>VDFB02000015.1:506127714-506162309 GCA_007258455.2 Sequoia sempervirens
TTTTTCTCAACATCAAGTGTATATCCTAGTTGTATTAAAGAATTCCATGCATTTTGATGCCATGTGTTGTAGTTGTATGGTGTTAGCAATGGAAACTTAAATGTACCGATGGTGAAGGAAAACATAGCACAGAGTATGAGAGATGTTCAAGCACAAAGGAAACAAGAGACCCAGCCTTCTTTACTCAATCAAAGAACCCCCCAAGAGAAAATTGATTTGACATTTTATATTTAGTGCAGTTACAAATTTATAGATTTCAAGGATTTTACAAATACTCAAGAAATGAGCATGTGTTGAAAGTATACATTTGGTACAATTTCATATGAAATAAACATAATCAATGAGAAGTACACGAAAAAATCATGCACTTTCAAAAAAAGAATCAACTTGATCTGAGGCTATATGCAAAAGTTATGCAGTTTTGAAGTTTGTAAAATGAGAATGGTGAGGTGTCCTCTTTGAGAATCGACAATTTATAAAAATTCCATGCACCAAAATCTAAAACCATCTTCACCAATGTGTAGAGTGCAAAAAAAAATTGCACTGAGAACGGAGCTGTGGAACTTGAGTTATGAGCGTGCAAAGTTGATCTACCAAATTTAGTGGAACTTTTGCCAAAGTTAGCATTCCACCAAATATAGATGTACGCTAGCTAGTATAGAACTCTGCCAAATGTAGCACTCCGCTAGATAAATTTAGTTTACCTCTAGTCTGACTGTCGTTAGCAACTTTGTCCAAAATTGATATTTTGACAGTCAATTTTACGGTTTTCGGGCCTTTTGAGCACAATGGCAGGGTCAGATTTGACCCAAAATGCTCTGAAATGATGGCTCCTTGCTAGATCTGGCAATGAATCTTTCACTTCAAATTGTTGCAGATCTGGTCTCTAGTGTTTGTTTCAGGCGAAATAAAGGGAAAATCTGTCGGTCTCAGCTGCTTTGGACTCAATGGTGAGCTCAGAATCTCTCCAGGAAGCTTCAAAAGACTTGTAATTGGAAATTCAATGTATGAACCCCCCAAAAATTAGTATTTTTTTCACACCTTTCTAATTCTTTAGATCATCCAAAGAGGCAAGAGAAGAGAATACTCAGTTTTTTGAAAAAAAAGAAGCTTTACACTCATATTTCTAAAAAAATGCTAACCCACAACTCATTTTGGCTCTGATACCATGTGATATTCACTGACTAACCTACCCAAGAATCTAATGACTGAAGGAAAGAAAAAAAATAAATATAAGAAGGAATAAACTATATTCCTCTCAAGAATGCAAAGCTATATTCAGCTTGAGAGTTGAGATTACAAAGGAAATGGCCTTGTTATATATGCCAAGGGGAGAGATAGATGCAACTAGATTATGAAATGTGTTGTCATCCTATGAGGTGTGGCAACTCATGCCATTAAAAGATCAACCACCTTATCCCTATGTAAAGTTAAGCTAGTGTGAAGAGGACTTTAGTCAAAAACTAGCTAAGAAATGAACTAGTTAGATAAAATACCCCTTTCACACTAATAGACTTTGAATTCATTTTTTATTTTAAATTCCTTAGATCATCTATTTTCAATTGTGTTTGTTCCATGAAATTCCCAAGTTCAAGAATATTTGATTTCATTTGTTCAACTCCACTTATAGCATCATCTCTCACTTTCTTTGCTTGCATATAAATTCATATGCAATACAAAACCTAGTGACTTTAAATTCATTTTGACTTTTCCTTATTGAATCTATTTCCAATTGTACTTGTTTCATGGAATTCTTAAGTTCAAGAATCTTTGATTTCATTTGAATTCAACTCCACTTATAGCATCATTTCTCACTTTTTTTGGTTGCATGTAAATTCATATGTAATACTTGAAACCTAGTGACTTTAAATTCATTTTTCCTAAATTTCTTATCATCTATTTCTAATTGCATTTGTTCCATGGAATTATTAAGTTCAAGAATCTTTGATTTTTAATTTTTTCAACTCCACTTATAGCTCATCATCTCTCAGTTTCTTTGCTCTCATGTAAATTCATATGCAATACAAAACCTAGAGTGACTTTAAATTCATTTTTCATTTTCCTTATTGAATCTATTTCCAATTGTATTTGTTCCATGGAATTCTTAAGTTCAAGAATCTTTGATTTCATTTGTTCAACTCCACTTATAACTTTTCATCTCTCATTTTTTTTGCTTGCATGTAAATTCATATGCAATACTTGAAACCCAGTGACTTTAAATTCATTTTTCCTAAATTCCTTATCATCTATTTCCAATTGTATTTGTTCCAAGGAATTATTAAGTTCAAGAATATTTGATTTCATTTTTTCAACTCCACTTATAGCATCATATGCAATACAAAACCTAGCGACTTAAATTTTTTAATAAATGCCTAAATTCCTTATCATCTATTTCCAATTGCATTTGTTCCATGAAATTTTCTTAAGTTGAAGAATATTTGATTTCATTTGAACTCAATTCCACTTATAGCATCATCGCTCACTATTTTTGCTTGCATGTACATTCATATGTAATACTTGAAACCTGGTTACTTTAAATTCATTTTGCCTAAATTTCTTATCATCTATTTTCAATTGAATTTGTTCCATGGAATCCTCAAGTTCAAGAATCTTTGATTTTGAATTTGTTCAACTCCTCTTATAGATCATCATCTCTCACTTTCTTTTATTGCATGTAAATTCATATGCAATACCAAACCTAGAGTGACTTTAAATTCATTTTTCCTATTCCTTACTGAATCTGTTTCCAATTGTATTTGTTCCATGAAATTATTAAGTTCAAGAATCTTTGATTTCATTTGTTCAACTCCACTTATAGCTCATCGTCTCTCACTTTTTTTGCTTGCATGTAAATCCATATGCAATACTTGAAACCTAGTGACTCTAAATTCATTTTGCCTAAATTCCTTATCATATTTTTGAAATTGTATTTATTCAATGGAATCATTAAGTTCAAGAATATTTTATTTCATTTTTTCAACTCCACTTATAGCACCATATGCAATACAAAACCTAGTGACTTTAAAATTCATTAAATGCCTAAATTCCTTATCATGTATTTCCAATTGCATTTGTTCCATGGAATTCTTAAGTTCAAGAATCTTTGATTTCATTTGAACTCAACTTCACTTATAGCATCACCTCACTTCTTTTGGTTGCATGCAAATTCATATGTAATACTTGAAACCTAGTGACTTTAAATTCATTTTGCCTAAATTCCTTATCATCTATTTCCAATTGCATTTGTTCCATGAAATTCTTAAGTTCAAGAATCTTTGATTTTGAATTTGTGCAACTCCACTTATAGCTCATCATCTCTCACTTTACTTTCTTGCATGTAAATTCATATGCAATACAAAACCTAGAGTGAATTTAAATTCATTTTGCATTTTCCTTATTGAATCTACTTCCAATTATATTTGTTCCATGGAATTATGAAGTTCAAGAATTTTTGATTTCATTTGTTCAAATCCACTTATAGCTCATCATATCTCACTTTTTTTCCCCTCATTTGATGCCCTAGATACAATAGAGGAATTAGTCATCTCATTCAATGCCCTCCCTTATTTTGTTGAAGATGAGGATGAAAAATAACATATACCCCTATCAGAAGAAGCCTCTGAGTACCTTGTGAATGGTTTTGGAGTAGTAGCAGTAGATGTGTTTAGCCCATATTATAGTGGAGGAAACTCCCCTATCTAATGCACTATGTAGTTTTGAGGTGGAGGACCTCTTTTAGGATGATTTAGAAGCTTTTTGTTCAAGCTTGGATGTCAATATTTCACCTCTAGAAGAGGATTTTTGTGGGAAGCAACATAAGAGTGAGGAAACAAAAGAGGATGTGACAACAATTACATGCCAAGAGTATGATTTTATTGCAGCCACTTGCCAAAAATAAATCAAAGCATAGAGACAATCTAAAGAATCTAGTTCTTCACCCGAGATTTCTTAAAAATTTGAGGTTTGTGTTGATGAAGTGTGCGTCGATTCAAGTAATTCAATTCCTATTGAGTAGCCACACATTTTTTGGGAGAGTGATGCTCCTATTTCTCAATTTGATATTATGCCAGAGCTTCAATTTTTTTCATTTGAGGTGCATGAAGAAGAGATCCCTTGTGCAAATCAAAAAATAGGTTTGACATATTTTACATCACCATATGAGATGGAAATTTTCCCTTTTTGTTTTAGTTCATGCAATGAGGAGGTCAGCTGTGATGGTATTGGTATGTCCTTTTGTGAGGTGAGTTCTCTTCCCTCTATAGAATTTTTGCTTTTGGATGTTGACCTATCTTCAAAAAGTTTCATCCCTATTGTTGTATGTTGACTTGAGGAAAAAGTGTCAAATGAATTTGACACTTGCATCATGTGGTTCCCTTGTAATGGAAAAGTCTACAGTGAAATGACCCTTCACCTTGCAAGCATTTTGTGCAGTCCCATGCATGTTGGTAACAGTTTTCAGTGGTTGCAATTGTGTGAGGTTTGCAACTATGGTTTGAGAGAGATCAACTCCTTGAAAAGTTGCATCTTTGATAAAGGCAAATTTCCATTTTTTTTCTTTCTGTTAGTTTCATGTACATATTGTATTTTTTCTTTCTTTCCATGAAGTGCTTTTGCACACCCTGCATTCTCCTTAAGGGAATGTATGTTCCTAGTTTCCATGCTTTTCTCCAAGTGTAGCCTACACATGTTTTGTCTTGCTTCGAGGAGGCATAGTTGTTGAAGTTTTTCCATTTTGAATCCATGCCCAATGGACTGATTGTTGCAATAATGGAAAGATTGAAGGTGTTGTCATTGATGTCAACTGGTCAATTGGTTATCAAATAATTGTTGTTGTCATTAGTGTCATGGATACAGGTTATTGGCTGTATATGTCGAGGACATTGAGAAAATTGTAATTAAGATATGTTGTAGATGTTTAGTGGTTGCTCTGGGTTTTTCTCTGGATTTTCTCCTATATTTGTATGGTTCAAATATGTTGATCATGGTTGTTGGAAGCTATTATATCTTGATTTTTGGCTATTGATTCATTGTACAGTGCAAGTTATGTTCACCAATTGTGAACTATGGTTTTCTGCATTTTTGGTTGAGGTCGAAGAGAAATGTTGTTGGTCTGGATTTCTCTTTTATGAAGTCTTATGACTTGCAGTTCTAGAGTTGAGTTTTTTTGATTGTATTGAAGATAATTTTGGTATATAGAAAGTTCATGCTTAATTGTTCTATCTGTTTTACACTGGTTTAGTTGACCTTGTGTGGAATACTACTTTTGGAGTTAGTGAAGCGTGTTGGATCTATTTGGGTGCTTATGAAGCATGTGTTTGGGTCACCCTCATTCTAATTCCACCCTAGGATTTTTTGGTGCTGACCTAATTTGAATTTGAATTTGGATGGATGGCTTTGGATATGTTCAAAGTTGAATTTGATATAAATGCAAAATGAGTTAGGGAAGAAGAAGATTATGAGAGAAAAGGAAATAGAAGCGAAGAGAAAAAAAGAAATAGAGATAAGAGCGCAAAGAGAATAGAGATAAGTGCAAATCAGTGTGTGTATGATGCGAGTATGGTAGATCAATGCAAAGCCTAAATGTTGAGTTTTTAGAAGTAGTGAGTTGAAGGTGCACTTTATCATTCATGTATGCCTGCATGTGGATTGAGAAAATTGTGGTAGATTTATCTATTGCATTGAGATTGTATTCTCTCTATAACAAGTCTTCTTTATCTTCTTTGTATCTCTGTGTTAGTGAGCCCTCCAAGTTGTTAGCCTTGTTGGATAGTGAGTCCTTGTTCCAGATAGTGAGTCCTTGTTTTGGCAGTGAGCCTTGTTTCTTAGGTAGTGAGCCTCTTGTAATCGGTTTTGATATTCTCTATAGTGTGAGTTAATCCTCATCGTGGTTTTTCCCTGATTGGGTTTTCCATGTAAATCTAGTGTTATTGTGTTTATGTGATGGTTTTCAGTTTCTGCACTAGTATTCATTGTTTAATCTACTAAGCAGTGTTAAGGATTAGTTTTGGTGAATGAATTAAAGTTTAAATATGTGGCAACTAATTCACCCTCCTCTTAGTTGTATTGTTCAACAATTAGTATTAGATTTTGGTTCCTTGGTGAAGAGTTTAACTGCTTGAGGAAGGTCTAGGATGGCTAGAAAGACGATTTATGATTATTTAAGGTTTGATGGACCTAACTATGCTATCTAGAAAATATTGATGGAAGAATATCTGGAGTATTGTGGATATGATGTGGAAAAAGCTTACAAGAGTCCTTACACTCCTCCTGCTAATGGTATGTGTACGACTGATAAGATCAAAGCACATGAAGCAAACAATAAGGCAAAGTACATTTTGAAGAAAAATTTGGTACATTTTGAGTTGATTAAGGTTCAAAATCTGAAGACTACTAAGGAATTCTGGGATGCTTTGGAAAGGGTGCATGAAGGTGATGAGAGAGTTAAAGAGGAAAAAAATACAAAATTTGGAGATAGTTTGAGCTTTTGCATATGTCTGAAGATGAGAATGTTAAAGCTTATGTATAGAGATTGGATGAGATAGTGGCCAAAATGCGAGGACTTGGTGCTACTATAGATGAAACCAGAATTGTAAAGAAGATTATTATAACTCTCCCTGATGCTTAAAATGAGAAGGTGTGTTCTGTTGAACATAGTATAGATTATAAGACCTGCACTAAAGATCTGTTGTTGGGATTTTTGACATCTTATGAGATGAGGAAGCTGAGTTTGAGGAATGGATGCAAATCAAAAACTGCTTTTAAGGCTACAAAAGCTGAAGATCTTGATGAATAAAATTTTGATGAAATATAAGCTAACTTTGCGAGAAGGATGAGGAAAGGCTCTGGTAAGTATGAAGGTAAGTTACCCTTTAAATGATTTAGTTGTGGAGAAATAGGTCATTATGCTACAAAGTGTTTAGAAAGAGCTAAGAGGAATAAACAAAGATATGAGAAAGAAAGAAAGGAAAGAAGATTAACAAAGCATATTATGTGAATGAAAATGCTAGTATATATGTGTAAGAGAGGGGGACCAACCATGTTCTAGGTCCCATGTCATGGAGAGCTAAGAGTAGAAGGCTGCCTTAACTTACCTTAGCGTAAAGAGTGTTTTGAAATGATGGATGAGAATGATGAGGACTATGAGGTCCTTGAATCACTCTGCAAACTCGAGATTCTAGATGGGGCTAGGCGATCCGATTTTCAGGTCCCACACTACATCTCAGGAAGCTCTCTGCTCGAGGATGGAAGCGTGGTTTTGGAAAGACAACACGACGCGCTGGCATCTCTTAGTTTCGATGGCGTCTGTACGACCAGAGGACCGAAAGTACAATGAGAACTACTAGAAAATGAGCTAACAACCTAGCTAATCACTTCCAAAGGGACAAAACAAAACTATGAAGTAGGCAAGGTATGAACGAATATGATAAAGTAAATTTACAAGAGTTAGGGTTGTAAGAATGATCTCACAAAAGGTATTCATTTTCCAGCTAGCTCCAAATGCATGCCCACCTGCACACAAGAAAGAGGGAAATTTTTTGGGGTTGTATAGGTGCCTACCTTAGTTAGACTCCCATTTTAGTGTTTCCACCTCCACAGAAAACCAAGTTTGCAACAATGAAGAAATATATGATAAAGAAGGAAATGAAGTAAAGAACACAAAAGCACTACAAAACAGTAAGGTGCTACCCAACCAAATTGTAGAGGATAGGAGTAGAAAGCTTACCACTTCCTCCAAGAGCTAACTAGCTAATGGAGGAGAAAATGAGATGACTCAAACCCCTACTGCAATGATATTGTTCTAGACTTGCTTTATGGAGTTGACAGGGTGTTGTTGTTGCTACTATGGAGTACCAAAGTGATGCTAAAAGTGCTCGAGAGTGCAAGAGGATGCAAAAGAGGATACTAGAGCTTGTGAAGAAGATGGATTGAATGCTTAGAGGATGTGTAGAAGATGAAATGCATGAAGGAGTAAATTTGAAGGAGAGAAAGAGGAAAACGACCATATTCAGGTTGGTTAGTTGAAGAGTGCATTACAAATTGACCTCCAATGGGAAGTGTAACGCCTCTATAGGATACAGATGTAGGAATCTTCTAGGGACGTAAGTGTGTCACACAGATATCTGCGTGCCGTGTGGGTGTCCCTAACAGTTATTCCTCTATTGAAACAGAAAATGGATGCCAAGTGGAACGTAGGCAGTAGGCTTATGTAGAATTTAGCCTTCATCTTTGGTTTTCTAAAGTGAGGAAGGGTAAAAGGGGAATTCGCATAAGGGCTGAAAATTCACTCCTATACATTTTTCCCCCACTTTAGTGAGCATGAATACTGATGAGTGCTTCAGTAAAGTAGATTGGAGAAGGAGTAAGGTTAGAAATGTATACCTGAATCATCAAGGAAGCAAACTGTGATCTGGTGAACTTGAGAGTGTAGGACAAGTAAAGGAATTCATAGCCCCGCAAAACTATGAAGCTGAAGAATGAAAGTGTCTTATAGACCCACATACCTACAAGGAGGAAACCCCCAAAATCTCTCACATGAAGGAATCCGAGAAAGCACCTTACAGACTCGTAGACCTGCAAGGAAGGTGTCCTCCAAGATCTCTCACATGAAGGAAACCTAGGAAAGCACCTTATAGACCTGCAGACCTAGAAGGAGGCATCCCCCAATATCTCTCACATGGAAGAAGCTGAAAAATAATTCTACAAACCCGCAAACCTGCAGGGAAGGTGTCCTTCAAGATCTCTCACATGAAGGAAACCCAGAAAAAAGCACCCCACAAATTCACAGACTTGCAAGGGAGCCACCCCCAAGATCTCTCACATGGAGGAAGCTCAGAATAAGTGCCCTATAGGTCTAAAAACCTATAGGGAGGTATCCCCAAGATCTCTATGGAAGAAACCCAAGAAAGTGGACTCTACAAAGTCAAAATGCGACTTCATAGGCACACCTGTAAAGTGACATGTTTACCCACAGATAGAACATGTCAAAATCGGCCACACAGGAAAGTAAGCGGATAGTCGCACAAACCATCAACAAGTTGGAAGACTTTCAAAGGTGTCCCTTGGGAACCCTAGTGTGAAGAAGGGGTCCACTCAAGGGACACACTGTTCAAAAGTAGGTGTTTTCTTTCTTGAATCAATTTATCATCAAGGAATCCTTTTGAAATATGTTCACTTCATCAAGGAATTCAAAAGGAAGAATATGCACCCATGCAAGGGGAAGTTCAAAGCTATTCCCACTTTGGAGGAAGGTTCTCAAGTTCTTTCTTTATGAAACCATGATGAAGGAAACACATTCTATTAGGGTTTCAAGTCGAGAATGTGATTCTTGGAAAGAAGTTTGTGAAGATTCTCGAGAAAATATTTGTTGGCAATGAATGGGCTTTCTAAAAATAAAAGTGTTGGAGAAGTGGCGTTGTCACACATGAGAGGGAAAACTCAAGCAAAAAAGAGAGAAAGATAAAGGAAAATCTAAAGAGAAAAGATAACACGAACAAAGGGCACAGGGGTAGCCTTATATTTTGGGGTCAGAATTGCTCATATATATATGTGTGTGTGTGTGTGTGTGTGTGTGTGTAGTAATAGTATATAAAATGAACTTTCATCAAACCCCTACTATATCAGACCATGTGAAGAATGCACGAGAAGACAAAGTAAAAAAAAATAAAAATGGGTCAACATGGAAGGGAAGCCTAAATGACCCCAACACTTTGCATCGTCCCCAATTTATCGAAAATCAAGTCACAAACATGGAAGCATGATGATACAAATAGAAGAAGGTTTACGACAAAAAAACCATGCCTGTATCCAAGCACCAATAGGGGTGATAAGGGTCATCTAAGCACACATAGCACAATCATGGGGGAACACATCACAACACACACACACATCTAATCTAAAGATAAAGAAGAGGCCTCCCCCTAACACTGATCAACCAAGAGGTCTTCCATTTCCCACTCTAGATCATCGTAGGGGGAAGTAGGATGGGCCTGTAGTGGTGGAATGTTAAGAGGGGGAGCATCCAACCCTCTGAAAACAAGGGCTAAGGAAGAGGGCCCTGCAAGGTCCTCTCCACCAAGCTCTTATGGAGCTAAGGTCAGGGATTTCACGAAGATCATCGAAAAGATCAGAACCTCATCCAAAGAGTTAAACATGCACTTAAAAGGAGTACCATGTTTTACCTCAATGGATGAAGAAGGTTGTTCCTGAGATTCATCGTTAGGATCATCGAGTGACTCAACAGTGGTGATGAACTTAGGAGAAATCGAGACTAGTTCTGTCACTAGGATAGAACAAGTCAGTGTGAGACCACCTTCCAAGGAAGGTAGGATCCTCTTATGTCCTCCATTCCTAGAAGGACCACTCTCTACCTTCTACTTCATCGGGGGATGTGAACTCCCCATAGATGAAGCCAGAGGTGCAGAGGAAGAGGAGGCAAAGAGAACCATAGTAGACACCACCATAGTGTTTGTCATATCTATAGGTTTTGGGAAAGGTAGGACATCTAGGATGGACATCAAGAGAGGCAGCTCCACCGAAGGAGAAATGAACACTTGCACCTTTTTGGGGTCAGGTGCGTTCATACTCACAGTGGAAGCTAGAAGCGATGCAAAATTGGATTGAACAGAAGCAGAGGGGAGGAGAGAGGAGGATGTGACAAAAGGCCTTGATATAGGGGCGATTGTCTCCTCTTCCTTCCTTTGTAAGGCGACCTACTTAGCCATGAGAGATTTTTGTTGGTGCTTGCGTTCGTGCATAAGGCAGTTTCTATGACTCTTTGAACTAGAGGCTAGAGGATATGAGGGAATGAAAGGTTCCCACTTAGCCATGGGAGTTTCCACTACAGCCATTTCTAGTGGAGGAATAGACTCCTGAACGAGAGCAAGAGGAACAAGATGAGTAGCAGCGGGGGGAGTCAACTCAAGTGCCTCGGCAGTGGGCCTCTTCCCATTCACTACTTTGGCAACATGAATGGTAGCAGGATGTGAAGGTCAAGACAAAGAGGATGCTCCATGAGGGCCTTTCTTCCTATTATACCAAACATTCCTAGGCTCTGTGGGAAAAATGGAAAGCTCAAATGCGGGACGCTTGGGCTTTTGCAAAGTGGGCACCATAGGATTCTCTCACAAATACAGAATGAGATGTGATGGCACCTTAGTGGGGTGAGAGGAAGCATTAGGCTAAAAAATGGAAGAGGAAGGAGGATCTCAAGATTGCTTCTCTTCTTCCCTCCTAGATTCCTTAGTGACATCACTATTAGCTTTTAGGCAAGCCCTATGTGAAACAACATAAGGTGATAAAGGGTATCTCACTTTTGGCCTTAGGCACCCTTTCTTATAATTCTGATATGTTCTATGCAAGAGGTCTGTCCTAGGAAGGAGAGGACCAACGAGTGCAGACCAAGAGTAATCCAAGGAGTAGCTACCACGAGCAACTAGCAATTTATAATTGGTGTCATGAATCACATGCACAAAACCCCCATGGATAACTTTAAACATTTATGCATGACCGAGGGTACGACATTCATAGACACTAACCAAGAGATACCCAACTTCACTCTAAAGAAATTAGACCCAGGGACATCAGAAGCTTCATAGATTTAGGTCCAACCAAAACCGATAGGACAATACTACCCAAAGGGGGCACAAAAAGTCCATCATGCATGTAGATGGTGCTCATAGGTGCATCATACCCATCTTTATGCAAAAATTTTATTAGCATGATCTCATTAGTTATAATGTTTACTTGAGACGTCAGATCAACGAGGACACCTACTACGATGTTTCCATTGATTCGCGCAGGGATGTAGAAAGGAGATGGTTCCCTATTAAAACTCATCGATAGGTTGATGTAGGAAAGAGGCCATTGCACACACTAGATGATACTTTCATAGAGTCCCTAAAGGTTAAAGGATAAGACGGTGACCCAATTAAGGTTTTTTTATGAAACACCTTCAGAACCTTCCAAATACGCCTATTAGGGGTCACAGGTTGGGTTGTAAGGCGAGATCCTCACAACACTCACACCTACAACACTCCTAGGATATGAGGAAAGGAATTTTTAGTATCATAAACGAAACTAAAATGGTTCACGTTAGGTTCACCAAAAATGTAAGATAGGGGGACCAACCACATTCAAGGCCCTAGGTAATGGAGAGCCAAGAGTGAAAGGATGCCCCAACTTAACTCAACTTAAAAGAGTGTTTTGAAATGAGGGACGAGAATGATGAGGACTATGAGGTCCTTCAACCACTCTGTAAACCTAAGATTTGAGATGGGGCTAGGCAAGGTAGTTTTTAGGCCCCACACTGTGTCCCAGGAAGCTCTCTGCCTGAGGAAAAAAGCGTGGTTCTTGGATGACAGTGCAGTGAGCTGGAATCTCTTAGGTGCATTGGCATCTATACAATTAGAGGACCAAAAGTACAATGAGAACTACCATAAAATGAGTTGAAAACCTAGCTAATCACTTCCAAAGGGCCAAACCAAAGCATGAAGTAGGAAGGATATGAACGAATATGATAAAGTAAATATACAAGAGTTAGGGTGGCAAGAATGATCTCACAAAGGTATTCGTTCACCAGCTAGCTCCAAATGTGCATCCACCTGCACACAAGAAAGAGGGAAATTTTTTGGGGTTGTATAGGGGCCTGGCTCAGTTAAATCCCTATTTTGGTGCTTCCACCTCCATGGACAAGCACGTTTGCAACAATGGATAAATATATGATAAAGAAGGAAATGAAGTAAAGAACACAAAAACGCTACAAAATAGTAAGGTGCTACCCAACCAAATTGTAGAGGAGAGGAGTAGAAAGCTTACCAATTCCTCCAAGAGCTAACTAGCTAATGGAGGATAAAATGAGAGGACTCAATCCCTTTTTGCAATGGTGTTGTTCCACACTTACTCTACGAAGTTGACGGGGTGTTGTTGTTGCTGCTATGGAGTGCCAAAGTGCTGCTAAAAGTGCTTGAGAGTGCAAGAGGATGCAAAAGAGGATGCTAGAGCTTGTGAAGAAGATGGATTGAATGCTTAGAGGATGTGTAGAAGATGAAATGCATGAAGAAGGAATGAATTTGAAGGAGAGAATGAGGAAAATGGCCATATTTGGGTCGGTTAGTCGAAGAGGGTGTTACAAATCGACCTCCAATGGGAAGTGTAACGCCTCTGTAAGAATCAAATGTAGGAATCTTCCAGGGACGTAAGCACATCCCACAGACATTTGTGCACCACGTAGGCATCCCTAACAACTATTCCTCTACGGACACACAAAACAGATGCCAAGTGGAATGTAGGCTGCGAGCTTATGTAGAATTTAGCCTTCAAATTTGGTTTTCTAAAGTGAGGAAGGGTAAAGGGGGAATTTTCATAAGGGGTGCAAATTTGCTCCTATACAATATGATGAAGATTTTGAGTATGAAGATCCTGATGATAATGAATGCTTGTTCCTGTCTATAAAGGATGAACCTACTTCTGCTAATTCTAAAAAATAGGTGAAGGAAAGCCCTCTAGAGAAGGAGAAAAATGAAGGTATTGTTATCTCTACCCTACATCCTAAACAAGAAAAGAACTATAAGGTTGTTGATAGTGGTTATTCAAATCACATAACTAGCGATAAAAGTAAGTTTGTTAAACTTGAAAAATATGATGGAGGCTTGGTTATGTTTGGAGATGATACTGGTGCTAAAAATTGTGGGATAGGTTTAGTAAGTTCTGATGACAAGAATAATACTAATGATGTCTACTATATGAAGGGATTAAGGCATAATATTTAGAGTGTTGGTTAGATGTGCAGTAAAGGATATGATCTTGTGATTAAGGATGAGAGGTGTGAGATCCAGAAAGGATCCGAAACATTGATTGTTGTAGGAAGGAAATCTGAAGGAAATATCTATCAACTTAAGGGTGTTGATGGACAATGCTTGATGACTTAGATTAATGATAGTTGGTTATGGCATAGGAGAATGTGAAACATGAATTTTGATAACTTGGAAAGGATTAGTGCAATTTAGGCCATGAGAGATTTACCAAGAATTACAAAGCATGTTAATGCTATCTAGAGGAATTGTTAGTTTGGAAAGAAAGCAAGAAGTCACTACAGATCAAAGGAATAGTCTACTACTGGTCTAATAGATTTAATTCATATAAATATTTGTGTTCCTACAAGAGTGAGAAGTCTACAAGGTGAAAGGTGCTTTATGCTTTTGATTGATGATTATTCTAGATATACATGGGTTACATTTCTTAGAGAGAAATCATATGCATTAGATAGATTCAATACATTCAAAGCTATGGTTGAAAATGAAGTAAACTTGAAGATAAAATGCTTAAGATCTGAAAGAGGTGGAGCATTCACCTCCCATGAGTTTAATATGTTTTGTATAGTGCATGGAATAAAGGGATAATTATCTGCTTTGAGAACTACTCAGCAAAATGAAGTTGTTGAAAGGAAAAATAGAATAGTTCAAGAGGCTACTAGATCAATGATCATTGAGGTTGGTTTACTAGAAGTTTAATAGAGAGAAGCTATTCATACTGCTATTTATGTATTCAATCAAGTTCAAGCAAGAGAAAACAGTAACAAGACCCCCTATGAGCTATGGTTTGGAAGAATTCCTACTATTAAGTATTTCAAGGTATTTAGAAGAAAATGTTATAACAAAAGAGATGAAGAAACTTTAGGTAAGTTTGATGCAAGAAGTGATGAAGGAATTTTTCTTAGATATTCTACTAAAAGCAAAGCATACAAATGTTTCAATAAGTGACTGAGAAAGATTGTACAACGTGCAAATGTCAAGGTTGATGAGATAGTGAAGAATTCATTTGGCATTGATGGATAAGTATCTAATGAACCTAATTGTGTAAGAATTGAAGAGATTGTGGAAGAAAAGGAAAATGGAAAAAATGAAAAAGAAGATGCTTCAGTGGTGTCACGCAAGACACCTAGATATGTATAGAAGAATCATTTAGAAAGTTAGATTATTGGAGATAAGACTAAAGGAGTATTAACTAGAAGCATAGTTGATGCTGAAGTTAATGTGTGTTTACTTTCTAAGATTAAACTGAAGACTATAAGTTAAGCATGTAAAGATGAACATTGGATGGAAGCTATGAAAGAAGAACTTATGCATATTGAGAAGAATCAAACTTGGGAATTAGTCCCAAGATTGGTAGATAAAAACATTAGTGGATTGAAGTAGGTAATAAAAAATAAGTTGAATGAGAATGGAGAAGTGGTTAGAAACAAAGCAAGGCTTGTGTGTAAAGGTTACTCACAAGTGGAAGGCATAGATTTTCAGAAAAAAATTTCTCCAGTAGCAAGAATGGAAGATATAAGGATTTTCTTAGCATTTTATGCTCATAAAGACTTTAAGGTCTATCAGATGGATGTCAAGTCAACATTTTTGAATGGTGAGTTAGAAGAGGAGGTCTAAATGGAACAACCAGAAGCATTTTAGTTGTTAGAGCAACCAGATATGCTGTGCAGATTGAAGAAAAATTTATATGGATTGAAGCATGCTCCTAGAGCTTGGTATGCGAGGTAGGACGGGTATTTGATTCAAAAAGGTTTCAAAAAAGGTACGATGGATAGTAATCTATATTTTAAGATTGAAAATGAAAAAATATTGATTGTAGTTGTATATGTTGATGACATTATCTTTGGAGGAAATGAAAATATGTGCAAGATGTTTGTAGAAGAGATGCAGAAAGAATTTGAAATGTCTATGTTTGGAGAGATTAAATTCTTTCTTGGGCTATAGATCAATCAAATAGAGAAAGGAATTTTTATTTCATAGTCTAGGTATGTAAAAGAGATGTTGAAGAATTTTAGGATGGATGGTTCCAAACTGGTATGTACTCCTATGGTGACTGGTTGAAAATTGGGTAAAGATGATGGTTCACCTAAGGATGATCAGAGCAAGTATAGATCTATGATTGGTGGACTATTGTATTTGAATACTACTACACCAAATATTATGCATGCTATCTATCTTGTGGCTGGATTTCAAGAAGATCCTAAGGAAAAACATGTTGCTATTGTTAAAAGAATATTGAAATATTTGAATGACACTCTAGATTATTGATTATGGCATCCTAGAGATACCGAATTTTCTCTAGGTGCTTATATAGATGTAAATTGGGTTGGATATGTGGATGAAAGAAAAAGTACAAGTGGTGGTGCATTCTTTCTTGGTTGCAGATTGGTGGCATGGTTGAGTAAAAAGCAAGACTCAACCTCCTTGTTTATTGCTGAAGTTGAATATATTGTTGTTGCATCTTGTTGTACACAGGTTCTATGGATAAAACATACATTGAAAGATATCGCAGTGGTGTATGATGATCCTATTTCTATCTTCTGTGATAATATAAGTGCAATTAACATTTCAAAAAATCCAGTGATGCACTTGAGGTTGAAGCATATATCTATCAGATATCATTTCTTGAGAGAGAAGGTCATGGAGAATGAAGTAAATATTGAGTATGTTCCGACGAAGGATCAAGTGTTTGATATATTTACAAAGTATCTTCCTAAAGATAATTTTGAGTATCTCTAAGAGAAGTTAGGGTCATTGCCCCTCCTTTCTTGAACTAGATGCATATGGAGATGCATCAGTCTAGTGGATCTATGGATCTATCTTTCTTCTGGACTGATGTTTTGGTGGCTACCTCTTAGGGGGAGCACTTAGTATCGGGTGTTGTCATTATGAGTATTCTATTTTCTATGTCAAAGGGGAAATCAATGTAAAATATCTTTTTCCTTTGCCATTGATGTCAAAGGAGGAGAGGAAGCATGTGAAAAAGGAGAGGAAGCATGTGAAAAAGAAGAGGAAGAAAAGAGGAAGAATATAAAAGACTATCTGCCGAAGGGAAGAAACATAAAGGAATAGAAAGAAAAATCTTGAGAAGTATAGTTAGAGCTAGTATCGTGTCTTTGATGGTTTTTCACATCCTGTGTTGCCATCAATGGAAAAGGGCGAGATTGTTGCAAGAATGAAAATATTGAAGGTATTGTCATTGATGTCAACTGGTCAATTGGTTATCAACTAATTGCTATTGTCATTAGTGTCATGGATACGGGTTATTGGTTGTATATGTCGAGGACATTGAGAAAATTGTAATGAAGATAAGTTGCAGATGTTCAGTGGTTGCTCCGGGTTTTGCTCCATATTTTCTCATATATTTGTATGGTTCAAATATGTTGATCATGGTTGTTGGAAGCTACTATATCCTGATTTTTGGTTGTTGATTCCTTGTACAGTATGAGTTATGTTCACCAGTTCTGAACTGTGGTTTTCTATGTTTTTGGTTGAGGTTTGGGAGAAATGTTGTTGGTCTGGATTTCTCTTTGATGAAGTATTATGACTTATGGTTCTAGAGTTAAGTTGTTTTGATTGTATTGAAGATAATTTTGGTATCTGGAAATTTAGTGCTTAATTGTTCCATGTGTTTTACATTGGTTTGGCCGACTTTGTGTGGAACACTACTTTCTAAGTTAGTGAAGTGTGTTGGATCTATTTGGGTCCTTATGAAGCATTTTTTTGGTTGCCTTCATTCTAATTCCACCCTAGGATGTTTTGGTGCTGACCTAATTTGAATTTGAATTTGGATGGCCAAATTTGGATATGTTTCAAAGTTGAAGATGGTATAAATGCAAAATGAGTTAGGGAAGAAGAAGAGTATGAAAGAAAAGGAAATAGAAGTGAGAAAAAAGGAAATAGAGACAAGAACACAAAGATAATAGAGATAAGTGTGAATTAGTGTGTGTGTGTATGATGCAAGTATGGAAAATCAATGAGAAGCCTAAATGTTGAGTTTTTAGAAGTAGCAAGCTGAAGGTGCACTCTATCATTCATGCATGTTTGCAAGTGGATTGAGGAAATTGTGGTGGATTTCTCTATTGCATCGAGATTGTATTCTCTCTATAATAAGTATTATTTATCTTCTTTGTATATTTGTGGTAGTGAGCCGTCTGAGTTGTTAGCCTTGTTGGGCAGCGAGTCCTTGTTTTGGCAGTGAGCCTCTTGTGATAGGTTTTGATATTCTCTATAGTGTGAATTAATCCTCACTGTGGTTTTTTCATTATTGGGTTTTCCATGCAAATCTAGTGTTATTGTGTTTATGTGATGGTTTTTAGTTTTTGCACTAGCATTCATTGTTTAATCTACTAAGTAGTGTTAAGGATTAGTTTCAGTGAATGAATTAAAGTTTAAATTTTTGACAACTGATTCACCCCGCATCTTAGTTGTCTTGTTCAAAATTTTTAAGGCTATTGGATTCTAAGATTAGTAAGCAATCATCCCATAGAAATAACCATAAATTTTGTCATTTCATACCACCCTTAGATGACCCATCACTGATAACCGATCTAAGAGATCCTACATGGGCCATATTTCATGAATTATCATTAAAGGGTCCTAAAAGTGGCTAAGTGTTGTGTTTTTAGACCTTTGGGCTGTCTCTTGCTTGTTTTCATGCATCCCTCTTCTATCGCCCCCGATATCCTTCTTTTGATCCCTTTCCTTCCATTTCTCCCTTTGGCATTTTGAGTTTTTCCCATCGGGCTTAACCATTTCCCTCTATCCCTTATTATTCCCTTGGAAAATTGACTAAGTGTTGATCTTTCGGGGGTCGGACTTCAGCCTTTCCCTTTACCTCTTACCTTTTTTAAGGTAAGAGGTAAGCCTGCCATCTGACTCCCGGTTCCCGATATGCACTTGGAAAATCAATCAAGTGTTTGTTTTTTTGGCATTGAGGATCAAGCTTCCCCTTTCCTCCTTTCTTCCTTTCTTTGTAAGAGTTAAGACCTTCCCCCAACCCCCGATCTCTAACGATCGATGAGTCCTTTTGGGCTTCGGTTTTTTCCCTTTCCTCTTACACTTTTTCTTGCTTAGTGGTAAGTGGTATGACTATGGGCCACTTAATGATGAAAATGTTTCTTTTTGAGCCCGATGCCTTGACCTTTCTATGAATTTTTATGTGTTTTTCTAGGAATGCTCAAATCACTTTTTGATCTATCTATTTTGACTTTTAGGCTTCAAGGACAACATTCAATACATTCTCTAACTTATACAAGTGGATTTCATGGGTTCCCATGCTCATTTATTGCCATTTTTTTGAATTTCTTGACGGATCCATGCCCTAACCACGATTTTCACGGGATGGATTTGTTCTTTCATGTGAAGTCTTCTTTGCTAACCATAGTTAGGGTTATGGTTCGATTTGTAATTCTAAGTTATGCTTGATTTATAAAGGAAAAAATGTATTCATTTCAAGGGTTCTTCCTCTGGCTCCTCTAGGGTTTTTCTTTGGCAGACTTATACATTTTTGCATCTCTATAATTGTAAATATTGGCTTTTTCCTCTACACTAATGAAATCAACTAATCTTTCCTCTTCTTAGCTTTTGTATGTTGTGTAAGTTCATTACCTGCATATCTAAGTTCTTTTTTATCTTTTCAATGCATACATTTTGAGTTAAATTGTTTATAGTTGCTATTTTGAGAATCTTGATTTCCTTCCAGCACCTTGTCAAACCCTAACCTTCATGTTTTCCTTGGGAATCAACCAAATAGAGAAATGTGTTATTCCTCTAGTCCCTCTTCAACAGTGTTTTCATGTAGTCGAAGTCAAGAAGAAATGACTTTTCCATCTTGGCATATCACTTCCATTTCCCCTTCATGCATTCCTTCTAACCCTTTTCCCCTGTGAGTTGTTAGAGTAGGGTAGTGGTAGGATTTCATGTGTTGGGTTGGACCAAAACATTGCACTAGGATCGAAAGAGGAATTTGGCCTTCTTCGGATATTTGACCTCATTCGTGCAAGGTCTCACACATTGAGGTTGTTTCCATTGTGTCATTGGAATGCTAAACTTTGTTTTCAATAGGGTTCAATTTCATGTGACAATAGGTTTATGATTGGAGGTTTTTTTGTACTTGACTACTTCTAGACTTGATATCATGCATGCGGTATGTCTAGTTTCTAGATTTGAAGCTAATCCTATGCAATCTCATGAGAAAGAAATGAAAATAATATTCAAATATTTGAAGGGAACTCCAGATTATGGTTTGTGGTATAAGAAGGATCAAAATACCGTCCTAAGTGCTTATATTGATGCTGACTAGGCAAGATGTGTGGATGAATAGAGAAGTACAAGTGGAAGTACATTTTTCTTAGGAGATAGATTGGTCTCTTGATTCATTAAGAAGCATGACTCAATGTCCTTATCCACAAAAGAAGTTGAATATATTGCAGCAACATCTTGTTGCACCTAGGTGTTTTGGATGAAGCAAACTTTGAAGGATGTAACTTTAGGTGGTATATGATGAACCCATTCCTATATTGTGTGATAATACCAATGTAATCAATATTTATAAGAATTTGATAATGCACTTAAGAATTAAATAAATTTCTAGCTAGTATCACTTTCTAAGAGAGAAGGTTGCAGAGCATGAAGTCAAATTAGAGTGTGTGCCTACCAAGGATCATATTTCAAATATTTTTAATAAGGCACTTTCAAAGGATACCTTTGAGTATCTCCAATAAAATTTAGGGGTTATTTCCCCTCCTTGTTCTAACTAGATGCATAGTTGGTGCATTTGTCTAGGGGGAGTAATTCAAGACATATCTTTATGTTTGGAATTATGGTGGATTCCTCTCAAGCAGAGCCAATAGTGGTTGTTACTGACAAGGGGATCTTGTTAGTTGCTTCAAGGAGTACTTCTTAGGGGGATTTGGTATAATTGCTTGAAGTGTTTTTGGTCAAAGGGGAAGAATGTACTACTATTTCACTTGAAAATGTTTGGCCCTTTTTCCTTGAAGTCTGGGTATATACTATTGTCTTGTACAGATGTGTTGCCCTTTGTCCTTGATGTTAAAGGGGGGGAGTGAGAAAATGTGTGTTTCCATTAATGCCAAAGGGGGACATTTTTGGAAGTGGTTGTCATTAATGTCAACACCTAAAGATTTTATTGTATATGCTTGGGAAGGTAGTTGCACTGGTTGTCATTGTTGACTATATTCTATTTGGGCTATCATTGTTGTATGATGATGTGGTGTTGAAGTTCATGGTTGAATGTCATGCCTTGTCTGATGTTAATAAAATATGTATAATACATAATTGTTGTCAGTAGAGTTGATTTCATAATGATATATTAAGATGAGTATTATAAGTGTTGATGATGGTGGAGAGATGTTGCTGATGATCTATAATATGTTTTATGCTCTCTCTTGATGTTCCTGATGAAGCATATGTTGCTAAAAGAAAGTTCTAGCCTCTGTAAATTGTTGAAAGGTGTTTTTCTTGAAAGTTACTATGAAGACTGTTTAGAGAATGCTCCACATTCCTCCACTATTATATTTTTGGTCTTGAAATTTGGTATTTAGTGTTTGTGCTCTGTGGAAGTTTCACTCCTATGTTTTAGGTCACTTGTGTTATTGAGGAGGTTTTTATGAATTGCAGAAGGTTGGAAGTGTTTGAATTGGTCCAAAAAATGCTCCACATTTCTCTACATTTATGTCGCTTCTCCCATGTCTTGGAAAATGTGTTATCAATGTCTATGCAGTGTCTCAATTCCAATTTCATGTGTTGAAGTGGTTCGCAAGTTGATTTGCTAATGTTATATCTCATAGTTGTGCATTTTGTGTTTCCTAGAAGTACTTTGTTCTTGTTTGGGTTTTGGTAGTTTTTGACAACATGACAGTATAAAAGAACTATTTGGAAATGTCCTTGGATATTCAAGGAACATCCCTTTACACAACTGTGGTTGATCTCTTTTGATGTTGCATTGTCTTTGAGTTGGTCTTCTAGGTAATTTGTGGATATCAGACTGATTGGGCTTGTCATCTTGCTTGTGCTTTGTGCTTGAGGTTTTTCGTTAGCATATGAAGTTGTGTTAAGGTGGATTTGGGTTGTAACCTATCTTGGTTAAAAACACATTGAGTAAATTCTATTGAAGTTATGTTTTTGGGCTTACTGGTTATGTGCTTCATGTTTCATCTACATGTTTCCTTGTTGCTGACTTGGGTTGGTGTGTGCCATCATATGAAGTGGTTTGGATCACATTAGAGGATGTAATCATATTTTTTTGGTCCTCCATTTCCCTTGGATAGGACTCCACTATGTTGTTGTGGCTCACCTAGTGAAATCATTGTTTGTATTCTTTTCTGGCTGACTTGATTGAAGTTTTGAAGTATTGCGGTAGATATAAATGCAAGATCATTTTAGTTGAAAATGTATGGTTGTCTAAGAAACTATGGAAGTGTGAAAGTTTGAAATGTAACTAAATATATCGTATAAGGAAGTGCAAAAGTGTGTGAAAGGAAGATTAGATACACTTTAATACCTTAATCAATAGAGTGAATTTTTGACAAAATATTGTAATTCTTTATAATCTTTTTGTATCCTACTCTGAGATAGTGAACATCATCATGTCCTTGTATCTTTCCCCTAAAGTTGTGTGTGCTTTAGTTTTGCAAGTCCCTTGTATCTTGCTCTAGGGTTCTACGCCTTAGTGTGCAAGTATTTTTGGTAGTGAGCCTTTTTGTAAGTAGTGAGCTTCTATATTGTGAGTTAACTCTAACCATGGTTTTTCCCTCATTGGTTTTTCCACCTAAATTTGGTGTCATATTGTGCATGTGTGTTCCCTATTTCATTTTTCCTTTCTCATAATCTAGTTAAGGATAAAATTTTCACATCTTTCATTATTGAAGGTCGTTGAACCGGTTAGGGGAATAAAATGCTATATCTTTCATTACTATTGATCTGTTTAAAGGTTTGATTTGAAGTTTTGAAAGGGTATAAGTTTTATCAAATAATAATTTAATTTAAATTTCCTTGAGTCTATGTAACTAGATTGCTTAATGTTGAATGATCTTTAAATCAAACTCTATTGTATGGTAAAGTGCAAAATTTTGATTTCTTGATTGTTACTTGAGTAGTTTGTTGTAGTCTGTGGGTAGAGTGTTTCCCATTTTGTGGATAACTTGTGTCTGAGCCATGAGAGAGGAGTTTCTCTCTTCCTCATAGAATGCCTTAAGGAAATGTGGATTCATGGAATGCCACAATTGCAAGTTATGGATAAAATGAAACAAAAAAAAGATATGTAATTACTAATAACTTATAAGCATAGGAGAAACATACAAAGAGAGCTTGTAGATTTCAAACTAATGTCACAAACTCTTTTAAAATACATAAATAAATTACCCCAAATTATAATTAAAAGGATAAGTTTACCATTTGACACTTATAATAAGAGATCTAGTTGTAGTGACCCAAAATTATTATTAAATAGTGTAGAAGAGGAGATTTAACACCCTCAAGATGATGAGGTCCAAAGGGATGAATAGTGCTCAACTACCTCAGGGATCAAAGCTCAAGAGATGGGATAAAAGATTATTTTTTTATTTATGTTTTATGTGGAATAAAAGGGTGAGATTTTCAAAAACCAAAAGATCAAATTGTAGAGGTCCTTTAGAAAAATTGGAAGGCTCTTGGCCAAGGATGATAGCATAGTGTGTAGACATCCTCATGGCATGTAGTCTCATACAAATGAAAACTGAGTTTACCACAAAAAGTAACTAAGAACCCACTAACAATTTGAATAACTAAATACTCAAAATGTACTAAAACAACAAAAAATAACAAAGACAAATGTATATTAAACCAAATGAAAAGGAAGAGGTAAAATGAAGAATAAGAAACAAAACACTCATGATAGGTCCAAGAGTGAAGCCTCCAACAAAGCTACAAATTCAATACCTACACACATAGAAATGAGAAGATGGTTGTGGTTGTTTTAGGGGATATCCTTAGTTGAACCCCCATGTAAGTGTTCCTACCTTCATGAACAACTAGATAGATAGAGATAAAGAAAATAATAGATGAGATAAAGAAGTAAATAGAAGTGCTAGAATACTATGCTATCAAAGTAAATAAATAATGTAATACAAAGAAACATAGTTACCTTCATTTTAGCAAGGTGGTGATGTCGAAAGGAAGAGCTTGAGCTTAGTAGAACAATGTTGGAAACCTTGTGAGAGCAAGAATGTACCATATCAATGGTATAATGAAGTTGCTATGGTGTAGGAGAGAAAGAAGATTGATAGAGTGGAGAAAAATGGAATAGATTGAGAGAGTGAATAAGAAACAGTGACAATCAATCACAAAATGAAGTTTTGAAAGAGTATATGCATGTAGGGGATCATTCCCAATGTGACTACAAGCTATAGAGGCGTTACACTCACATGTAGGTAGAAAGTGTAACGCCCAAACAACTACTGTAGTCAGGAATATTTTCAAGACGTTTGCGTGATGCACATAATTTTTCAAGGCACACAATCATCCACAAAAAAATCATCTTAACGTCCAAGAATGAATGGGTTAGGGATAAAACTAAGAAAATATCACATTATCAAATTGATTTATCTTAATGGGAGGTTTATGGAATGTGAAATTGAATAAGATGTAATTTTCAACATTTCAAATAGAAACACACAACTAGGTGTTTTGGAGCTATCAAGTAGACTACCAAGTCCCAAAAAGAAGAGAATCTATGAAACAAAACCAAAATGATGGCCTAGAGTCCAAAAATACCAATACAAAGATAATAACATGCCTCTCATCCTCTAACAATGCAAAATTTACATCTATTATACAAGAATATGATACTAAATAAGATCTTCAATGACTCGGGCCCACCCTATTTGCTAATATTGAAGTAGAAACATCATACTTTTTAGTTAGACTGTTATCTTTGTTATTAATCATAAAATCCATGCTAAGTATCTATTGTGTTAAATTATTTCTCTGCTATGATGTTGAGTAGAATTTTATGTAGACATTTAAATTTTACAAATATGCAAAGCATGTCGTGAATTACCATATGTGGATTTTTGCTATTATGTGCTCTAGTTGAAATTCCACATTCATATATTCAATGGCTTAAATTGATATTTACAATGCACATTTATGTAGTGGAGACTCCTTACACAAAATTGTCTAATTTGGATGCTCTCGATGGAGAGCAATACAACGATTTTTTGACTGGTTCTTGAATTTGATCATGACCATTAAATGTTTTCCAATTTTTGATTGAAAAATATAAATCTAAATGATAATATCATATCTCTTGAGATATTTTATAGTTTGAATTATTAATTATTAGTTGTATTTTCTATTTTATGCATGTAACATTGCTATTATAATTAATTTTGTTTATATTGTCAATATTTATTTATATTTTGCATGTACATACCCTAGCCATACTATACTCGAGATACTAAAAAACTAGTGAATCTCATACTAGTACTTGAGTTTATACTGAACCCATATTGATAATTGAGCCCATACCTGTAGCTTGGGTTGGATGGTTTCTTTAGGTTAAACCCTATGGAGGATGATCAATAATTTTATTTCACCACACTTAGAGGGATTTCCATTTGATTTTTTCTAGATGGTTGAGCATTAGATGGAGGAGGCTAAGAAGGGTGGTTTCCAAATCTTAAACAACTAGAAACAATTGGAATTTTTTGTCCTTGGTTTAATTTTGAAGCCAACATCCAAGAATACCATTTCTTATCAATCAAAAATATGAAGAAAAAGGGCACAATATTATTCTAAAGGTTTTTGGCATGTAAGTTTGTTGCTATAGATGATTTCTCCTCCCATATACAAGCCCAAATATTTAATCTAGTGATACATTAATCCCTTGAAGCCTAGTTATTTTGAGGAATATGTTACATGGAGTCCTATTCAGAAGTTGTAAGTACACCAATCTTTCACTTCCAAATCTTATTTTCTAGCCAAGAATAATTAAAGAGTTATGGATATTTTTTTTTTTGTAATTTCATCACCACTTAGCTTAAAGCTAGAGTATAGACATTCTAAATTTCTTGCAAGTTCATCAAACACTCATCTTGAGGTTAGAGTAATGTATCCATCAATTAAGGGTGGTTTGAGATATAGAGGATTTTCTACACATGGTCAAGGGGAATAAGTGTAAGCTAGTGAAAATCCAAATAATGGAGATTCTAGATGAGGACTTATGTGAGACAAAGTCTATTTCAAAAAATTTAGTTGAAGAGGAAGATAGAAAGCAAAATTTAGAAAATCCTACACAATAGAGTAATTGTACAAATCATGACACTATTAGATACACAAGACAACTAAGAGGAGGTGAGAATCATTTGTATACTAAAAACATTATTAAAATTCAAACCCTTATCAACCTTTAAACCCTTATCATGCATTAGAAAAATGTAACATATGAAATAGTAATACAAACACATCCAAATGCATAAGAACACCATATCTATGTGGAAAACCCAAGAAGGGAAAAACCACGGTGAGAATTAGCTCACATATAAAGGAATAACAACACCAAATATAGTTAGGCTCACTGCTAAGGGTTCATTGCCCAGAAGAAGAAGAAAGGCTCACTGCCAAAAGGACTCACTGTCCAAAAGAAAGAAGAATATAAGAAGGCTGTTAAAAAGAGATTCACTATATCAAGGCAATAGGAGAAATAAACCACTACAACTATATTCAATTCACAACCTTTGGCTCATTTCCTCTAGTAGCTTCAAGCACACTAAAGTGTAGACACCTTATACTCTCTACATCTAGAAGTCATAAGCACTTAAGCTCACACTCAGATCACCACACTTGATCACATTCACTCTTTTTCATCTTACACTCTTTCCACATAATCCACACAAACTTCACCTTTCATTTACACCATCCATGACCTAAAATATCTCAATTAGGTTGGACTTAATGAAATGTATGCACCTCAAATGTGTAACACCAAAATATGTTGGAACCAAACACTTCTGTGATGGAAAGAAGTGAAGGAAGACAATTCCAAGGGTTAACTAGGACCCAAATCTACACTACCATGCTACTCAACACATTCACAATCCATGAACAACCTCCATAATTAATGCTAACACACTAGGTCATCCAAACATGCACTAAAACTAACAAGCGACCAAATACACACCTCTCGATGTTCCAAAAAATATCGTAGACCACATAGAGACTCTCCAAAACATCAAAGAATATTCCCACATCATTTGAATATTCAACACCATTGATGCAACCACTTGAAACTAATGACCACTTTCATTCTGTCTAATCAAACTCACTTGCACACACATACAACTCACTAACCAACCTTGTGGAACACCTCAGCACAAAAAACCTCGAGGGAAGGAAGTTACAAAAAATATAAGCATGTTCCTAAATCCACAAGACAAGACACCTCAATAAAAAGAAATGTGAAGTAGTCTCATTTATCCCAAACAACCTTCTTCATAGACAAACTCACTGTCAAACACATCTTCCTCTTCTGCATGATCCAAAACCTAAAACTATGGATATAACACCTTTGAACACCTTTGATCATCACTTCCAAACCGCACTGTAAGGAAGCTAAGGTAGCAGAACAACTTCCTACACTAATCTTGAGAGGAGAACAATGCAAAAATTTTATAGATCTTTAACAATTACATAAACATAAATAGAATAAACATAAATATCATGCATACCATGACATAGTGATTTACAAGGGGAAAACCCTTTTGGGAGAAAAAACCTACACTCTAGAAGCTGCCCAATATATTATTCAATAAATCACAAATATTACAATATACTTGCAAAGCAAGCTTCTCACAAGAGTATCACTGCTTAGACATCAAGAGACAACATGACTGCTATCAAAATCTTAGAATACATCACCATCTCTCTCTACTACAGTCATTATACAATGCCCTCATAAAATAGAGTTACATTCTAGGGCAAGAAAGGCCAACAAAATATCAGCCATTAGATCTAAAACCTAATAATGAATGGTCCAGATTTACAATATATCATTATTTAATGTATGCCAGTCATTCTAGAAGTTTTTTGAAAAAGTTAGCACGCTCACATTTCGCTTTGTGCTGCCATTGTATACACCTATCGGTGTAACTAGGAAACATATATATAAATATATATACATCCTATCAAAAATAAATCATATATAATTTCAAGGTTGAGACATATTTTCCCAACAAATCTCCCACTTTTCGAACACCTTGCAAGAGCAATGTGAGGGTGTAACATTATCTCTTTAATTGCTAGAGGCCGAAAGGTCCATAGTCTCCGAACACCATCTAAAAATTCTTTGTGCTCATAGGATTAGTTAAAGAATGAAAAAAATTCATCAAAGTTTCTACCTTAACTAGATTCACCCTTCCATCTTCGACCATATCTCTAACAAAATGATACTATACATCAATGTGCTTGGTCCTGGCATGAAATGTCAGGTTCTTGGCTAGAAATATCACACTCCGACTGTCACAATAAATTGTCACTGCACCTTGTTTTATTCCAATATTTGAACATAGTATCTTAAGCCAAATGGCTTCTTTACAAGCATGAGTAGCTACCATATACTTTGCTTCAGTAGTGGAAAAAGAAACCACAACCTTCTGCTTACTCATCCAACTAATTGCACCACCAAATAAAGTAAACACATAAGCACTGGTGGATTTTCTACAATCAACATCACCTGCCTAGTCTGAATCCACATAACCATTAATATCAAGGGAAAATTTGTCTTCAATCATATTACTATGATAACATAAGGAATAATCTGAGGTACCCTGCAAATATCTGAAGACTCTTTTAATTGCATTCCAATGAACTCTACTAGGATTAGACATATATCTAGAAATAATTCCCACTGCTTGTGCAATGTCTAGTCTAGTATAGACCATAACATACATCAAACTTCCAAATGCACTCTTGTAAGGCACTTTTCTCATGTCTTCCATCTCCGATGGGGATGTTGGACAAACTAAAATAGATAACTTTGTTCCAACAGAAACATGAACACACAATGGTCCACAATCTTGCATACCAAACCTTTGTAAAATTGAATTCACATACTTACTTTGGCCAAGCCATAGCTTTCTGTTCACTCTATCTCTTTTAATTTCCATCCCAAGAATCTGTTTAGCTGCACCAAGAACTTTCATTAAAAATTTAGCAGCAAATTGAGATTTTAGTTATGAAATCATACCTTTCCCTTTTCCAATAAATAACATATCATCAACATATAATGCAATAAACAAGAAACAATCGCCATCAGTTTTATAATAAGCACAATGATCTGATTTAGAATGCTCAAATCCCAAACTCAACATGTATGTGTCAAATTTTTGGTACCACATCCTAGGACTCTATTTTAAACCATACAAATATTTCTTCAATTTGTAGACCAATTTAATTTTACCTTTCACCACGTAGTGCTCTAGATGTGTCATATAAATATCCTCCTCCAAATCACCATGAAGGAAAATAGTTTTCACATCCATTTTCTCAACCTCTTAATCAAAAGTAGCAGAAATAGAAAGCAAAAATCTAATGGATGTCATTTTTGCAAAGTGAGAAAATATCTCACCATAATCAACACCCTCAACTTGAGAGTAACCCTTCACAACCAACCTTGCTTTGTACTTCTCAATACCTCCATCTGAACCAATCTTTTTCTTGAACACCCATTTGCAACCAACAAGTTTTTTTCCTTCAGACAATGGTACAAGGTCCCATGTATCATTCTTTTACAAAGATGCCATTTCTTCATCCATAGAAATCTTCTAGGATTCTACATCATTCATAGCTAGTGCCTCTTCTATAGATCTGGGTTCATCCATGTTAGTGTTCAAAGAAAAAAATACATCTCCAATCATCAAGTGAATACCTTTTAGGTCGTTGTCCATGTTTTGTGGACCTATGAACAAGTTGAGTTGGAGGTTCTTCCTCCTCTTCTGAAGATCCAGAGCTAGATGAGCTCTCCTCAACTTCTTGTCTATCCTTGGGCCTCAATTCAACTTTCTCAGGTGTAGAATGAAATTGAATCACATTTTCATGTTTACTTTGTTCAGGCTACAGTGTAATAGAAGAAGGCTTAGTTTATCTAAATATCACACTTCTACTATGTATTACCTTCTATGCAATAGGATCCCAAAGCTTGTATCCTTTCACACCATAACTGTATTCGATGAAGGTACATTTCACAACCTTGTTCTCCAACTTTGTTCGCTTCTCCTTTGGCACATGTGCATATGCCTCATAACCAAAAACCACAAGATGTCTCAATGAAGGATTGGAACCCGACCATGCCTCTATAGGAATATTATCGACAAGAGCTGATGTAGGAGACCTGTTAATTAGGTAACAGGTAGTGGCAACAACTTCAACCAAAAATATTTGTTCTAGACCAACACCACTCAACATAATCCTAGCCTTATCCATCAGTTTCCTATTCATTCTTTCTACAACTCTATTTTGTTGTGGAGAATATGGAGTTGTTTTCTATCTACGAATACCACAATATTTACAAAATTTATCAAAATCGTTAGAGAAATATTCACCACCATTATCATTCCTTAAACATTTTATTTTCTTCCCAATCTACAACTCAACCATTGCTTTAAATTCTTTAAATCGACTGGAAACTTCAGATTTACTCTTTAGAAAATATACCCATGTCCTACTATAATCATCAATAAATGAAACATAATATGTAGATTTACCAATCAAAGGAAAATCTACAATACCAAATACATCAGAATGAATAAGATCCAATACACCACAATATTTATGAGAACTCGAGTTAAAATGAACATAGTTTTGTTTTACATAAATGCAATTGTGAACCCCAATCCTAGACTTGCACAAATATAGCAAACAAACACAATATTAGATCCAAATGCAAGTTAGAACTAAGATTCCCAATGGAATTCATCTAAAATGCTCAAAATAGGTAGAAAAATGAAGAACAAAACAAGAGAAACAATAAAATCCTATTTAAACATGCAAACCCTCAATCCCATGGGGGAATTGGTGCCAATTTGATATGAAAATTGGTGAAAATTGGCCCTTTCCCAACTCCTTTGCAAGATTTGTGATGGTTTTATGAAGATTGATCCACTTGTTGATGAAGAACAATGAGCTCCTTGGTGAAATATGCAATAACCTAGCTTAGATTATGACAAATGCTATGGAGATGGATAAAATTAGCTCTTAATGTGAAGCGAGTAACTTTTCTCTAAGTTGTGGATCCCAATGAGAAGAAAAGCCTTCTATTTATAGAAAGACAAGATGGAGGAATGAGAAAAATGAAGCAATGTGGGATCATTCAACATCCAATAGGTAAGTTCCATTTGTCAAGATGTGAATGGAGGAAGCTTGAGCACATTTTGATGAATGTGCACAATAAATGATATTAGGTGGAATTTGAAAATCATGAAATGACTTGTTGGAGGGAGAAAAGAATGAATTAAATGCCACCTGGCTTAATGCACAAGGACATGAAAGAGGGTTAAATGCTTTGTTGGAAGGACAAACCCACTTGGAGAGATTTTCAAACTAGGAGGAATGTTCCCCTAAAGATTCCATGTTGAAAGAAAATAGAGATCTAATAAATCATTTAAATGTATTTTCATGTGCAAGTGAAAAAATCTAGAGGATTTAGATGATTAGGATTAAATTAATCAGGATTTGATTAATTTAATGAGGGAGTAGGTGATTTGACAATTTGATTTATATTTTTGGGCTGATTTAAATCAAAGTTGAGAAGAATATGATTTAAATTTAATTAAATAAAGGATTTGATTTATTTAACTAAAGAGGGAGATGATGTTAGATTAAATTAAACAAGGTTTAATTTATTTAATTTAATAGGACGACCTTAGAGATTTAATCAAATAATGAATTATTTAATTAAATAGAGACCAGAGGGTTAATTAAATAATATTGATTTATTTAATTAACAAGAGAGAATGAATTAATTTGATAAATAATGATTTATTTAATTAAGGGAGGAAGGGTGATGATTTAGCTAAGAAGATGATTCAGGATGAAACGATGTTAGTAATCAGGATCAAGTGTGTTAGTATATTTTCCATGTCTACAACAATGTTCACAAAAAATGAATTCAAGATTACAATCAAACAAACCTTCAACAAGGTTTTTTATTTTTCAAGGTCCTTAGACCCTTTTCTCCAATGTGGCCAAGTCTTTGGTCCCATAACATAGTTTTCTCTATAGGTAACTTTGTTTCAGAAGAAAGAGTACCCTTGGGTACCCAAAAGCCATGACCATCTACTGAAGGGTTAACCCTCACTTCTTCCATAGACTTGCTTTTCACAGAAGTACTATTGCAGTCAATAGTGCATGCATCAAGCTTATACAATGTGCCATATCTGACACCTCTAGCAATCACCATAACACCTCTGACCATCTTTTATCCTACATCAGAAAATACTACCTACACACCCGCATCTATTAGTTTGCTCAAAGATAATAAATTTCATGCTAATCCAAGGATATGCAACACACCATTACTCCTTTCTATTCGACCATCAGGAAACCTGATTTTAACTTTACCATGACCAACAATGTCTAAATGAGAATCATCACCCAAGTACACCTTACCTCCATCAAATTATTCATATTCAAAACACCAATCTCTATTAAAGGTCATATGGAAAGATGCACCTGATTCAATTAACCATGCATCCTTACCTGCACGAGTTTCCAAAGTTGCAATGAATGCATCACCATCTTCCTTCTCAGACTTAGAATCAACTTTCTTCTTTTTCTTCTTCTTTTCTTCTTTGCATTCCTTATGAACATGTCCAGGCTTACCACAGTTCCAACAAATAACTTTGGACTTTCCAAGAGATTTAGATCTCCCCATGGACTTGGATTTTTCATGCTTCTCATTCTTCTTTCCTTTTTCCTTAGGTCTTCCACAAACATTTAGGGCATCCTTGGTAGTGATGGATACCTTCCTCCTCATTTATTCAAAAAGAAAATAACCCACCACATATTTAGTCTTCAAAATAACAGAAGTACTCCCAATAGCCATAACAAGAGAAACCTATGAATTATGCAAAGAACAAAGCAAAATCTGAAATTTCTCCTCCTCATCCATTTTGACACAAACTGATGCCAATTGAGCCACCAACATATTGAATGCTTCTAGGTGGTTTGTGATTCATCTACCCTCTTCCATTGTCAAAGAATACAACTTCTTCGCGAAGAAAATATTGTTCACTAAATATTTGGCCTGATACATCTCACCAAGCTTCTTCAATAGTTTTTGTGCAGAGGTCTCCTCATGGACATTAATTAAAAAAAATTCTACCAAGCACAATCTAATTAGACCCTTGGATTTATGGTCCATAACATCATATTGAGCTGAGTAGGATCTTCAGGCCTTGAGACATTCTCATCAACAACATCCCACATATCTTGATCTATCAACAAATCCTCCATCTTTATCTTCCACATCTCAAAATTATTTCCATAAAATTTCTCTACCTCTATTCTCCCTTATCAACTTTCCATCTGAAAATTCCTGCAACAAGATCACAAAGTGGTTTCTGTAAAGGTCCCACTCAAATATGGATTAGTACAAAAAACCCAACAACCCACAAATGAAACCAAAGGTGATCAAGCTCTGATACCACTTGTAAGGAAGCTAAGGTAGTAGAACAACTTCCTACACTAATCTTGAGTGGAGAATAATACAAAACATTTATAGATCATTAATAGTTACAAAAACATAAATAAAATAAACATAAATATCATGCATACCATGACAGTGATTTATGTGGGGAAAAACCTTTCGGGAGAAAAACCCCACACTCCAAAAGCCGCCCAATATATTATTCAGTAAGTCACAAATATTACAATATACTTTTAGAGCAAGCTTCTCACAGGAGTATCACCACTCAGAGAGCAAGAGACAACACGGCTACTATCAAACTCTCTGAATACATCACCATCTCTCTCTACCACAGTCGTAATACAACACTCTCATAAATAGAGTTACATTCTAGGGAAAGAAATGCCAAAAAAATATATGCTATTAGATCTAAACCCTAGTAATGAATGATCTAGATTTACAATATATCATTATTTAATGTATGTCAGCCATTCTAGAAGTTCTTGAAAAAGTTAACATGCTCACATTTCGCTCCATGTTGCTGTTGTATACACCTATCGATGTAACTAGGAAACATATATATAAATATATATACATCCTATCAACAATAAATTATATATAATTACAAGGTTGAGACACATTTTCCCAACACAAACAAGTATATATTCTACTATGAAGAAATAAAAGCACAACACTAAACACACCTCTGTCACACTACACACTCTTTTATTCAAATTTTCTCAAAAGCACTTGGAAACCAAGTGAACCAATTGTATCAACAACACTACAAAAATCTATTTAAAACATATGCAACATCTACAAGACTACACTAGAGATTGACATCAAGCCATATAGATGACAACATAGTGCAACAACACCAAAAATCTCCACACTATGGGTTGACATCAATATGACATCAAACCACCACATATCCACACTACTAGTAATCTTCCAACATTGTTACCAAAAACACCAATCTTCCAACATTGTGTTGACATCAATAACAACACCAACAAGTTCCAAAATTCCAGCAATCTCCCCTTTTTTCATTGATGGCAACACCAACTTTTTGAAAAACCATCAACAACAAAAGAAACCAACAACAA
>VDFB02000015.1:506162409-506207517 GCA_007258455.2 Sequoia sempervirens
TAGTTCTAATTAAGAGGGGTAATCACCCCTAAATTCCCTCTGAGATACTCAAAATTATCCTTAGGTAATGACTTTGTAAAGATATCTACAATCTGCTCCTTAGTAGGAACATACTCCAATCTGACTTCCTTTTCACTTACCTTTTCTCTCAAAAAAGTGAAACTTGATAGATATATGTTTGGTTTTTGAATGCAGCATCAGATTCTTAGAAATTTTAATGGCACTTGAATTATCACAAAATATAGCAATAGGCTCATTATACACAACTCTGATATCCTTCAACATCTGCTTCATCCATAATATTTGAGTACAATTGTTAGCAACAACAATGTATTCGATCTTTGTAGTAGATAAATAAATGGCATTATGTTTTTTACTTAACCATGAAATTATCTTCTTACCCAATAAAAATGCACCACCACTAGTACTTTTCCTATCATTTACATCTCCTTCCCAATCAAAATCAATGAAGGCACTCAAGGTAAGATCATCATCTTTAGCATACCATAGACCAAAGTCAACTGTCCCCTTCAAGTATCTGAAAATTCTCTTCATAACAGTTACATGAGATTCCTTAGGATCGGCTTGAAATCTTGCAACAATACATACAACATTCATGATATCAAGTCTAGTTTGAGTCAAATAGAGCAATCCACCAATCATTGATTTGTATCTAGTTTGATTTTCCTTCGAAAAATCATCTTATGTTGTCAACTTGCATCCAATCACCATAGGTGTACCAACTGGCTTTGAATCTTCCATACCAAATTTATTTAGAAATTCTTTCACATACTTGGAATGAGATATGAAGATCCCTTTGTCTAATTGAGTAATTTGCAATCCTAAAAAGAACTTCATCTCTCCAATTGTAGACACAGAAAATGTACCAAATTGATCCTATATGCTTGATCCTGATTTACTAACACCATTTCGTCCTGAATCATCTCCTTTGCTAGTCATTTAATCGAATAATCTGTATTTTATTAAATTCATCACTTTCCATCTCTTAATTAAATAAATCAAATTTATCTAATTAAGTCACCATCTCCTATTAATTATTTATAAATCACTTTGTTTAATTAATGGTCCCTCTTTTAATTAAATAATTCATTTTATTTAATTAATCTCTAAAGTCATTCCATTAAATTAAATAAATTAATCTTTATTTGATTTAATCTAACACCATATTTTTTAATTAAATAAATCAAAATCTTTATTTAATTAAGTCTAAATCATTTTCCTCTCATTTTGATTTATTTCAATCCAAAAATTTAAATCAAATAGTCAAATTAGCTAATCTCCTTTTAAATTAATCAAATCCTAATTAATCCTAATCTTAATGCATCAAATCTTCTAGCTTTTGCCACTTGCTCATGAAAATCATTTTAATTAATTAATAAATCTCTATTTACATTCAAAAAAAGGCATTAAAGATGGAATATTCCTCAAATTTGAAATCTCCCCCCAAAAGGTCTTATCCTCCAACATGGCATTTAATATCTCTTACAAGTCCTTTTCTTGAGCCATGTGACATTAACTTCACCTTTCACCTCATCCTTCAAGCCATCTTTTGAATTTGAATCTCCCCCCTCTTTGCACATTCTCCAAAATGTGCTCAACCTTTGTCCATTAGCATGATGACAAGCATCACTTTATCATTGGCTTATCTTTTGTCCCACATCCTCCATATCTTTCAAATCCTCCATCTTTCTTTCTATAAATAGAGGCCTTCTCTATTTGTTGAAGGAGCCACAATCAATGTAAAATCATTATGCTCATTTAGGAGGAGAATTGGAGCCAAAGTTATCATTTTATGCAAGTTCATCCAAGTTATCATAGCTTTTCATCCAAATCTCCATCTTCATAGCTAGGTTATGCAGGAATTTCATCAAGGAAGCATCCAATCTTCATCAAGTCATCAAAAATATTATAAGAGATTGGGAAAGGGCCATTTTCCACATCAAAATGGCACCAATTCCCCCATGGGATCAAGAGTTTGCTTTACATTGAATAGGATTTGATAGCTTTTGTTGATGTTTGCTTGTGTTTTTCATCTCATTTCTTGTTCTTTGCAATTTAAATGGATTTCATGGGGAATCTTGATTCTCACTTGCATTTGATCTAATATTGTGTTTGTTTCTTGTGTTTGTGCATGCTAGGATTGGGGTTCTACATTTGGCGCTAGGAGGGCAGATATCAAATTCTAATCATGTTTTTCAACAAAATTATGTGTTTTTCTCTATTTTTTTGGTGTCTACAGGGAATTGTAGTGCTATTAGTCCAGCGGCACCATATAGCACCACTACCAATCCAGTGGTGCCATACAACAATGCTTCAAACTGCAAACCATGCCACTCAGTCTTTCTCACTCATAATTCAAATTTCTTAACTCCCTTGCTAGGTTAGTTTACAGTCACTAAAATTCTCAAACTCCAAATAGTGTTGTTGAGCAAAACTCCATCACAATCACGCTCTCTAGTCTATTGCAGAGCTTCGCTTGTAGACCTAGTGGCACTATACAGTGTTGTTGGCTTCCTCAAACCACGTCGCTTGTGCAGATTACACCGCTAGAGTGAAGTAAAAAGTTCAAGTTAACTCAATTTCGACATGTGCTTTTGTATTCTGGTCATTTTAGGTTCCTAACTGGTTTTTCTAACCTCTGTTTGGCAGTTCTAATCAGTTTTTACAAGTTGGTCTAATCAAGGTGAAGGAAGAAAACTAGGTTGAAAGTGGCATTATGGCATCATTCTCTCATTATATCAAGTGTTTTTGAACACTTTAGTGTTTTCTTAACACTTTTGGAGAACTCATAATCTCTCTTAAGGATTTGTTATCTTTAATGCTCTTAGGATACACTAAATTTCTTTTGGCCTCTAAAAAGAACACTACAAAAGCTTTCATTTTTACAACAAAGGGTTTAAAAGGAACTTTAGGCAAATCCACTAGATTTTGTTTAAAGGTTAACAATTGAACAATCAAAATTTCATACTTCCTTTGGTGCTTAAAAAGAAGTCACTCTTGCTTTGAAAGGATAAAATGAACATGTGCTTCTTTGTCTTGTAATCATTTACCCAAAATAATACCATCAAAAAAGACGTATGTGCTTCTCTCGCGCCTCACAGCGATCTTGAGAATCAAAAGGATTTTTGGTGGTCTTAAGTTGGGTAAAGTGATTGCCTCCACATTTCATTTGGGATTAAAAATTGAACAAATCTTGCGAGTGTGAGTGGAACATATTGTGTGTGTTCTCTCTTTGTTTCTCAACAAAGATTGATCGAACTACAGATGTGTTTGCTCACTTTTGTGTTATCTTAGAGGGCCTGCCTTGTGGGAAAAATTAATCACCCAAGGGAACGACCCAACTGGAAACATGCTAAAACCAAGTGACTTCCAACCAGTATATAAGTGTGGGTACTTGTTGAAAGGAAAGTATCAAGAGGATTATTCTGACAAGAAGGGCAGCAATGGTCTCTCGTCACATGGATGGTCCCCCATGAATGGAATTCCCACATGAAAACCCTTGTTTAGAAAAGGCCAAAATCCTTGATCTATTTTTTGGTGCAATAACGATCGTTCTGAAGCCGCCCCACACTTTTATGGGTTTTAGTAGAAATGGAAAGTATGCCATGGGAGATTCATGGGTACTGATGCTTGGCTAACCCAAGAAGTGAGTGCACTATAAGGGGGAGCCTGTGTGGTCAAGCATCTAACCATTCACTAAAAGTAGGCGTAGCTGGACTTGTCCAAGTGGGGATTCAACAAATATAGTCTTTCATGGCCCTAGGGTTGTACATGTTCTTGAAAATCAAAACACTTTGCTTGGATCTTAAACATTGGGAAAACAAACATTCAACATTAACATCAAATTCCAAACCCTTTAGAGGAGCAAATACCTTTGACAAAATTTGAGTGTTATTGCTTGCCCTAGGGATTCTATCCTTGAGGTTTCTAGGAATTTGGATTTCATCTCAATTTTCTCCTACTAAAGTCAACATTAGGTAACTTTTTCCTTGATTTCCTCGATTTCCACATGATACACTTTGTGGGATGAGAAGTTAAGACATTGGACATCTAGTTTCAAAAACCTAATCAAGAAGTGTGGATGTGGTAAAAGCAATTCATTAACCAAGATTAACTAAAATTGCACCCCATACATGTGCTTGGCATCTTTTGGTCATATGGTTTTCATGCAAACATTGGTCTTTTTGTTTTGAAATACTCTTAGAGAAAATCATGTTCTTCACTATCTTGGTCTTGTAAAAAAGGTATTTGTTAGGTTCATTTAAGATCAAATCAAACACTTCATCCATTCCAAACATTTATCATCTCATCTCACAAACAGATTTAGAGCTTTGGAAACATCATTCTAGACTTGGGTACATCCTTAAACCAAATCAAAATCTTCTATTTAGTTAGGTGTGTTTGGATGAATCCTTTCTCACACACTTAGTTAAATTAACACTTCTTTGAACAAGTTCATCCTAAGATAACATCTCACATATTAGGGTTTACAAGTTCATTATCCAATCAAACCAATCAAAATCAAACCCCAAGTCTAGAATTGATCCAAAGTTCCTAAAATTTAAACACCCATATCATTCACCCCTTTCATCCTTCATCTCCTCATTGGTCTCGAACACCCTAAAGGTTCACTTTTGCAGTGAGATCAAAAAACAAGAAGAACATGGAATATAAACTTGATCCATACATCATGAGTAATCCAAGTCAACCAACCTATCAAATCCTTACAATGCCACTTAGTTATCAAAACTCACATTTATACAATCCATACATGGGATCGTTATCTCCTACAAACCTCAATGGTACAAATGTGAATATGCCCAGTCAAAATTTTGGAACACCTTTCCTGATGGTAGATTTAAATCCGAGTCCAAGCCTACAAATCTATCAACCAAACACCCAATGCATGAGTCTTCCACAAACGAACAACATTATCCCACCAAATCCATACATGCCAAATGTGAATATACCAAGTACAAGCATGAACGTTTCAAATCCACACTTGGTAAACTTTGGGATAGATATGTTGGTGAATCATATGAATGTTGTTCAAAGTCCAAAAAAGATGTTAACGACTGCATGTATTGATCCAAGTCAAGGTAACACCATGCAAAATCAAAGTTACCTAAATCAAGGCAATGGGATTCCCAACCACAACATTGTTCAATTTCAACCTATAATGCCAAATCTGAACATCATCCCAAATCAGAACATTGTCCAAAATCAATTTGTCCTTGATCCCATACGAACACCACAAGTACACATTCCAAATCTGCTTGAACAAAAGAATCAACTATATCAAGGGAGTCAAAATCAAAATCAAGATCAAATTTCGCTAGATCAACTTGCTTCACTTTCCAAACTAATTGATTTATTGAGCCAAGAGACATCTTCACTCCAAAATCAATACACTCTTCCAATGGTTAAACCATGTCATCAAAGCATCGAGTTGTGTCCACAACCACATCAAGAACAATATATCCAATGTCAAGAGGTTGGATATCAAGATCGACAACATCAACAACAAACCCAATCACCCCATCTCGAACATCAATAACCACATCTCAAAGATCAATCACCACATCTCCAAAATCAATCACTACAAGGTCAATTTAAATTACAAGTCTTACAGGGTAACAAACGAGAATGCACACCACTTGGGAAGCCAATCGCATCAGTCATGCAACAGTTGGTGCAAGAAAAACTCATCACAATTCCCACCTATGAAAACTATCAAGAGCCCTTAGTGAAACCACCATGGAACAATGAAAATCACCTTTGTTTTCACAAAATAAAGGGACACACAACATCATATTGTATTTGACTCAAAAATCTCATCCAAGACCTTATTGATCAAAAAATAATAGCTATTGGGGACAATGGTGAAGATTCAACCACTAGTGATAGCATTGAAAATCTCCCCACCACAATTGTTGAAAACAATGGTCAAGATATCTCCATTAATGAGCACATTGAAGATGTTTCTACCCCATCCGATGATCAACTCACCATACATCAAGAGCCACTTTTTAGTGATCTATTTCAAGGAGTGTTAGAATTATTTGATCCCATTGACATAATCTATGATCCATCGACCAATGATCATATTGAAAATGTCTCTACATCGCCTTATGAGTTAGAGGACATATCTCAAGAATTTATTCCAAAGCATGATCAACATCTGTCACCAAAGTCTAGCAATGGTCCTTTCCAAGACATATTGACATCCTTCGACCTCATGGTTATAGATATTGAGGGAATCTTCAACTCAACATTTGATCCAAGTTCGCCCAAAGATCAATAGGATATTTAGCCACTTCCCATGTCAAATGACGACATCCAAGAACCCTTTATAAGAAACCCATCCTTTGAAATTGACTCATGTCAAGAACTTGGTTCAAAGCATGTCAAAAGAAATTCCAAAATTAATCAAGATCAATAATTTGCATCTCCAAGCTATTACAGTGATGTAATGGACACTCTCCTATATATACAAGATGATCATATCCACATAGCACATACTCCTCCATCTACCCATGAGATGCTTTCTTTGAATGGACACGTAGATGATCTTCATTTAGAACATGATTCTTTTACTCCTAACATTATTACACAAAAGGAGCAGGTTATTGATTCCTATAGTCAAACTGAGTTGTCAACATCAGGATTAGATATATCCCAAATTCAGATTGAGGACATCATGTATGAAGATATCCAGCATTATCCACTCAAGGAAACAGGTCAAAAAAAATAGGATATTCTGGAGTCAGCAGAACAACAAATTGAAAAAACATCATCTGCATTGGTCATTTATCAGAGAATGCTTACTGAACAAAACATCTCAAAACAAACACAATCAAAGAACAAAGATGCTACTACCACCCTACTGGGGGAAACTATGTCTTAAGAAAACGTCAACATAGGGAGCACGAAGAATCCTTATGATGAAACTGATGCTAATAATACAACTAGCCATGTCATGAATCTTCATCCTCCCATCACCCCATCCACGAATTGGGACCAACATCAAAAGAAAGATTTCAATCAAAGCACAAAGAACGTTATCAAAGAAAAAGAGGTTGTGAAGCATAATGGACAAATCAAATACACGTGGACACCAAAGAATACAAAGAAAGATTATCCCCATCAAACTCCATTAGTCAAAGAAACTATGGGGCAAAATAAAAAAGGGAAAAGTGTCCATAAAAGATGTCCACAAATTCAACAATAGGATTCTCAAGCAACATACAAAGCATATCAAGAAGTTGGTCCTTATTCCATGCACACTTCTGTATCCACCCATTACTGCCCATCTTCACAAGTTTAGAGAGTCAAAGGTTCCAAACTATCAACCAATCCATCTCTTATTCCTAAGCACACTCCACCATCCACGCCTCCACACATGATATCTAATTCTCACATTGACCATGTATTGGCAGCAACCCTTCATCATAAGGATTCAAAAGGCACTCTATCATGATGTGCACACAAAGACAAAGTTAGCTTCGGTATCAACAAACTAGATCGACAATCTCAAAAGTTGTATTCAAGTGCATGTATCTTGGCAAAGAAACTTCTCCAATCAGGATATCAATGGCACATTATGATAGATGCATCTACATCAACACCACAAGGTGATTTAGGATGAGCTTAAAATCTTTGACAAAAAAATACAAAAAAAATAAAAAAAATATGAAAATCCAAAAAAATTAGAAAAAAGGATTGAAAATAGTAAAGAAAAAAATCATCCTCTAGTGAAAACTGCTTCAGTGGCACTTTGGACAGGTACCATGATGAAAACCTAGAAAATAGGTGTCATGTGTAGAATCGAGCATTTGTATGCACCAGTCTAGGTGAAAGCATCTCATCTCATCCATAATAAATCCATTCATCCATAAACCATTTATCCAACCCATTACCATCCATCTTCCATGTTATCTTGTTCTTGACAAATTTTGGTGCACACTTTACACTTGCTTATGGTAAACATCTTGACATGAGTCATTTTCATTAATCCTATCCTGTACCCAACATTATTTGATCCATGAAGCACTATCCAAATGAGCATCCTCTGTTTGAACACCTTATCTTATCACAAGATAATACATATCCATCCATCCATACACCTATCCAAGTATCCATCATTGGTATTTCAAACATTTCTAGACACTGGGGGTAGATATTTACATCTTGCTTTCGGAATAAATCTTGATCTATATCCTCCAACTTATGTGGTGATTCAAACATTGGCAAACGTAAAATAAAATTGGGCCAAACACTTGTGAGCAAAAATCCAAATCACTAGCCCACAATCTTTCATTGAACATCGATCCAAACTATCAATATCAATCACATCTAATTTTCACATCAATGTCACATCAAATCATTCAAACAAATTTTGTTCCAAAATCACGCTTCATAAACCTGATCAATCAAATCCAATCAATCCATCATCACCTCGGGATATCCTTCCCAATCCTTGTGTTGCTTAACAATATCCTTGCATTGTTGTGCATCCTCAAAAAATTTATCATCATCAACCTTGATTAATCAAATCCAATCAATCCATCATCATCTTTGGATATCCTTCCCAATCCTCGTGTTGCTTAACACTATCCTTGCATTGTTGTGTATCCTCAACAATGTTATCATCATCAATCCATTAATCCAATCAATCAAACCTAGCTTGGTTTTCAACAAAATCCCAAAATAGAGCACTGATATTGTCACACATATCCATATCCAAATCATCAAAATCATGCAAAAATTCAAAAACATCCAAAACATATCAAAAATCCAAAAACACTCAAAAATTTAGAAAAACATCAAAAAACATGGAGTCTGAACTACGTCATCTCTGAGCTTGAACATAGGCAAGGCTAATCTTTGATCAACCCCTGAGACACAAAATCCAAAAACATTCATAAAATCTTAAAAACCACAAAATCCAAAAAGATTCATAAAATCTTACAAAAACACAAAAACATTGGAAATCAAAAAAATCAAAACATTTGTAAAATCTTGAAAATACCAAAAATATCCTCAAAATATTTCAAAAACATCAAAAACATCCAAATATTTGAAAAAATCCATCCGTCCTGTTTCACTTTCACCCGCAATAATCTCATCCATAATAAATTGATCATCACCTTCATCCTTTGGAAATACAAATAGAAACAACCACAACAGTCAGCAAAAGAAAACTTCAAATGCAAAATCAAACTCTTGATCATTCGCAAACATGTTACTCAACCTTATATGAATAGCCTTTCAAACAACCTATCAACTTACCACCATCAACTAGCATGTCCTAGGTTGCATCGTTCCTACAATGGGAATTATCTTTTGCAAATCATTATGGATTCTTATCCTCAAAACAAATCCCTTTGGCTAGTGGTATGAAGAACATTGACTTGTTTGTATACTTGATCTTTTCTTTTTGATTTATCTTATTGCGCTCATCCTAATGACCTCTCGATGATGTCTAATCAATACGATTTAGAGAGAAAGGAATGGGGCAATGATCATTATCTTTTGTCTGTTGTGCTTATTGGACGCTCTTGTAATATAACTTGGTGAATATTTACTTTGTTAGGTACGTCCTAGCAAGGTTTTCGTATGTCAGGTGTGAACAAGAATACTCCTATTTTTTTGTCGAGTCAAAGTCCATCGCACTAGGTACAATGTCATCCTGGTTCTTTATACCTTGATGCATCGTGCCTATGTGTATTATCAAACATAAGGTAAATGGCCCTTCTAAAGTCCCAACTCCTTGGTAAACAAATCATCATCATCATCATCTCTAATAAAATCTTGTAGATAATGGGCTTGTTTGATCCTCTTGACATCATCTCATTTCTTCTTACTAACATTTCTAAATCAGTATCAAGTGTGTGTAATATATCAAAGTATACATGAGGCTACCCATGGCCGATGACTATCTACATCATCAAATTTGTCTACATCAAACATTCAAGCTGAACTAATCTTGAACCTCTTTGTTGCGAGATCACCCAAAAATCAAACCTTTTCGCTTGATCTCTCGAGGGGCCAATATACCGGCGTAATTCTTCATTCGCTGGGGTAGCAGTGGGGCATCTGAAAAAATTAGAGAATTTTTGAATTTTGATCAAGACATTTTATTCTTTGAACCAACACAACAAGTACTTTGCTTAAAAGAGGGAAAAAATGTAGACACGAAAAATGTACCAAATTGATCCTATATGCTTGATCCTAATTTACTAACACCATTTCGTCTTGAATCATCTCCTTTGCTAGTCATTTAATCGAATAATTTGTATTTGATTAAATTCATCACTTTCCATCTCTTAATTAAATAAATCAAATTTATTTGATTAAGTCATCATCTCCTATTAATTATTTATAAATTACTTTGTTTAATTAATGGTTCCTCTTTTAATTAATAATTCATTTTATTTAATTAATTTCTAAAGTCATTCCATTAAATTAAATAAATTAATATTTATTTGATTTAATCTAACACCATCTTCTTTAATTAAATAAATCAAAATCTTTATTTAATTAAGTCTAAATCATTTTCCTCTCATTTTGATTTTTTCAATCCAAATCAAAATGGTCAATCAGCTTAACGCTTTTAAATTAATCAAAATCGATAATCCTAATCTTAATCCAAAAAATCCTCTAGCTTTTTGCCTTCGCTCATGAAAATCATTTTAATTAATTAATAAATCTCTATTTTCATTCAAAAAAAGGCATCAAAGATGGAATATTCCTCAAATTTGAAATCTCCCCCCAAAAGGTCTTGTCCTCCAACATGGCATTTAATATCTCTTACAAATCCTTTTCTTGAGCCATGTGACATTAACTTCACCTTTCACCTCATCCTTCAAGCCATCTTTGAATTTGAATCTCCCCTCTCTGCACATTCTCCAAAATGTGCTCAACGTTTGTCCATTAGCATGATGACAAGTGTCGCTTTATCATTGGCTTATCTTTTGTCCCACATCCTCCATATCTTTCAAATCCTCCATCCGTCTTTCTATAAATAGAGGCCTTCTCTATTTTTTGAAGAAGCCACAATCAATGTAAAATAATTATGCTCATTTAGGAGGAGAATTGGAGCCAAAGTTATCATTTTATGCAAGTTCATCCAAGTTATCATAGCTTTTCATCCAAATCTCCATTTTCATAGCTAGGTTATGTAGGAATTCCATCAAGGAAGCATCCAATCTTCATCAAGTCATCACAAAGCTTATAAGGGATTGGGAAATGGCCATTTTCCACATCAAAAGGCAACTAATTCCCCCATGGGATCAAGAGTTTGCTTTACATTGAATAGGATTTGATAGCTTTTGTTGATGTTTTCTTGTGTTTTTCATCTCATTTCTTGTTCTTTGCAATTTAAATGGATTTCATGGGGAATCTTGATTCTCACTTGCATTTGATCTAATATTGTGTTTGTTTCTTGTGTTTGTGCATGCTAGGATTTGGGTCCTACACCAATCATTGACATCTCAAACTCACTTTGCATATCATTAGCAAACTTCATGCACAAACTATCATCTCCTCCAAAAACAATATCATCAACAAAAACTTCCACAATCATATCTTTATCATCATTCTTGAAATACTAATTACTATCAGCAGTACCTTTGTTAAATCCAAGCTTCAACAAAAATTTATCCAATTTGGCATACCAAGCTCTAGGGGCTTGGTTAAGCCCATATAGTGCTTTCTTCAACTGACAAACCATATCTCCCTGATCAGTCAATTGAAATCCATCAAGTTGCTCAACATATACCTCTTCTTCTAGTTCGCCATTTAGAAAAGCAGACTTGACATCCATCTGATAAACCTTGTAGTCTTTTTAAGCAGCATAAGCAAGAAACAGTCTCACAGCTTCAATTCTAGCAACAGGGGAAAAAGTCTCTTCAAAATCAATTCCTTCCATTTGAGAATGTCCCTTGAAAAATAGTCTTGCTTTGTTTCTAACCACTTCACCTTGCTCATTCAATTTTTTTCTAAAGACCCATTTAGTTCCAATTACATTTTTATCCTTAGGTCTAGGAACAAGAATCCATGTATCATTTTTCTCAATTTTTTGTAGCTCTTCTTTCATTACTTCAACCCAATGTTCATCTTTGCATGCTTCATTCACACTAGTAGGCTTAATCTTTGAAATCAAGCAATATTCTTCTAAAAAAATTCTCCTAGTCTAGACACCTTTATTCTTATCACCAATAATTTGATCTTCTGAATGATTCAATCTTACCTACCTCGAAGTCTTAGAACGTTCTTAAGTTTCAAGCTCTTTTGATCTCTCTTTTGCTCTTTCACCAGTTTCTTCTTCTTCTTCTTTATTCACCGGAATGGTCTGAACTTGATTTGAAGTCTAAACTTTGTTCAAGTACTGTCATTCTAATCATCAGAGTCATATCCATAGGTTCTAGATGGTCTAGCAATGTCTTCATCAACCTTAACATTTTCACTTTCAACCATTTTCTTCAATCTTTTATTGTAACATCGGTAGGCCTTTCTTTTAGTAGAATAACCCAAAAAGATTCCTTCATCACTCGTAGCATCAAACTTTCATATATCTTCATCTCTTCTGATATAGCATCTACTCCCAAAGATTTTGAAATATCTAACAGTAGGCTTATGACTAGTCCATAGCTCAAAAGGGGTCTTACCAATATCACCTTTGATTTGTACCTGATTGATAATATACACAGTAGTACTCACAACTCCTCTCTAGTACATATAAGGAACATTTCCTTCTAGCATCATAGTTCTAGCAACATCTTGAACCATTCTATTCTTCCTTTCCACAACTCCATTTTGCTGAGGGGTCTTGTTGTGCAATTTTGCACGCACACCCCACTTGGAGTAGGGACCCTCTTTTTGATTTCGGATGTCTCTTAGACCTTTGGTTTTTATTGGATTTGTCCTTTCAAGGTCTTGTGATGTTGGTCTTGCTTGCCTCAGTCTTACCCTGAGGGTTGAATTTATCAAACTTGGTTTTTAATGGAAGTCTGAGTTTTGACCTGGGTCCAGGATTTTCTGGTTCACTCGGATTTTCCCGAGCCCTGGTCCATCTTCTGGTCACTGTCGGATTTTCCGAAGTTCGGGTTTTTGGATGAATCCAGGATTTTTTGGGTCACCCATATTTTCCTGGAGTACATCGAAGACTCGAAGGGTGCGTTATCCGTGGATTTCATGCTCACCCGGATTGTCCGTCTAGCTCGGTTTTTTCTGAAATTTTGTTTTGGGCTCAAGTTTTCGAATTTCCTCGATGTCTTATTAGCCATTAATGCTTGAGGTACGTCTTCTCTGGCACAATTGTGAGTGGATTTAAAGGCTTTTAGTGCTCTTCATGATTTCATTATTCATTTGTCATCTGCTCTAGTGCTTAGGATTGTTCATTTTGAACTTCGGTCGTTGGATTTGGTTTGCTTGCATGTGGATTGCTTGAGTGCTTGTGTTGAATATTTTCGTCGCTAGGGCACCCTGATTCGCAGCGACTTCCTCAGGCTCGAGTTTCATTCAGGGCTGATCCATGGTAAGTCGTTACTGACTTCTCCTTTTGTTTGTGCTTTGATCGAATCTATCAGGTTATTGAATGGCGGTTATTTGGGTCGGCCCTTGTTTATTTTCATGACCGCATATTTGTCAAACTAGAGTTTGAACCCACATTTTCACGGGTTTTAACTCCTGCACTATGCATCCCTTCGTTTATCTGTTGAATGTCAGGTACTCCCCTGTGATTAGGTGTTTCTGTTAGGGCCTTGCCTTGTTGGCGCGTAATCTGGTAGAATTTGTGAAGTTAGGGTTTCGGTATGTTTGCCCAGATTTGCTAAGTTGAGTGGAGTTGTCGCGACTTTCATGTCCTGCATCTAGCTCGACCTTGTTCACAGCATTTGAGACCCTGGTGCACCCTAGTTTCATCATTTTCAGGGATTGTGTCTAAATTTCAAGCTTGCTTTAGCTCTCATGGCGAAGGTTTAGCTGTCAATTTTAGGGCATCATCATTTCGTTGCAAAGATCAATCACTTGAGAGTTTTTGGGAGTTAAATTCATGTGCAATCAAAATTTGGCTTGTTGGGGTCGAGTTTATCTTCGTGGAATCCGAATAGGGAGGTTTGTATGATCATTCGATTAATGGTTTGTGCGTTGAATGGTTGTCGGGTTTCCAAGGTGTCCGCGAAATTTCTACGCACCCAGATTTTCCTGGATTTTGCCATTTCCCCAGAGTATGATGAGTTCCTGGAATTTCGAGCTGCTCGGGGAAATCCGGACTATCTAGATTCTTCCGGTCTTCTACCTGGTTTCCCTTGATTTAGATTTTTGGAATTGAAGTAATGAATTAAATGTTGGATGATGATTTCTTGTTGCTAAATGAATGAATCTCATGATAATCACGCATTTCTTTTGTCTGTATTAATGATTTATTTGATGAATGATGCCTTGGCAGTAGGAATCTATTTGGGTCAGATTTCTCTGAATTCCACCCCGACTAGATTTTCCCGGATTACTTCATTTTCTTGGATTTTTGAGATTGATGATTAATGAATGATCTTAATTATTTCATGTGGTTTGAAGGCTAACCTTTGATTGAAATATTGATGATAATGGGATGTTCATGAGGTTCTTTTGTGAATGTAGGCTAAATTGAGCAAGGCAGGAGCAAGAAAGGCCAAGGGAGACACAGAGGGGTCTTCGGTTACAGACACGGAAAGGTTGAGGCTGGATGTGAAAAGTCAGTTGCCTGATAGTAAGATAGCTTCAGTTTGGTCTGAGGTCTCCGATACCAATGTAGGAGCATGGAGATATGAAGAGTTCAAGGAAAGGATAGCTCAGAAAGATTTATCAGCCCTGACCAAGGGAATGGTGAAGTCTAGACTAGTTCATGTGGCAGGATTTCCTCCTGTAGTTCAATGCTACGAGTTGATATTGGAATGTGCCCGGCACTATGATTTTGATACACAGAGGATTGTCAGCACTGATGGAAGAGTGTTGGCCAACTTTAATCTGGTTTCCATTCCCCAAGCATTTGATATGCCAAACTTACCATGTGTGTGTGCCTTGGACATGGACTTTGCTAGAACTTACTATGAGGATTAGCCTACCAAAGCCCAACAGATGATCAATTCCTGGTTGGAGAAGCCAAAGTCTCATTTCTCCAAGCTGCCTAAGCAATTACACAGGATCAAGTTCCGACAAGATATATATGGTGCAATCACACTGTTAAGCAGGGTGGCCGACTTGAGGAGTGTTGGGGCACTGGAGAACTGGATGGTGCATGTTATTAACAGGATTGAGCAAGGTATTAATTACCACTGGACAGGGATTATTAGTGCAATGATTGACAGGCAGCTGAGAGATGTGTTGGAGACAAAGAAATTCACCATGTCATCTTATGTGATATATGTGCTTGCCAAATTTTACCCATACAAGGGATTGAATCCAAAAGGAACATTTGGACAGGACGTCATCTACGAGGTATACCCCGAATTGCACCTAGGGAATCAAAATTATAGAAGAACAAATGATGCATTTACTATGCATATTACTAGGTTGCTTCAGAATGTGGAGCATGTGAGAATTTATGATGGAGCCAAGGAGCTGATCAAAAAATATGGAGCTTGGTTTATACAATTCCCCACCTTCTCCTATATCAGAATTGATGGATGTCCGACTGCTCCATACAGATTGCCAAGATATCCTACCGAACATGTCATACTTTTGGAGGTTACCCGGCAGATATGTGATTTTGATGCCATTGATAAAAGAGAGAAGCACAAGATAGGGTTTGGTGGGGACTTTCCTTTGAAAATTGGTATAACTAAGGTTTTCCCTTCAATTCAATCAGCTCATGCATCGGGAGAGGAACTGAGTACTTATGGTTTCTCTTTCCATTCTAAGAGGAAAAGCTTTGATATTACTGGTGAAGCATAGAAGAAAGCTACCAAAGAATATCACCATAAAGATGATCTAGAGGACTACTGGGCGAATAACAAGGATGACTTTGAGGTGAGAAAGAAAAGATATTCTAGGCTTCCAGCTGATGTGATTAGAATGTACAATGTCAAGTTGATTCCTGATCAGTTGGAGGATGACAGGAATTTAGTCCAAGATCATGCATATGAATCAGTCAAGGATAGACCCATTGGGGAGATAAACTGGTCAGAAAATGAGATAACTGAGCTGGAAGAATTAATGGCTCCTATTATGAAGTCTACCAAGTCATGGCTAAAGCATAAGGTATGGGAGTTAGAAAATGAGAAGGTACCTTGTACCTTTAATTTGATGGGAAATCTGAATGCTCATTCCACCTCAGAGGAATCCGGTGAGGATGATTCCAAAGGAAAAACCAAGGTAAGCTCACCTTTTAAGATTAAAATCAGAGGCCCTAAGGAGAGTGAGCCTGAACAGAAAAGGAAACCCAAGGTAAAGAAGAGGAGTCAAACGTTGAAAATAGGTAAGTCTGCAGAAGAGGAGGAACTTGAGAAAGCCGAGAAAGAAGATGCTCCTCCAGAGCCAAAGAGGACAAGGACAACCAGGGCTTCTAAGAAGAAAGATAAGGAAACTTCTAAGGATAAGACAGATCCTCATGTGGTTGATGTGGAGAGTTCAGGTGAGAAAACCCAAGTTTATTCAAGAAGGTCAAGAACTCCATCTCCCAAGGAGACCATGCAAAAGAAAGATCCTCTTCCACTGGCATCCACTGTAGAACAATAGAAAGATACCTCTCCTCCATTGGGTATACCTGAGCAGACAACTCACGAGGAGCATGAGACCAAAGAGGAAGCAGAACCGTTTAAGGATGGAGAACTTTATGGCGTAGCTGCTAAGCTTGAGGTTGGAGATGTGGAAGTGCATCCTTCTCTGTTGGTATAGTATGAGGATTCTCCTGCAAGTAGCAAAGATAACAGATCCCCTGAGAAAGAAGATGTCCTTGTTAAGACTCCATCACCCCTGTAAGAAGAAGAACCCAAATTGGGGAATCAAGGTGATCAATCCCCTGAACAGGAAAAGGATGAGACAGTAGAACAGCATGAAGAGGTCAAGAATGATGAAGTTCGGGTGGATCCTGCTGTTTTGGATTGGTTAGACAAAGAGATCAGAAGGAAACAGGTCATTGTTGAGGACACCCCTCTTGATTAGGATGAAATGTTGGCTAAGATTGGAAAGGTCAATAGGAAGAAGGTAGCCAAGGTGGTTTCTAAGATAGAAAGAGATGAAGCTAGTAACAGGGTTATTCATATTGCTACCCCTGCTGCTGATAAAGGTAGAGATGAGGTCACCGGGAAGGATTATAATGTACAGACCATCAATCTTGGGCCCGCTTCTATGGAGCAAGATATTGAAGAATATGAGGGGTCCAGTGCAGTGATAATTGGGAGATTAAGGAAGGAAACACAGTCTAAGCATGAGCTAAAGAAAGAGAATGAAAGGCTAAGGAAATGTCTAGAAGATTTAATGAAGCCTTTGCAATCTTTCCACCCATCTTCTTTTGCTACTGTTGGTTTCTTGCCAAAGGAGACCATCTCTGAAATAGAAAAGATGAAAGCTTCTACCATGGCTACAATAGATTGGTTGAAGGAGGTACAGACCAAGCGAGATGATGCCATAAAGGAAATCCTTTCAACTGGAAAGGATGCAATAAGAGATAAGGATTTATTAGAGCATGTTTTATCTCAGGACAAGGAGGATATTAATCTTTTATTGCAGAAAACTAAAGTGATCATGGAGTATAGTAGGGATCGACTGGTTACTGATGGAATTCTTTCTTCATCTAGGGTTAATGAGCCTTGGGAGTGGTTTGAAGCCCTGCAAATTCGACAGAAAGCCATCAAGAAGATCTATAAACAAAAGAAGCAAATGGATGGTAATCTTAATAGTGTTTATGATGGATGCATCGCCTTCTTTGAAATAATGACTGGCAGGAGGAAGATTGCCCCTAAGTACTTGAGCTTAGAACAATTGAGGGAATGGTGGCATGAGGTTTATGCCCCTGATACTGAACATGTTGTAACAGGGTACCAATTAGATGATGCGGCTACTTATCTGGTTGTTGTGGATAATTACTTAGCATATAAGGGTGATTGGGATACAATGGTCAAGGGGTCGAAGGAAGAAATTGAATCAATTGAATGTCGGCTCAAAATCCTACCCTTGCCACCTATTGCTGAGTTGGATAGGGTGTTTTTGAAGGTTAATGAATAGCTGGATCAAAACAAGGATAAGGGAGGTAGTAGTTAATGCCAACTTTGAGATTAGTGCTTCCCTATTATTATTATAGGGTGTGTGTTGATTCAAGCTGCATTGAGGAATGTGTTTGGGCCGACCTTGATGATGTATCGGCATTTAATGTGTACCTTATTTTGAAATTCTTGAGACCGACTTGTTTTGGCTATTTTATTTTTTAAATGTTTGGTTGGGCCGACATGTTTGAGGATTCTCTATAAATGGAATTCCTGCCTCATTTGTAAGGAGTTAGACAGATAATAGAGACAAGCTAGAATAAGAAAGGAGCTAGAGCATTCTGTAGTAGAGATAGTAGTTAGTTCTTTGAAGCAAATGTTGTAACACAAAACAGTGGAATTGTTGCTACATTTTGGTGATCTAATACAATTGAAGGCATTGTGGTTTCTGGTGAATTCTTTGTGTTAGTTTATCTTGCATGGTTCCTGTTGTTCCATCTTTCAAAATTGCTTGAAGATATAAGATTTGATGTTCGATTTAGAATTAGATTAGTTTGGTGAATAGTGTTCATGATTTCATGCTTGGAATGTTTGTAGCAATCTCTGGTCTATACTCCCAGTATCTATCTGATTGTAGTAGACTGGTGAAGTCAACCTAGACCATACATCTATTTGTGCTTAGTTTGATTGTGGATAAACGTCTATGATTTGAAAATCTATATGCCTTAGAAGATTGCACCATTCTTGTGACATTGCATTGTGGGTTAAGCAGGAATTGGTTATTTGAGATTGGTCCGTTCCAGGTATTTGTCATTTGCATTGTTCATTCTAGAAATAGTTTAGATTTCATTACATCTCTTGCACCCTCATCTTTTGCTATTTCTTTATCATTTGGTTAAATCTAGGATCTAAGATCATAATATTGCAAAATCTGATAAATTGGAGAGATACAGTTTGCTTGTAGTAAGGTCCAATTGTGATTACCAGCATTTTCACATATTATCTGAATTGTTTATGCATTGTCATGACCTGACACCCGAGAGACCTTGGGGTGATTTTAGTAACTTGTTGTTGAAAATTACCTTTCAAGAGAGATAGAATATCACATATTATCTGAGTTGTTGCTGTGCAGAAAACACCATCAACAGATTAGTGCTAGAAGGAGGGCCTGAATGAGCACACTAGATCATTTCTTAAATGCCATCTCTTCTGAGAGATATAGAAGAAGTGCCAGATCTACCCTAAGAGAAGAAGATTTACAAAAATTACAGCTCCCCACTAGGTCAAGAAGGGTTCGAGAAAGGGGAGAATCATCATCACCCATCCCTTCACTAGTATCATCTGCATCTTCACTTCCAAAAGTTGAAGCCATACCCATCCCTGAGGCAGTTCCTATTCAGCAACCCCAGCCTATCATTAATCAACAACCACCACCACCACCACTTTTTCCAATGGCTTTCCTTGCTAATAATCCATCTCCCTTGTTTTTCAATGCCAACAATGTTATGCCCAAGAACCCTGAGCATTTATGTTCAAAATTTAATGTTAATGACCCAAACAGGACTGCAGAAGAACATATTAGGATCTTCCAAACCTGTCTCAAAAACAGAGGAATTGCTCATGAAGATGTTGCCTGTAGGTTGTTTCCTTATTCGTTAGGAGAAGAGGCTTTTTACTGGTACAATCATCTCCCATTTGGTTCAATTCTTAACTGGAGTGATCTTGAAACTGCCTTTTTACAGAAGTTTAGAATACCTATTAGTGCCAATGAATTGTATCTACAACTCACTAGAGTCAAGAGAGTGGTTAAGGAACCCATATCTAGTTTCAATAATAGGTTCCACCGTGCGTACACCAGACTTCAAAACCCTTATGTCTTAGACAATGATATAGCCCTGGGAGTATTATGAAGCCTTGGAAAGCCTTACAGCAACCTTTTTGAAATGGAGACCCAATCCTCCAGATAGCCTAACTGATGCCTATACAGAGGCTATCAAGCTTAGCACAGATTTAAGACAACATCTGACTGGACCATTGCCTTCTTTAGGACCAGTTGCACATCCAAATTAGGTTCAGGCAGTAAATCAGACACTCGCCAATCATACCCCAATCATGAATCCAGTACCTCAATTACCTTTAGTGCCACATCTTGGTCCCCCCATGAGCCAAGTCTCTCCTATGATGAATTTTCCCCAGCAGCAGGTTAACCAGCCCCTTTATCAGCAGTAACCAACTGGTTTCCCTACTTACTTGCAGAATTCTGAAGTGTTGCATCAGTCTATAGGATCTATTATAATGTTTGTTCCTCCTCAAAGTAATAAAAAGCCAGACCCCTTACGGAGATACGAATAAGGATAGGATTGATGAAATGGCTGAGCAGATAAAGAAGTTAAACTTAGAGGTGACATACCTAAGGAATCAAAACAGCCAATAACAAGCTGCTCAGAAAAATATACAATCGAATCAGAATAGAGAATATCCATAGGGGAAAAATTTTGACAGAGAACAGCATAATGAAAGGGGATTCAATAATGATAGAAGACAAAATTTCGATAGAGGACAAGGTAGTGGACCAGGATTTGATAGGAGGCAATCACAAGGACAGAGTAGGACATGGAATACAACACCCAATAATGGAAGAGTCCCCACTCCATTGGATCAACCTGTCAACCAATCTGCAAATCATCCAACCAGTCAAGACAAGCCTCCTAGCGGTGTATACCTGGCTGAGGCTGCCCTGTCAGGATGGTGTAGGCTCCATAAGACAGGCCAGCATTCGAAGTTAGAATGTCCAGAATTTCAAACCGCGGTCTCTATTTTCCAGTATGAGGTGGAGAATAATGCAAGTTGCCAGGAGATGGTTCCCTCCACCCCCTATGACTCTCCTGTACTGGTACTAAATCATGGGCCCCTTTTCCAACAGGTGAAGCAAATGTTCCAGAAGAAGAATCTAATTCCCAAGAGGATAAAATAGATCAAATCTACAATGGAGATGAGGTTGCTCAGTTGTTCAATAAGGAGGCAATAAATGATAATGGCCCCCTGGATAAGGAAGAATCTTATGTCAAAGAAGTGCAGATGTTCCAGAGGCAGGGTTTGAGAGATATGCCCCATAGGCGCCCACAGGCTGGGGGTCCTTTCACCACCTCTATTCCTCCTAATAATTTCAATATCCATCCAGACCCTAATGCTAGTAATAATCTATCATTTCCACATGTTTCTAGGAAATACCTTGCAAAGGAAGGACAAGCTCAAACTGACCCACAGAAGGAAAAAGTTGCTCAAGCAAGTAAAGATAAGGTGGAGGAATCTTCCAAGGAGGTCCCTACTAATCTAAGTGAGGAGAAAATGGCTTTGTATGTCGCTGAGGAGTTCAATAAATTAAAGGTAAATCTTTCAGCATTCGAGTTACTGAGGTTCCCTACAATTAGGAATGCAGTTCTAGGTGCCTATGATGTACATCCAGTGTCTTTGGATAAACCTTCCAGTGAGAGTGTCAACAAGGCCTCTAGTTCCTAGCCTATGAAGACACAAACCAGGCCCACAGTCAGACTAACTTGCCCCCTGGAGACAAAGGAAAGGAGAAGGACAAGACCCAAGTTGCTCAGGTCGATACTCAGCCAACTTTGTTTCAGGGGAAGACAGAGACCCCACCATTCCTGATCTCTGTGCGCATATTCGGTAAGAATCTACATAACTGTTTACTGGATTCTGGTGCTTCTACTAATGTGATGCCATTTGGAGTATGTAGAACTTTAGGTATTACACCTGCTGACTCCCAGAAGAAGGTAGCTCAGTTGGATAGAACTGAAGTAAATGTATTGGGAGAATTAAACATGATTCACATGCAAGTAGCTTTTGACCCAAGAATCTAGCAGGTTATCAATATTCAAGTAGCTGATATCCCTGATGCATATGGCTTAATTCTAGGAAGAGATTTTATGAAAGCTGTAAATGGATATGTATCTACTGATCACTCTCACATGTGGCTTCCTTGGAAAGGGGTGCCAAATTAGATTAGAATTGAGAGAGAACCAAGAATGAAATATATGATTATGGAGTATCAAAATACTTCAAATGAAGTTCTGATATCAGAAGTAGGCATGGGAAATTATATGATGTCAACTCCTTATGAGGAGTCAGATTCAGAGGAAGTGCTGATGCTACATTCAATGTCTATTGATATAGAGTCCAGCAATGCTACTGTTCTGACAGGATCAATTAAGGAAGATGATGAATTCAAGGATAATCAGATTAGTCTACTGGACAGTTTCCAGGAATTCATCAGACAGTGTGTCGAAAACCAAGTTCACCTGGGCAAAAGAACAAGCTTCGAAGAATTACTTTTACCTAATTGGTGTAGAGTTCACAATGCTTCCCATTTAGAGCTGGAATGTTGTTTATGCCAAGCAGTAGTGGAATGAGTACATAAATGCATAAGCCTAACCCTAGTGGTCAAGATAGACATGCAAAGCCCTCAGGAAGACTATAAAGGAAAGAAAGCGATGTTGTCTGAGGAGCCCTCCAGCAATAATAAGCCGAAGGATGTGATGAAGAGAACTACAGTTGCTGATTGCTAGACTCTCAAATTTGATGGGTCTAAATCCAAGTATGGAGCTGGGGTAGGGTTCGAACTGATAAGTCCAAAAGGTAAAAACTTCTTTGCAGCCCATAGACTTCAATTTTACTGTACTAATAACGTAGTAGAATATGAGGCGTTAATTCATGGACTTCTTATGGCACTTAAGAAAAAGGTTAAGGTTCTGCAAGTTTCTGGTGATTCTAAGTTGGTAGTTAAGCAAGTAAGGAAACAGTATTCATGCCATGATAGGAGAATGACTAATTATAGGCATAGAGTATGGGACTTCATTGAAGGATTTGATGCCTTCAATATTCAATTGATACCATGGCATAAGAATCAAACTACAGATTCTCTGGCCCAGGCAGCAAGCACTCTGCAGCCCCTATCTTTGTCAGGTTTGAAAAAGTTTACTGTAGAATTGACCCCTGTGCCATCAGTTCCAGAACATGTTACTAACTTTCAGGTATTTGAGGATGACAAACACATCCTAGAATTTATTACAAACACAGATGTTTTCGCTTCCCAAATCATTGATGAAACAGAACTCCAGGAAGTAGAACTGGATTTGGAGGGAGTAATAAATTTGAAGTCTAATACTATTCCAAGGGGAATGGTACAATTGGAGCAGATTTTTGATCTAGACAAGATCAGAGATCAAGAGCAAGAGTCTAAGAAGAAATCTATCAATGGACAGTGTGTTACTCACAATATGGGAACTGAGGATAATGTTAAGAACATTTTTATTGGCTAGGTATGTACTCCAGAGGAAAGACAAGGAATAATTGAAGAATTGCATAGCTTTCCAGATATAGTAGCCTGGAGTTATGAAGACTTGAAAACTTATGATACATCAATCATAACCCATACTATACCTCTGAAGCCAGGTGCTAAGCCTTTCAGGTAGAGATAGAGACCAATTAACGCATTACTAGAACCGGTTATACAAAAAAAAGTTCAGAAATTACTGTCAGCCAGAATTATATTTCCTGTCCGGCATTCCACATGGGTGGCGAACCTAGTCCCAGTAAGAAAAAAGAATGGGGAAATTTGACTTTGCATGGACTTCAAAAATCTAAATAGATCATCAAAAAAAGACAATTACCCAGTCCCTTCGTTGGATGAAGTACTTCAAGTAGTAAATGGTTCTCAGATGATGTCCTTTCTGGGTGGCTATTCAGGGTACAACCAAGTAATGGTTCAGTATGAAGATAGGCACAAGACTGCTTTCACAACTAAATGGGGTAACTTTGCTTACAGGAGGATGCCTTTTGGTCTCATTAATGTTGGAGCTATATTTCAAAGGGCCATGGATATTGCCTTTAAAGATATCATAGGCAAGTGCATTATCATTTATATGGATAATCTAACTGTCTTTTCCAAAAACAGAGGGGACCACATCTCTGACTTGTGCAAAGTGTTTCAAAGGTGCAGGGAATTCGGCATATCCCTGAATCCTAAAAAGTGCATTTTTGGAGTGACAGAAGGGAAATTGCTGGAACATGTCATATCTGAAAAGGGAATTGCTATTGATCCAGAAAGAGTGGAGGCCATACTGAAGATTCAACCACCTGCTAGCAAAAAATAGATGAAGTTTTTATTTGGCAAGATCAACTTCGTCAGGAAATTCATTACTGGATTTGCTGAAATTGTTAAACTGCTGAATGCAATGTTGAAGCAAGACGCTAAAGTTGAATGGACTATGGAAGCAAAGGAGGCATTTGTAGAAAGAAAAAGAGCCATTGTTGATACTCCAGTATTGGTAAGTCCCGATTACAGTAAGCCCTTTTACATCTTTTCATTTTCTTCGGATCATTCATGTGTAGGAATGTTGACTCAGAAGTCTAGTGAGGGAAATGAGCATCCTATTGCTTTTATGAGTGCACCATTAAAAGATGTTGAGTTGAAATATCTAAGTGTAGAAAAGTAGGAATATGCCCTGGTCAGAGCAGTGAAGAAATTCAGACATTATATCCTTAGGAACAAGGTTTATGCAATTGTCCCAGATCCTGCAGTTAAGTTACTGTTGATGCAGAATGAGTTAGGTGAGCGTAGATCTAAGTGGATGACAATGCTACAAGAATATGACATTGAGATTCAACCCATGAAGTTGGTAAGAGGACAAGGACTTACTCAGACTATGGTTGAAATAGGGCCTAAACTTACTGTTCAGAATTACAATCTTGAGGAGGTTTCCCCAGGTAGCTGGTATGATGACATAGTTTATTATTTGTTGAACCAGCGATCCCCAAGCCATCTTAATGTTGTTCAGAGGAGAGCTCTGTCACTGAAGAGTGATGGTTTCATGCTAAAGGGGGCTGTTCTGTACAAGAAAAATCATGAAGGCATTTATTTGAGGTGTCTCAGGAAACAGGAAGCTGGAAGGGTGATGAATGAATTTCATGAAAAGTATGGTACTGGCCATGGTTCTGCAATTGCTATAGCAAATCAGATCTTGAGGGCTGGGTATTATTGGCCCACGTTGTTCAAAGACGTTCACCATCATGTTAGGACCTATCACACTTGCCAGACTATAGCAACGAGGGAAAGGTATGCAGCATTTCCACTTCAATCGGTCACTGAGGTAAAGCCTTTTGCTCAGTGGGGCATGGACTTCATAGGCCCTATCAACCCACCATCTTCTATGGGACACAGGTATATTCTAACTATTACTAATTATTTCACAAGGTGGACTGAGGCTTTTGCTTATAGGCAATGTACATCTGAGGTAGTGATTGATTTTCTAGAATCTGCTATTATTAATTGATTTGGATGTCCTATTTCTGTTGTCTGTGATAATGGTCCTACTTTTGCATCTTTAAAATTTTCAAACTAGGCTTTTGATCATGGCATTATTATAAGGTTTGCATCTAATTACTACCCCCAGGGTAACGGCCTAGCAGAATCCTCCAATAAGAACTTATTGACTATTATCCGTAAGCTATTGGAGAGGAACCCAAAAGACTGGCACACCCAACTTCGGTTTTCCCTCTGGACAGATTGTACAAGGCTTAAGTCATACATCAAAACATCTCCCTATCACTTAGTATATGGTCTGGAGCCAGTATTCCCTATTCAACTCAAGAACCCAACCTTGCAATTTATTAATGAGTTTTATGATGAGGGGGATAGAAGGGAGGCCAGGTTGACAGAGCTACTGCACCTTGAGGAGAAATGAGACGATGTCCTTGAGAACTTTTCCAAACATCAGGGGGTAGTTAAGAGGGGTTTGACAGAATGGCTAAAGTCGAAGCCTTTAGGATTTATGACCTTGTGTTATATTGGGATAAACCTCATGATCGAAAAGGGGACCATGGGAAGTTTGATAAACTGTGGCTCAGTCCATATTAGATTGCTAAAATACTTGGAGATAATGCCTTCCATCTGAAGACTCTCACGGGAGAAGATATTCCACTTCTTGTCAATGGGCAGTATTTGAAACATTATTTCCAATCCTGAGTTGTTTTCAGCTCCATGTTTTGTATATAGCTAGTTTAGGTTGCTTTCTGTTGCTTTGTTTTGGTTAGAATAGGTTTCCTTTCAATTTTTCTTATTTTTCTTTGGTTAGAGTAGGTTTTTCTTTGGCCTGTTTTGCTCTGGTTTGTGTTGCTCTTCCTCTTGGTTCCTGCTCTTTCTGGGATCTCCTGTTGCATTTGTATGACAGTAGTGACAAAGTAGGTGTGGTGCTCTTAGTATTTCCCTTACAAACTTTAATCATCTTTTCAAAATATCATGGTATGAATTATCTACCCAATGTCACATATCCTTGTGGCTAAAGCAAAGAGTCTTCTAGTCAGATTGAACAGGAATACATTAGGGTCTCACATTTTGAATATTAAAAATACCTGAGGTTGCAGAAGGTCCTTATGAAGTTTGCACAGGTGAAAAATCTTTTTTCTGCTCTAGTGCCACTGTGGTTCTCATCCCTAAGTGTGAACTTCGCTTTTCACAAGTTGAAAAAAAAAAACAAAAGAGAAGAGAAATAAGTGAAAAAAAAAATAAGCAATATCAGAAAAGAAAGAGACAATATTGAAAATCAAAAGACTTAATTCAACTCATCAGGGGAATCTGAATATCTCTACCGGGGCTATGAACGTTTGACTGGCAGTAGAGCTATGTTTAGGAGAATCACAGTGATAACCTCGTCAGGGCTATGGATGCCTGACTGGCAGCGAGGCTCTATCCAGGTTGCTTTTAGAGTATGAATCTTTATGTAGCCTATTCAGATCAAGTTAGGTTTCTTTTGCAGCTAAAGGGGGGTAATGAATGCATATGCACACACTTCGACCCTGGTGTAGGAGAGTTTGGGTGACTTGTGGGTTCTTTGCCTTAACCGTAGGTGGTGACAGGAGGGATGAGTTGCAATCATGGGTTATGGGTTCGTGATTCCAGTTTGTCATCGAAATGCTCTAGAGCATTTCCCCAGCGAAGTCACCATTTGTTGTGCAATTTTTCACACACGCCCCACTTGGAGTAGGGACCCTCTTTTTGATTTTAGATGTCTCTTAGACATTTGGTTTTTATTGGATTTGTCCTTTCAAGGTCTTGAGATGTTGGTCTTGCTTGCCTCGGTCTTACCCTGAGGGTTGAATTAATCAAACTTGGTTTTTAATGGAAGTTCGGGTTTTGACCTGGGTCCGGGATTTTTCGGTTCACCCAGATTTTCCCGGGTCCTGGTCCATCATCTAGTCACTGTCCAATTTTCTGAAGTTCAGGTTTTTGGATAAATCTAGGATTTTTTGGGTCACTCGGATTTTCCTGGACTGCGTCGGAGTCCCGAAAGGTGTGTTATCCATGGATTTCGTGCTCACCTGGATTGTCCGTCTGGCTCATTTTTTTCTGAAATTCTATTTTGAGCTCAGGTTTCCGGATTTCCTCGATATGTCTTATCAGCCATTAATGCTTGAGGTACGTCTTCTCTGGCGCGATTGTGAGCGAATTTAAAGGCTTTTAGTGCTCTTCATGATTTCATTATTCATTTGTCATCTGCTCTAGTGCTTAGGATTGTTCATTTTGAACTTTGGTCGTTGGATTTGGTCTGCTTGCATGTGGATTGCTTGAGTGCTTGTGTTGAATATTTTCATCGCTAGGGCACCCTGATTCGTAGCGACTTCCTCAGGCTCGAGTTTCATTTAGGGCTGATCCATGGTAAGTCATTACTGACTTCTCCTTTTGTTTTTGTTTTGATCGAATCTATCAGGTTATTGAATGGTGGTTATTTGGGTCGGCCCTTGTTTATTTTCATGATCGCATATTTGTCAAACTAGGGTTTGAACCCACCTTTTCACGGGTTTTAACACCTACACTATGCATCCATTCATTTATCTGTTGAATGTCAGGTACTCCCCTATGATTAGGTGTCTCTGTTAGGGCCTTGCCTTGTTGGCGCGTAATCTAGTAGAATTTGTGAAGTTAGGGTTTCGGTATGTTTTCCCAGATTTGTTAAGTTGAGTGGAGTTGTCACGACTTTCATGTCCTGCGTCTAGCTCGACCTTGTTCGCAGCATTTGAGACCCTAGTGCACCCTAGTTTCATCATTTTCAGGGATTATGTCTAAATTTCGAGCTTGCTTTAGCTCTCATGGCGGAGGTTTAGCTGTCAATTTTAGGGCATCATCATTTCGTTGCAAAGATCAATCACTTCAGAATTTTTGGGAGTTAAATTCATGTGAAATCAAAATTTGGCTTGTTGGGTCGAGTTTGTCTTCGTGGAATCCGAATAGGGAGGTTTGTATGATCATTCGATTAATGGTTTGCACGTTGAACGGTTGTCAGGTTTCGAAGGTGTCCACGGAATTTTTGCGCACCCAGATTTTCCTAGATTTTTCCATTTCTCCGGAGTATGATGAATTCTCAGAATTTTGAGCTGCCCGCAGAAATCTGGACTGTCCGGATTCTTCCGGTCTTCTACCTAGTTTCACTTGATTTAGATTTTTGGAATTGAAGTAATGAATTAAATGTTGGATGATGATTTCTTGTTGCTAAATGAATGAATCCCATGATAATCACGCATCTCTTTTGTCCATATTAATGATTTATTTGATGAATGATGTCTTGGTAGCAGGAGTCTGTCTGGGTCGGATTTCTCTAAATTCTGCCCCGACTGGATTTTCTCGGATTACTTCATTTTCCCAGATTTTTGAGATTGATGATTAATGAATGATCTTAATTATTTCATGTGGTTTGAAGGCTAACCTTTGATTGAAATATGGATGATAATGGGATGTTCATGAGGTTCTTTTGTGAATGCAGGCTAAATAGAGCAAGGTAGCGGCAGGAAAGGCCAAGGGAGACACAGAGGGGTCTGTGGTTATAGACACAGAAAGGTTGAGGCTGGATGTGAAAAGTCAGTTGCCTGATAGTAAGATAGCTTCAGTTTGGTCTGAGGTCTCCGATACCAATGTAGGAGCATGGAGATATGAAGATTTCAAGGAAAGGATAGCTCATAAAGATTTATCAACCCTAACCAAGGGAATGGTGAAGTCTAGACTGGTTCATGTGGCAGGATTTCCTCCTGTAGTTCAATGCTACGAGTTGATATTGGAATGTGCCCGGCACTATGATTTTGATACACAGAGGATTGTCAGCACTGATCGAAGAGTGTTGGCCAACTTTAACCCGGTTTCCATTGCCCGGGCATTTGATATGCCAGACTTACCATGAATTCCTTGGACATTAAATTGGCTAGAACTTACTATGAGGATGAGCCTACCAAAGCCCAGCAGATGATCAATTCTTGGTTGGAGAAGCCAAAGTCTCATTTCTCTAAGCTGCCTAAGCAATTACACAGGATCAAGTTCCGAAAATATATATATGGTGCAATCACACTATTAAGCAGGGTGGCCGGTTTGAGGAGTGATGGGGCATTGGAGAATTGGATGGTGCATGTTATTAATAGGATTGAGCAAGGTATTAATTACCACTGGGTAGGGATTATTACTGCAATGATTGACAGGCAGCTGAGAGATGTGTTGGAGACAAAGAAATTCACCATGTCATCTTATGTGATATATGTGCTTGCTAGATTTTACCCATACAGAGGATTGAATCCAAAAGGAACATTTGGATAGGACGTCATCTATGAGGTATACCCTGAATTGCACCTAGGGAATCAGAATTATAGAAGAACAAATGATGCATTTACTATGCATATTACTAGGTTGCTTCAGAATGCGGAGCATGTGAGAATTTCTGATGGAGCCAAGGAGCTAATCAAAAAATATGGAGCTTGGTTTATACAATTCCCCACCTTCTCCTATATCAGAATTGATGGATGTCTGACTGCTCCAACCAGATTGCCAAGATATCCTACCGACCATGTCATACTTTTGGAGGTTACCCAGCAAATATGTGATTTTGATGCCGTTGTTAAAGGAGAGAAGCACAAGAAATGGTTTGGTGGGGACTTTCCTTTGAAAATTGATATAGCTGAGGTTTGCCCTTCAATCCAATCAGCTCATGCATCAGGAGAGGAATTGAGTACTTATGGTTTCTCTTTCCATTCTCAGAGGACAAGCTTTGATATTACTAGTGAAGCATAGAAGAAAGCTACCAAAGAATATCACCATAAAGATGATCTAGAGGACTACTGGGCGAATAACAAGGATGACTTTGAGGTGAGAAAGAAAAGATATTCTAGGCTTCCAGCTGATGTGATTAGAATGTACAATGTCAAGTTGATTCCTGATCATTTGGAGGATGACGGGAATTTAGTCCAAGATCATGCATATGAATCAGTCAAGGATAGACCCATTGGGGAGATAAACTGGTCAGAAAATGAGATAACTGAGCTGGAAGAATTAATGGCTCCTATTATGAAGTCTACCAAGTCATGGCTAAAGCATAAGGTATGGGAGTTAGAAAGCGAGAAGGTACCTTGTAGCTTTAATTTGATGGGAAATCTGAATTCTCATTCCACCTCAGAGGAATCCGGTGAGGATGATTCCAAAGGAAAAACCAAGGTAAGCTCACCTTTTAAGATTAAAATCAGAGGCCCTAAGGAGAGTGAGCCTGAACAGAAAAGGAAACCCAAGGGAAAGAAGAGGAGTCAAAAGTTGAAAATAGGTAAGTCTGCAGAAGAGGAGGAACTTGAGAAAGCCGAGAAAGAAGATGCTCCTCCAGAGCCAAAGAGGACAAGGACAACTAGGGCTTCTAAGAAGAAAGATCAGGAAACTTCTAAGGATAAGGCGGATCCTCATGTGGTTGATGTGGAGAGTTTAGGTGAGAAAACCCAAGTTTATTCAAGAAGGTCAAGAACTCCATCTCCCAAGGAGACCATGCAAAAGATAGATCCTCTTCTAGTGGCATCCACTGTAGAACAATAGAAAGATACCTCTCCTCCATTGGGTATACCTGAGCAGACAACTCACGAAGAGCATGAGACCAGTGAGGAAGCATAACCATTTAAGGATGGAGAACTTTATGGCGCAGCTACTGAGCTTGAGGTTGGAGATGTGGAAGTGCATCCTTCTTTGTTGGTACAGTATGAGGATTCTCCTACAAGTAGCAAAGATAACAGATCCCCTGAGAAAGAAGATGTCCTTGTTAAGACTCCATCACCCCTGCAAGAAGAACAACGCGAATTTGGAAATCAAGGTGATCAATCCCCTGAACAGGAAAAGGATGAGACAGTAGAACAGCTTGAAGAGGTCAAGAAAGATGAAGTCCGGGTGGATCCTGTTGTTTCGGATTGGTTAGACAAAGAGATCAGAAGGAAACAGGTCATTGTTGAGGACACCCCTCTCGATTGGGATGAAATGTTGGCTAAGATTGGAAAGGGCAAGAGGAAGAAGGTAGCCAAGGTGGTTTCTAAGATAGAAAGAGATGAAGCTAGTAACGGGGTTATTCATATTGTTACCCCTACTGCTGATAAAGTTAGAGATGAGGTCATCGGGAAGGATTATAATGTACAGACCATCAATCTTGGGCCTGCTTCTATGGAGCAAGATATTGAAGAATATGAGGGGTCCAGTGCGGTGATAATTGGGAGATTAAGGAAGGAAACACAGTCTAAGCATGAGCTAAAGAGAGAGAATGAAAGGCTAAGGAAATGTCTAGAAGATTTAATGAATCCTTTGCAATCTTTCCACCCATCTTCTTCTGCTACTGCTAGTTTCTTGCCAAAGGAGACCATCTCTGAAATAGAAAAGATGAAAGCTTCTACCATGGCTACAATAGATTGGTTGAAGGAGGTACATATCAAGGGAGATGATGCCATAAAGGAAATCCTTTCAACTGGAAAGGATTCAGTAAGAGCTAAGGATTTATTAGAGCATGTTTTATCTCAGGACAAGGAGGATATTGATCTTTTATTGCAGAAAACTAAAGTGATCATGGAGTATAGTAGGGATCGGCTGGTTATTGATGGAATTCTTTCTTTATCTAGGGTTAATGAGCCTTGGGAGTTGTTTGAAGCCCTGCAAATTTGACAGAAAGCCATCAAGAATATCTATAAACAAAAGAAGCAGATGGATGGTAATCTTACTATTTTTTATGATGGATGCATTGCCTTCTTTGAAATAATGACTGGCAAGAGGAAGATTTCCCCTTAGTACTTGAGCTTAGAACAATTGAGGGAATGGTGGCATGACATCTATGCCCCTGATACTAAACATGTTGTAACAGGGCACCAATTAGATGATGCATCTACTTATCTGGCTATGGTGGATAAGTACTTATCATATAAGGGTGATTGGGATACAACAGTCAAGGGGTCAAAGGAATAAATTGAATCAATTGAATGTCGGCTCAAAATCCTACCCTTGCCACCTATTGTTGAGTTGGATAGGGTGTTTTTGAAGGTTCATGAATCGCTGGATTAGAACAAGGATAAGGGAGGCGATAGTTAATGCCAACTTTGAGATTTGTGCTTCCCTATTATTATTATAGGGCGTGTGTTGATCCGAGCTGCATTGAGGAATGTGTTTGGGCCAGCCTTGATGATGTATCGGCATTTAATGTGTACCTTATTTTGAAGTTCATGAGACCGACTTGTTTTGGCTATTTTATTTTGTAAATGTTTGGTTGGGCCGACATGTTTGAGGATTCTCTATAAATGGCATTCCTGCCTCATTTGTAAGGAGTTAGTTAGACAGATAATAGAGACAAGCTAGATTAAGAAAGGAGCTAGTGCATTCTGTAGTAGAGATAGTAGTTAGTTCTTTGAAGCAAATGCTGTAACACAGAACAATGGAATTGTTGCTTTATTTTGGCGATCTAATACAATTGAAGGCATTTTGGTTTCTGGTGAATTCTTTGTGTTAGTTTATCTTGCGTGGTTCATCTTTCAAAATTGCTTGAAGATATAAGATTTGATGTTCGATTTAGAATTAGATTAGTTTGGTGAATAGTGTTCATGATTTCATGCTTGGAATGTTTGTAGCAATCTCTGGTCTATACTCCCAGTAACTATCTGATTGTAGTAGACTGGTGAAGTCAACCTGGACCATACATCTATTTGTGCTTAGTTCGATTGTGGATGAACGTCTATGATTTGAAAATCTGTATGCCTTAGAAGATTGCACCGTTTTTGTGACATTGCATTGTGGGTTAAGCAGGAATTGGTTATTTGAGATTGATTTGTTCCAGGTACTTGTCATTTGCATTGTTCATTTTAGAAATAGTTTAGATTTCATTACATCTCTTGCACCCTCATCTTTTGCTATTTCTTTATCATTTGGTTAAATCTAGGATCTAAGATCATAATATTGCAAAATCTGATAAATTGGAGAGATACATTTTGCTTGTAGTAAGGTCCGATTGTGATTACCAGCATTTTCACATATTATCTGAGTTGTTTATGCATTGTCATGACCTAACACCCGAGAGACCTTGGGGTGAATTTAGTAACTTGTTGTTGAAAATTACCTTTCAATAGAGATAGAATATCACATATTATCTGAGTTGTTGCTGTGCAGAAAACACCATCAACAGGTCTGCGGTGTAGATAATTGTCTCTTTATTCCATGTTCTTCACAAAAAGAATTAAACTCACCGGAAGTGAATTCACCACCTCTATCCAATCTCAGACATTTAATCTTTAGACCAATCTCTGTCTCAACCATAGCCTTAAAGATCTTGAACTTTTCGAAAGCTTCATATTTCTCCCTTAAGAAAGTATCCCACATCATTCTTGAATAATCATCAATAAGCAACATGAAATACTTGTAACCTTGTAAAATTTTGATTCTAGAGGGACCACACAAATCAGTATGCACAAGCTCCAACAATTTATTTGAACAATGTTGTTTACTCTAAAATGAAATTCTAGTTTGTTTTCCCAACTGACATTCCTTACAAATGACATTAGTAGGTTTTATCAACTTAGGTAGATCTCTCACAACCTTAGTAGAACTTATCTTGACAATGTTATCAAAGTTAACATGACACATTCTCCTATGCCACAACCAACTTTCATCAACTTGAGCAATCAAACAACTTTTACTAGCAGCATTCAGATGAAAGATATTACCTCTTGTTTTTGTACTTGATGTAATCATATTTCCAGAACATCCCAATATTCTACACTTTTTATCCTTGAACTGAATATTGTAACCCTTATCAACCATCTGTCTAACACTTAAAAGATTATGCTTCAGACCTTCCACATACAGGACATCATCAGTATTATTCCTACCATCAAGAGAAATGCATCCTCTTCCACGAATCACACCTACTGTGTTATCACCAAATCTCTCAACACCACCATCATACCTTTCCAAGCTTACAAACTTACTTTTGTCTCTTGTCATATGATGTGAATATCCACTATCAATTACCCATTCATCTTTCTCTTCAACTCGAGTAACTAGGGTTTTCTCCACATTTGTACAACTAGCAAATTTAGTAGACACATGATTATTTTCCTTGATAGAAATAAACACCCATTCATCTTCACCTTTATCAAATTCATCATCTATCACACCTTCATCAGCAGCATAGTAACACTTTTTTTGAAATTTATGATTGTTATGTCTTGGTATAGAATCTCTTTCTGGAAACCTTGATGCAAAATGACCTATCTTATTGCAAGAAAAACATTTAAGAGGAAATTTTATTTCATACTTACCTTTTCCTTTCAGTACTCTCTTGACAATAAGTTCTTCCAACTCTTCCAAATCTCTTTCTTCTTCTTCAATCTATTTAATTTCATCCTCATACTTGAGTGTATTTCTAGATGAATTCTCACCCAGATCATATCTTTGTCTATCTCTTCCGAAAGTAGTAGCCTTAAATGCAGATTCAACCTTAGGAAGGGCATCACCAAATTCTCTCAACTCAAAAGTAGTCAGCTTACCAACCAACATATCTCTGGTTACATTTGTTACAATCTGGAGTTCTTCAATAACTATAGCTTTGAATTTATAAGAAATAGGCAAGTATCTAAGCACTTTAGCAACAATCTTTGATTATTCCAACTTTCCATCAACACATTTGATACCACACACAATTTCATTCACTCTTTGCATGAAATTAGTAACATTTTCATCATCACCCATTCTCAACATTTCATATTTCCCTTTTAGACTCTGCAACTCAGCAATCTTCACATTAGCGTCACCTTTATACAAATTTTCCAACTTTTTCCAAATCTCATGAGCAGTCTTCAGATAGATAACATTAATCAATTCACTATCATTCAAAGCACTCAACAATGTTTCCTTAGCCCTAATATTATACTTAGCATCCTTGATCTCAGAAGAAGTAGTAGGACCATTCGGTGGAATAATATACCTATTACTTGTAATGCTCCAATAGGGTTCACCAATGCATCTCAGATGGCACTCCATTCGAGTCTTCCACAAAGAATAATTTGTTCCATCAAATCTCAAACTATCCTTCTTGTATGTCACCATCCCAGATCACCTTAAGTTGTTAAACTTCTTCCAAGGAACTAAGCTTTGATACCAATTGTTGGCAACACAAGGGCAGACAACTGAGAGGGGGGGTGAATCAGTTGTCACCGAATTTCAAAATTATTAAACTTATTAATCCGTATTCCTAGATCTGATCAATATCAATGAAAGCATGAATCAACAACACATTAGAAACACACATAGCATCAATAGTTTTTTATGAGGAAACCCTGTTATGGGAAAAACCACGGTGGAGGTCAGTCCACAAGATTATACCCTATTAAAAGTATAAGAAGAATAAATGGGGAATGCACATACATTCAGGAACACTTCCTAGAGCTCACTACTCAATTACAAAGGAAGACACACTGTCTTATAGAAAGATTCAGATTACAATCATCCAAAATTTGAACTGAGAAAATAACATCTGCTAATGCTTGATTACAGTTCTAGTTCAGCACATGAACACTTATTCACTCTTCTTCACACTCTGCTCTACCTTCAAATGATTAGGACATTATTCAAGCATCTCATACACAAGAATACCTTTGAGCACCCTTCAGTTCGAATAAACAATTGCTCTTATATATCTACAACATGAAATTACATCGCTACAAGTCAACCACAAAGAAATAATAAAATGAATACAAACAATCAGCCCAAAACAATAGATAATTTTCAATGTGAACCAACCAAGGTCGGCCACAACATACTGAAGAAAAAAATCAGCATCTCCAACACCAAAACACTTCAATTAATTTCTCCTCGAAGATCCACAACATGCTTCAACACCTTGTCGGCCAAGAACATGAAAAACATGAACACTCAAGAGAAAATCTCATATCACGAGCACAACAATCAATGTGGATGTGCAATATAGATAGAGCATGATCTAGAAACATCCACAAGCATCATGAATTACTAGAGAAGCATCCACATCAACTAAACTAACTAGAATCGCATAATCTTTATTCAGGAACACAAACTGAAGTGACAAAAAAACTATCAAAATGTAAATCTTCATAACTCAATCAAATCTTCATGCGGATCTCTAAAAATAAACATGGATAAACTAGATATACTCAACAAGAAACCCTTTAGTCCACAACCTCTGATTAACAATGTACAGAACTCAGTGACAGATAGAACACAACTTCATCACTGACAACCTGCAACTCATTCCATTACAATTTTCTCAATATCCTCGACATATACAGCTTCAAATGTACTAATGCTAATAGTTTTGACATCAATGATAACCACATATCAGAAACATAACCACAACATCCAACAAAAAGGATTCAGAGAAGGTACTGCAAATAGCAATCTGTATTTCAAAGTTGAAGGATATCAAATATTGATTGTGATGGTATATGTTGATGACATTATCTTTGGAGGAAATGAAGGTATGTGCAAGAGGTTTGCATAGGAAATGCAAAAATAGTTTGAGATGTTAATGTGTGGGATGATGAATTTCTTCCTTGGGCTACAAATCAGTCAATCAGAAAAAGGTATTTTCATTTGATAGTCAAATTATGTTAAGGAAATGTTGAAGAATTTTGGAATGAAGAACTCTAAATCGATATGTATTCCTATGGTTTCCGGTTGTAAGCTGAGCAAGAATGATGAATCTCCTAAGAAAAATTAGAGAAAGTATATATTAATGATTGGTGGACTGTTATACCTAATTGATACTAGACCGGATATCATGCATTCAGTTTGTCTTGTGGCTAGATTTCAAGAAGATCCAAAAGAATCTCATGTTGCAATAGTGAAGAGGATTTTTAGATACTTGAAGGGCACTCCAAGCTTTGGTATATCATATCCTAAGGATACTGATTTCTCCTTGAGTGCATATACAAATGTAGATTGAGTAGGTTGTATAGATGATAAAAGAAGTACAAGTGGTGGTGCTTTCTTTCTTTGAAGTAGATTAGTTTCATGGTTGAGTAAGAAGTGAGATTCAATATCATTATCTATTGTAGAAGTAGAGTATATTATAGCAGCATCTTGTTGCACCTAGGTGTTGTGGATGAAGAAAATATTGAAGGATATCAGAGTATCATATGATGAACCTATTTCTATCTTATGTGACAATACAAGTGCTATTAATATCTCAAAGAACCCGGTAATGCAAAGTTCAACATTTCAATAACACAATGGAAACAACCTCAAGGTGTGGAACCTTGCATGAATGACATCGAATCTTTGGAGAAGGCTAAATTCCTCTTTTGATCCAAGTGCAATGTGTTGTTCTAACCCAACACATGAAAACCTACCACTACCCTGCTATAACAACTGACAAGGGAAAAGGGTTAGAAGGAATGCATGAAGGGGAAATGGAGGTGATACACCAAGATGGAAAATTTGTTTCTTCTTGACTTAGACTACATGACAACACTATTGAAGAGGGACCAGAAGACTCACATAATCCTATATTTGGTTGATTCCAAAGGAAAATATGAAGGTTAGGGCTTGACAAGGTGTTGGAAGGAAATCAAGATTCTCAAAATAGAAACTATAAACAATTTAACTCAAAATGTATGCATGGAAAATATAAACAAACACTTCGATATGAAGGTAATGAACTTACACAATATACAAAAGTTGAGAAGAGGAAAGCTTAGTCGATTTCATTAATGTAGAGGTAAAATCCAATCTTTACAATTGTAGAGATGAAAAAATGTATAATTCTACCAAAGAAAAACCCCAGAGGAGCCAGAGGAAGAACCCTTGAAATGAATACATTTTTTCCTTTATAGATCAAGCATAACTTAGAATCACAAACTGAAGCCTAACCCTAACTAGACTTAGCAAAGAAGACCGTGTGTGAAAGAATGGATTCATCTCATGAAAATTGTGATTAGGGCATGGATCTATAAGGAAAGTCAACAAAATGGAAATAAGTGAGCATGGGAACCCATAAAATCCACTTGTAGAAGTTAGAGAATGTATTGAATGTTGTCCTTGAAGCCCAAAAGTAAAAATAGGTAGCTCAAAAATTGATTCAAGCATTAATGGAATTGCCAAGAAAAATGCGTCAAAATTTGTATAAAGGTTGAGGCGTTAGGCCTCAAAAGAAACCTTTGCATCATTAAATGACCCATAGACTCGAAAAGTAGCACCTTGTCAAACATTGGGCCTTGGGCATGAGGCTTACCACTTACCACTAAGCAAGGAAACATGGAGGAAATGGAAAACACCAAAGCTTGAAAGGACTCATCGATCGTGGTCAAAAGGGGTTGGGGATGCAAATAAAGGAAGCTTCGATCCTTGATGCCATCCGCAGATTGATTTTAAGAACTATTAGAATTCCGTCATTAAACATAAAATGAAGGAAAAGAATTTGAGAGATCAACCAGAAAGTGCTGCAATTAATTTAAAAGGGGATAGGGGATAGAGGGAAAAGGTTCATGTCGGGGAGAATTAAAGAGAAGGTAGAAGAGGGATGCAAGGAAACAAGCAAGCAACATTCCAAAGGTCCAAAAGCACAACACTTAGCCACTTTTAGGGCCCTTCAAGGAGAATTCATGCAAGATGGCCCATGTAGGATCTCTTAGATTGGTTATCAGTGATGGGGAATCTAAGGGTGGCATGAAATGACAACACTTATGGTGATTTTAGTGGGATGATTGTTTTCTAATTAGAGAATCCAATAGCCTTATCAATCCATTGGGCATGGATTCAAAAGGGAAAAAATTCAACAATTGGGCCTCCTCAAAGCAAAGAAAAACATTTGTAGGTTGCACTTGGAGAAAAGCATGGAAACTAGGAACATACATTCCCTTAAGGAGAATGCAAGGTGTGCAAAAGCACTTCATGGAAAGAAAAAAAAATCTACAATATGTACATGAAACTAACAGAAAGAAAAAATGGAAATTTTCCTCTTTCAAAGATGAACACTTTGAAGGAGTTAATCTCCCTCAAACCATAGTTTCAAACCTCACCTAACTGCAACCACTGAAAACTCCTACCAACATGCATGGGACTGCACAAAATTCCTGCAAGGTGAAGGATCATTTCATTGTAGAATTTGGCATTACAAGGGAACCACATGATGCAAGTGTCAAATTCATTTGACACTGTTGCCTTAGGTGAACATAAAACAATAGGGATAAAATTTTTTGAAGATAGGTCAACATCCAAAAGAAAACCTTCTTCAGAGGGAAGAGAACTCACCTCACAAAAGAATGTGCTAATACCATCATTGTTGACCTCCTAATTGCATGAACTAAAACAAAGAGGGAAAGTTTCCATCTCATATAGTGATGTAAAATATGCCAAACCTATGTTTTGATCTACACAAGGGATATCTTCTTCATGCACCTCAAATGAAACACTTTGAAACTTAGGCATAATATCAAATTGAGCAATAGGAGCATCACTCTCCCAAAAAATGTGCGGTTGCTCAATAACAACTGAATTACTTGTATTGACACACACTTCATCAACACAAACCTCAAATTTTTAAGAAACCTCAGGTGAAGAACTAGATTCATCAGATTGTCTCTCTTCTTTAATTTTTTTTTGGCAACTGGCTACAATAAAATCGGATGGTTGGCATGTAATGGTTGCCACATCATCTTTTGTTTCCTCACTCTTATGGTGCTTCCCACAAAAATCCTCTTTTGGAGGTGAAATATTGACATCCAAGCTTGAACAAAAAGCTTCTAAATCATCCCAAAAGAGGTTCTCCACCTCAGAACTACAGATCTCATTAGATATGGGAGTTTGCTCCACTATAACAAGGGCTAAAAACATCTATTGTTGCTGTTCCAAAACCATGGAGTTGTCTTCATCCACCAAGCCAAGCCCAAGCTACTCAGAGGCTTCTTCTAATGTAGGTATACGCGATCCTTCTTCCTCATCCTCAACAAAATAAGGGAGGGCATCAAATGATGGAAAAAAAAGTGACAGATGATGAGCTATAAGTGGAGTTGAACAAATGAAATCAAAGATTCTTGAACTTAATAATTCCATGGAACAAATATAATTGGAAATATATTCAATAAGGGAAAGGGAAAATGAATTTAAATTCACTCTAGGTTTTGTATTGCATATGAATTTACATGCAAGAAAAGAAAGTGAGAGATGATGAGCTATAAGTGGAGTTGCACAAATTCAAAATAAAAGATTCTTGAACTTAAGAATTCCATGGAACAAATGCAATTGGAAATAGATGATAAGGAATTTAGGCAAAATGAATTTAAAGTCACTAGGTTTCAAGTATTACATATGAATTTGCATGCAACCAAAAAAAGTGAGAGATGATGTTATAAGTGGAATTGAGTTCAAATAAAATCAAATATTCTTGAACTTAAGAATTCCATAGAACGAATGCAATTAGAAATAGATGATAAGGAATTTAGGAATTTAATGAATTTTTAAAGTCACTAGGTTTTGTATTGCATATGATGCTATAAGTGGAGTTGAACTAATGAAATCAAATATTCTTGAACTTCAGAATTCCATGGAACAAATACAATTTGAAATAGATGATAAGGAATTTAGGAAAAATGAATTTAAAGTCACTAGGTTTCAAGTATTGCATATGAATTTACATGCAAGAAAAAAAAGTGAGATATGATGAGCTATAAGTGGAGTTGAACAAATGCAATCAAAGATTCTTGATCTTAAGAATTTCATGGAAAAAATACAATTGGAAATAGATTCAATAAGGAAAAGGAAAAATGAACTTAAAGTGACTCTAGGTTTTTTATTGCATATGAATTTACATGCAAGCAAAGAAAGTGAGAGATGATGAGCTATAAGTGGAGTTGAACAAATTAAAAATCAAAGATTCTTGAACTTAAGAATTCCATGGAACAAATGCAATTGGAAATAGATGATAAGGAATTTATGCAAAATGAATTTAAAGTCACTAGGTTTCAATTATTACATGTGAATTTACATGTAACCAAAAAAATTGAGAGATGATGCTATAAGTGGAGTTGAGATCAAATGAAATAAAAAATTCTTGAACTTAAGAATTCCATGGAACAAATGCAAGTGGAAATAGATGATAAGGAATTTAGGCATTTACTTAATTTTTAAAGTCACTATGTTTTGTATTGCATATGATGTTATAAGTGGAGTTGAACAAATGAAATCAAAGATTCTTGAACTTAATAATTCTATGGAACAAATACAATTTGAAATAGATGATAACGAATTTAGGAGAAATTAATTTAAAGTCACTAGGTTTCAAGTATTGCATATGAATTTACATGCAAGAAAAAAAAGCGAGAGATGATGAGCTATAAGTGGAGTTGAACAAATGAAATAAAAGATTCTTAAACTTAAGAATTTCATGGAACAAATACAATTGTAAATAGATTTAATAAGGAAAAGACAATTAATTTAAAGGAAATATAAGGAATCTTCCTTAGATACTCTACAAGAAGTAAGGCCTACCAGTGCTACAACAAAAGACTAAAGAAGATAGTTGAGAGTGCAAGTGTCAAATTGGATGAAGAACCACATGAAAGTCCAATGTTCATAGAAGGATATGAATCTAATGAACCCCCTTGCAGTGAAGAAGAAAAGGATGAAGAGAAAGAAAAGGAGATGATAGTTAAAGAGGAAGAAGCTTTGGAAAAGATTCGTAAGACTCCTAAGTATGTACAAAATGATCATTTTGAAGATGAAATCATTGGAGATAAGAACAAAGGTATGTTGACAAGAAGAAAAGCCGCCATGACAAAGGAACGGGTAAATTTTTCTTTACTTTCAAAGGTAGAACCTATGAGAGTTAATGGTGACTCCCAACACCCCAAGGAACAGTTGCTAGACCAAAATATCTTCCACAAGAGAGAAAATGGCAAGAAATATTGCTTCAATAATGCAAGATGAATATTGGTTGAATATGCTTGAATTACATGAGATGCCTTGCTTATAAAGGAAAGGTAGAGAGATAGGATTAGACAAGATCATGGCAAGTGTCTTAATCCTATTACATGAGATAACTAACAAACATACTACCTAGCAATCAAGCATTACTAGCTAGATAAGATAAGTTCTAGAAAAGCCAACTAAGACTTCTAGAAAAAATCTTATATCCTAAGTAAACTTAACATGTGAATATGTCCCCTAATTCCCTAGTGAATGAGTTAGCTAGGTACAAGACATTTATTCACACCAACACCCCCCTTAAGTGCAACTTAGGGGGAAGATTATTATGTAAAGATGAAGATGGCTATGGGTCTCGACTACTAAGACATGTTAGGTACCCATTTAAAAATGCAAATGGAAATGCAATCAATCTCTCACAAGCGAAGAAAAGGAGGAAACCCAATGGGACAAAACTCCTCTCCAAAAGAACATGATGTATGGAGGAATCAATGATAACCCCCAGGACTACATCCATCATGTATATATAATCAATGACCCCCCATAAGAGGGAATAATAGAGACAAGATATCCACCAAAAATGTGTAATCACCTACATAAATAGTTAATGTCTAAAGAAAAAACATAATTTGATGCCTACAAAAAATGTTTCTCCCCTTAGGAAGAAGATACACCAAATAAAAATGCAGTAATGCTTCCCATTTTGGATAGGAATTGGTAGGAAGAAGAATCCATATGTATGAAGATTGTGTCTCTTAAATCTTCTCATGTGTTGTGAATTTCTTGGATGAAGAAAATGATGCCACAATCCAATCAGGTACATGCCCAATCACAACAAAATTTGGCAAAACAAAATATCTTCCACGAGAGAAAATGGAAAGAAAGCTTGCTTCAACAGTGCGAGATGAATATTGCTTGAATATGCTTGAATTATATGAGATGCCTTGCTTATAAAGGAAAGCTAGAGAGATAGGATTAGACAATATCATGTCAAGTGTCTTAATCCTATTACATGTGACAAGTAACAAACTAACTACCTAGGAATCAAGCATTACTATCTAGATAAGATAAGTTCTAGAAAATCCAACTAAGACTTCTAGAAAGAATATTATATCCTAAGTAAACTTAACATGTGAATATGTCCCCTAAGTCCCTAGTGAATAAATTAGCTAGGTACAAGACATTTATTCACACCAACAAAACCTAAAACTATAATTGAGGCATGCAAAGATGAGAATTGGATCAAAGCTTTGAAAGAAGAGTTGGAGAAAATTGAGAAGAATCTAACTTGGGAATTGGTCCCAAAACCTACAAATAAGAATGTGATAGGAACTAAGTAGGTTTTTAGGAACAATTTGAATGAGAATGGAAAAGTTTTCAGAAATAAGGCTAGACTTGTGTGTAAGGGCTACTCACAAGTGGAAGGAACAAAATTTGAGACATTTCCTCTGGTGGAAAGAATGGAAGTTATTAGGATGTTTTTGGCTTTTTCAGCACATACAAACTTACAATTATATCAAATGGATGTGAAGTCTGCATTCTTGAATGGTGAGTAAGAAGAAGAGGTGTACATTGAACAATCGAAAGGTTTCCAATTATAAGATGATGTTAATATGGTATGCAGATTGAAGAAAGAATTATATGGACTCAAACAATCTCCTAGAGCTTGGTATGCAAGATTGGATAAGTCCTTGTTGCAGCAAGGATTTAGAGAAAGTACTGTAGATAGCAATCTGTATTTAAAATTTGAAGGATGTCAAATCTTGATTGTGGTGGTATATTTTGGTGACATAATATTTGGAGGAAATGAAGGTATGTGCAAGAGGTTTGTAGAGGAAATGTAGAAAGATTTTGAGATGTTAATGTGTGGGGAGATGAATTTCTTCCTTGGGCTACAAATCAGTCAATCAAAAAAAGGTATTTTCATTTCACAGTCAAAGTATGTTAAGGAAATGTTGAATAATTTTGGAATGGAGGACTCTAAACCGATATGTACTCCTACGGCTACTAGTTGTAAGCTAAGTAAGAATGATGAATTTCCTAAAACAAATTAGAGAAAGTGTAGATTAAGAATTGGGGCACTATTATACCTAACTTATACTAGACTGAATATCATGCATTCAGTTTGTCTTGTGGCTAGATTTCAAGAAGATCCCAAAGAATCTCATGTTGTAGCAGTGAAGAGGATTTTTAGATACTTGAAGGGCACTCCAAACTTTGGTATATGGTATCCTAAGGATACTAATTTCTCCTTGAGTGCATATACAAATGAAAATTGATCAGGTTATACAGATGATAGAAGAAGCACAAGTGGTGTTGCTTTCTTTCTTGGAAGCATATTAGTTTCATGGTCAAGTAAGAAGTGAGACTCGGTATCATTATCTACTACAGAAGCAAAGTATATTATAACAACATCTTGTTGCACCCAGATGTTGTGGATGAAGAAAAAATTTAAGGATATCAAAGTATCATATGATGAACCTATTTCTATCCTTTGTGACAATACAAGTTCTATCAATATCTCAAAGAACCCAGCAATTCATTTAAGAACAAAACATATCTCAATCCGGTATCACTTTCTAAGAGAAAATGTTGTAGAGAATGAGGTGAAGCTAGAGTATA
>VDFB02000015.1:506207617-506281995 GCA_007258455.2 Sequoia sempervirens
GGAATTAGGGGACATATTCATATGTTAAGTTTACTTAGGATATAAGATTCTTTATAAAAGTCTTAGTTGGCTTTTCTAGAACTTATCTTATCTAGCTAGTAATGCTTGATTGCTAGGTAGTTAGTTTGCTAGTTATCTCATCTAATAGGATTAAGACACAAGTGTCATGATCTTGTCTAATCCTATCTCTCTACCTTTCCTTTATAAGCAAGGCATCTCATGTAATTCAAGCATATTCAACCAATATTCATCTTGTATTATTGAAGCAAATTTTCTTGCCATTTTCTCTCTTGTGGAAGATATTTTGGTCTAGCAACTGTTCCCTTTTTGAGAAAGCTGTGAGTCACCACACCCCCACAGGTCTACCCTAAAGTAAAGCACCACCTGCCTTGTCATAGCATCTTTTCTTTCACAACATACCTTTGATCTTATTCCAATGACTGATCTCCTTGGAATGATTCTTTTTCACATACTGTGAGTCTTGTGATATTTTCAAAGAGCTCCTTCCTCTTCAGCTATCATCTCCTTTTCTCTTCATCCTTTTCTCTTCACTACAAGTGGTTTCCATCAGTATTCATATCCCTCTCTATCAACATTGACTTTGATGTGGTTCTTTCATCCACCTGTATTGCACTTTGTACTCCTTAACTATCTCTATCTTTAAGTTGTAGCATTGGGTAGGTCTTTACTTCTTGGTGGTGAGCATCTAAGGAAGATTCTCATAGCCTTTAAATTCATTTTTTCTTTTCCTTATTTAATCTATTTCCAATTGTATTTTTTCCATGAAATTCTTAAGCTTAAGAATCTTTGATTTCATTTGTTCAACTCCACTTATAGCTCATCATCTCTCACTTTTTTTTCTTGCATGTAAATTCATATGCAATACTTGAAACCTAGTGACTTTAAATTAATTTCTCCTAAATTCATTATCATCTATTTCAAATTGTATTTGTTCCATAGAATTATTAAGTTCAAGGATCTTTGATTTCATTTGTTCAACTCCACTTATAACATCATATGCAATACAAAACCTAGTGACTTTAAAAATTAATTAAATGCCTAAATTCCTTATCATCTATTTCCACTTGCATTTGTTCCATGGAATTCTTAAGTTCAAGAATTTTTGATTTCATTTGATCTCAACTCCACTTATAGCATCATCTCTCACTTTTTTTGGTTACATGTAAACTCACATGTAATAATTGAAACCTAGTGACTTTAAATTCATTTTGCGTAAATTCCTTATCATCTATTTCCAATTGCATTTGTTCCATGGAATTCTTAAGTTCAAGAATCTTTGATTTTTAATTTGTTCAACTCCACTTATAGCTCATCATCTCTCACTTTCTTTGCTTGCATGTAAATTCATATGCAATAAAAAACCTAGAGTCACTTTAAGTTCATTTTTCCTTTTCCTTATTGAATCTATTTCCAATTGTATTTTTTCCATGAAATTCTTAAGATCAAGAATTTTTGATTGCATTTTTTCAACTCCACTTATAGCTCATCATATCTCACTTTTTTTTCTTGCATGTAAATTCATATGCAACACTTGAAACCTAGTGTTCATTTTTCCTAAATTCCTTATCATCTATTTCAAATTGTATTTGTTCCATGGAATTATGAAGTTCAAGAATCTTTGATTTCATTAGTTCAACTCCACTTATAGCATCATATGCAATACAAAACCTAGTGACTTTAAAAATTCATTAAATTCCTAAATTCCTTATCATCTATTTCTAATTGCATTCGTTCTATGGAATTCTTAAGTTCAAGAATCTTTGATTTTATTTGAACTCAATTCCACTTATAACATCATCTCTCACTTTTTTTGGTTGCATGCAAATTCATATGCAATACTTGAAACCTAGTGACTTTAAATTCATTTTGCCTAAATTCCTTATCATCTATTTCCAATTGCATTTGTTCCATGGAATTCTTAAGTTCAAGAATCTTTGATTTTGAATTTGTGCAACTCCACTAATAGCTCATCATCTCTCACTTTCTTTTCTTGCATGTAAATTCATATGCAATACAAAACCTAGAGTGAATTTAAATTCATTTTTCCTTTCCCTTATTGAATATATTTCCAATTATATTTGTTCCATGGAATTATTAAGTTCAAGAATCTTTGATTTCATTTGTTCAACTCCACTTATAGCTCATCATCTGTCACTTTTTTTTCCATCATTTGATGCCCTCCCTTATTTTGTTGAGGATGAGGAAGAAGGATCACGTATACCTACATTAGAAGAAGACTCTGAGTAGCTTGGACATGGATTGGTGGATGAAGACAACTCCATGGTTTTGGAGCAGCAACAATTGATGTTTTTAGCCCTTGTTATAGTGGAGGAAACTCCCATATCTAATGAGATATGTAGTTCTGAGGTGGAGAACCTCTTTTGGGATGATTTAGAAGCTTTTTGTTCAAGCTTGGATGTCAATATTTCACCTCCAGAAGAGGATTTTTGTGGGAAGCACCATAAGAATGAGGAAACAAAAGACGATGTGGCAACCATTACATGCCAACCATCCGATTTTATTGCAGCCAGTTGCCAAAAAAAAATTAAAGAAGAGAGACAATCTGATGAATCTAGTTCTTCACCCGAGGTTTCTTAAAAATTTGAGGTTTGTGTTGACGAAGTGTGTGTCAATACAAGTAATTTAGTTGTTATTGAGCAACCGCACATTTTTTGGGAGAGTTATGCTCCTATTGCTCAATTTGATATTATGCCTAAGTTTCAAAGTGTTTCATTTGAGGTGCATAAAGAAGATATCCCTTATGCAGATCAAAACATAGGTTTGGCATATTTTACATCACTATATGAGATGGAAACTTTCCCTCTTTGTTTTAATTCATGCAATTATGAGGTCAATAGTGATGGTATTAGCACATCCTTTTGTGAGGTGAGTTCTCTTCCCTCTGAAGAAGGTTTTCTTTTGGATGCTGACCTATCTTCAAAATTTTTTATCCCTATTGTTTTATGTTCACCTAAGGCAACAGTGTCAAATGAATTTGACACTTGCATCATGTGGTTCCCTTTTAATGCCAAATTCTACAATGAAATGATCCTTCACCTTGCAAGAATTTTGTGCAGTCCCATGCATGTTGGTAGGAGTTTTCAGTGGTTGCAGTTAGGTGAGGTTTGAAACTATGGTTTGAGGGAGATTAACTACTTCAAAATGTTCATCTTTGATAGAGGAAAATTTCCATTTTTTCTTTCTGTTAGTTTCATGTACATATTGTAGATTTTTTTTTCTTTCCATGAAGTGCTTTTGCACACCTTGCATTCTCCTTAAGGGAATGCATGTTCCTAGTTTCCATGCTTTTCTCCAAGTGCAACCTACAAATGTTTTTCTTTTCTTTGAGGAGGCCCAGTTGTTGAATTTTTTCCCTTTTGAATTCATGCCCAATGGATTGATAAGGCTATTGGATTCTCTAATTAGCAAACAATCATCCCACTAAAATCACCATAAGTGTTGTCATTTCATGCCACCCTTAGATGCCCCATCATTGATAACCGATCTAAGAGATCCTACATGTGCCATCTTGCATGAATTCTCCTTGAAGGGTCCTAAAAGTGGCTAAGTGTTGTGTTTTTGGACCTTTGGGAGGTTGCTTGCTTGTTTCCTTGCATCCCTCTTCTACCGCCCCCGATCTCCCTCTTCTTTTCCCTTTCCTTCCATTTCTCCCTTTGGAATTTTAGGTTTCTCCCATTGGGCTTAACCCTTTCCCTCTATCCCCTATCCTTCCCTTTGAAAATTGAATAAGTGTTGATCTTTCAGGGGTTGGACTTCAGCCTTTCCCTTTTCCTCTTACCTTTGTTAAGGTAAGAGGTAAGCCTACCATCTGACCCCCAATTCCCAATAGTCTTTTGGAAAATCAACTAAGTGTTTTTTATTTGGGCATCAAGGATCGAGCTTCCCCTTTCCTTCTTTCTTCCTTTATTTGTAAGAGGTAATACCTCCCCCCAACCCTTGATCTTTGACGATCGATGAGTCCTTTCAAGCTTTGGTGTTTTCCATTTCCTCCATGTTTCCTTGCTTAGTGGTAAGTGGTAAGCCTCATGCCCAAGGCCCAATGTTTGACAAGGTGCTACTTTTCGAGTCTATGGGTCATTTAATGATGCAAAGGTTTCTTTTGAGGCCTAACGCCTCAACCTTTATACAAATTTTGACGCATTTTTCTTGGCAATTCCATTAATGCTTGAATCAATTTTTGAGCTACCTATTTTTACTTTTGGGCTTCAAGGACAACATTCAATACATTCTCTAACTTCTACAAGTGGATTTTATGGGTTCCCATGCTCACTTATTTCCATTTTGTTGACTTTCCTTATAGATCCATGCCCTAATCACAATTTTCATGAGATGAATCCATTCTTTCACACACGGTCTTCTTTGCTAAGTCTAGTTAGGGTTAGGCTTCAGTTTGTGATTCTAAGTTATGCTTGATCTATAAAGGAAAAAATGTATTCATTTCAAGGGTTCTTCCTCTGGCTCCTCTGGGGTTTTTCTTTGGTAGAATTATACATTTTTTCATCTCTACAATTGTAAAGATTGGATTTTACCTCTACATTAATGAAATCGACTAAGCTTTCCTCTTCTCAACTTTTGTATATTGTGTAAGTTCATTACCTTCATATCGAAGTGTTTGTTTATATTTTCCATGCATACATTTTGAGTTAAATTGTTTATAGTTTCTATTTTGAGAATCTTGATTTCCTTCCAACACCTTGTCAAGCCCTAACCTTCATATTTTCCTTTGGAATCAACCAAATATAGGATTATGTGAGTCTTCTGGTCCCTCTTCAATAGTGTTGTCATGTAGTCTAAGTCAAGAAGAAACAAATTTTCCATCTTGGTGTATCACCTCCATTTCCCCTTCATGCATTCCTTCTAACCCTTTTCCCTTGTCAGTTGTTATAGCAGGGTAGTGGTAGGTTTTCATGTGTTGGGTTAGAACAACACATTGCACTTGGATCAAAAGAGGAATTTAGCCTTCTCCAAAGATTCGATGTCATTCATGCAAGGTTCCACACCTTGAGGTTGTTTCCATTGTGTTATTGAAATGTTGAACTTTGCATTACCGGGTTCTTTGAGATATTAATAGCACTTGTATTGTCACATAAGATAGAAATAGGTTCATCATATGATACTCTGATATCCTTCAATATTTTCTTCATCCACAACACCTAGGTGCAACAAGATGCTGCTATAATATACTCTACTTCTACAATAGATAATGATATTGAATCTCACTTCTTACTCAACCATGAAACTAATCTACTTCAAAGAAAGAAAGCACCACCACTTGTACTTCTTTTATCATCTATACAACCTACTCAATCTACATTTGTATATGCACTCAAGGAGAAATCAGTATCCTTAGGATATGATATACCAAAGCTTGGAGTGCCCTTCAAGTATCTAAAAATCCTCTTCACTATTGCAACATGAGATTCTTTTGGATCTTCTTGAAATCTAGCCACAAGACAAACTGAATGCATGATATCCGGTCTAGTATCAGTTAGGTATAACAGTCCACCAATCATTAATCTATACTTTCTCTAATTTGTCTTAGGAGATTCATCATTCTTGCTGAGCTTACAACTGGAAACCATAGCAGTACATATCGATTTAGAGTTCTTCATTCCAAAATTCTTCAACATTTCCTTAACATAATTTGACTATCAAATGAAAATACTTTTTTCTGATTGACTGATTTTTAGCCCAAGGAAGAAATTCATCATCCCACACATTAACATCTCAAACTCTTTTTGCATTTCCTATGTAAACCTCTTGCACATGCCTTCATTTCCTCCAAAGATTATGTCATCAACATATACCATCACAATCAATATTTGATATCCTTCAACTTTGAAATACAGATTGCTATTTGCAGTACCTTCTCTGAATCCTTTCTTTAAAAATTACTTATCCAATCTTGCATACCAAGCTCTAGGAGCTTGTTTGAGTCCATACAATGCTTTCTTTAATCTGTAAACCATATTAACATCATTTGTTAATTGAAAACCTTCTGGCTGTTCAATGTACACCTCTTTATCTAACTCACCATTCAAGAATGTAGAATTCACATCCATCTAATATAATTTGAAGTTCTTATGTGTTGTAAAAGCCAAAAACATCCTAATAGCTTCCATTCTTACCACTGAAGGAAATGTCTCCTCAAAGTCTATTCCTTCAACTTGTGAGTAGCCCTTACACACAATTCTAGCCTTATTTCTGACAACTTTTTCATTCTCATTCAACTTGTTCCTGAAACCCCACTTAGTTCCTATCACATTCTTATTTGTAGGTCTTAGGACCAATTCCCAAGTTATATTCTTCTCAATTTTCTCCGACTCTTCTTTCATAGCTTTGATCCAGTTCTCATCTTTGCATGCCTCTGTTATAGTTTTAGGTTCTACCTCTGAAAGTAAAGTAAAATTTACCTGTTCCTTTCTCATAGTAACTTTTCTTCTTGTCAACACGTCTTTGATCTTATCTCCAATGATTTGATTTTTGGAATAATTCTTTTGCACATTCTTAGGAGTTTTAGGGATCTTTGCCAGAGCTTCTTCCTCTTCAACTATCATCTCCTTTTCTTTCTCTTCATCCATTTATTCTTCACTAGAAGGGGGTTCATCAGATTCATATCCTTCTATCAACACTGGACTCTAATGTGGTTCTTCATCCAATTTGACAAGTTTGCACTCTCAACTATCTTCTTCAATCTTTTGTTGTAGCATTGGTAGGTCTTACTTCTTGTAGAGTATCTAAGGAAGATTCCTTCATTAGATCTTGCATCAAACTTTCTTAATTTTTCTTCATCTCTTCTGATATAGCATTTGCTTCCAAAAACTCTAAAATATTTCATAGTAGGAGGTTTACCATACCATAATTCATAGGGAGTCTTTGAACTATTCACTCTTTCTTGACCTATGTTAAGAATCTAGACTGTAGTATGAATTGCTTCTCTCCAATAGACAATCAGTAGATTTTTCTTCTTTCATCTTTGTTTTAGCTCCTTCTTGAACTATCCTATTCTTCCTTTCCACAACTCCATTTTACCAAGGAGTCCTAAGGGTTGAAAAATGCCTCTTAATCCCATGATCTTCACAAAAATTGTTAAACTTATTGGAGGTGAACTCTCCACCTTTGTCATACCTCAAACACTTGATTTTTACATCCATTTCATTCTCAACCATAGACTTAAATGCTTTAAACTTATCTAGAGCTTCTAATTTTTCTTTAAGAAATGTCACCCAAGTCATTCTAGAATAATCATCAATCAATAACATGAAATACATGTCACCATGTGAGCTTATTTTGGTAGGTCCACATAGGTTTGTATGCACCAACTCCAAAGGACCTACGGTAGAATACTATTTTGTCTTGAACCTCTTCTTTGTTTGCTTTCCAAACTGAAATTCTTTGCATGATGTATTGATAGGCTTTATAATCTTTGGCAGATCTCTCACAACAATAGTAGAACTAATCTTCACTAGGCTATCAAAATTTATGTGACCTATTCTTCTTTTCCATAGCCAACTTTCATTGATCTAAGTCATAACTCACTAAACACCACCACCTTTGAGTTTGTAAACATTACCTTCTACCTTGTTCCCACAACAACCAAATTTTTGGATCTTCCTTTTTTTATTTCACAACCATCATTTTGAAACACAAGATTATATCCTCTAATACACATTTGTCCTATACTAAGAAGATTATGCCAAAAACCTTTGACATAAAGAACATCATCTATTTTATGCTTGCCATCAAAACTAAGTGAACCTTTTCCACAGATCTTAGCAAATATATCATCACCAAACTTAACAAGACCACCATCATATTTTTGAAGTTTACCAAACTTACTTTTATCACCTATCATATGATTTGAGCATCCACTATTAATTATTCAGTAATTCCTCTCCTCTCTTGCATGAAAGGAAGTCACCATAGTTCCTTCAACCTTGTGACCTATTTCCGGAGCACTTTTCTTCACACATCTTTTAGAATTAGTTCCAATATTTAAAGCCAAGAACAAGCATTCATCACTATCTTCATTAGGATAGTTAGATTCTTCATCATCAGATACACCATTGTCTTTTTAAATATAATAACTTTTCTTGACAAATTCACCTTTATGATCCTTATGTTTGTCATTTGAAACTTTGATTGGACATTTAAAAGCGTAATGACCTATCTTTCCCCAATTGAAACATTTAAAGGGTAACTTACCTTTGTATTTACTAGTGCCCTTTTTCAACCTCACAAAATTTGTTTCCACCTCATCAAGATCATCCAGATCTGATTCATCATCCTTCTCTACTTTGTAAACTTTAAAAGCAGTCTCTTTACTTATAGAAGCTTTACCAAACTCTCTCAGTTCAAAAGAAATTAAAGAACCAACCATATAATCTCTAAAATAATTATCCAAATTCTAAGCTTCCTCAATAGCAAAAACTTTAGAGCTATAAGATTTAGGAAGAGTTCTTAATACATTTTTCAAAACTTTGCTTTCTTCCAGCTTTCCACCCATACCATTGATGGCATTGCCAACTTCATCCACTTTGAGCATGTAGGTAGTAATATCTTCATCTTTAGACATCCTTAGGGTTTCAAATTTGTCTTTGTAGTAAATGCATCTTCACTTGTTTGACCTTATCATCTCAGTCATAAATGCTCTGCAACTTTGTCCAAACATCTTTAGCATATTTCAGACTTATCACCTTTCCAAGTTCAGAATTAGAAAGACCACTCAAGATAGCATTTCTTTCTTTTCCATTGTTCTCATAATCCTTGATCTCATCATCACTTACTAAACCATTAGCAGGTAAGGTATATCCTTTTTCAATTGATTTTCAAACTCCAAATCCAAGAGAGACCAACAAGGAATCCATCCTAACTTTCTAGTAGGCATAATTTGTTCCATTGAACATAGGAGCTTTGACACCCTTCTTGTGCGCCATTCGGATCTACCTCAAGAGGTTAAGTTTCTTCTAAGGAACCACAACTCTAATACCAATTGGTAGATGGACAAGACAACTAGGAGAGGGGGTGAATCAGTTGTATACTTAAAACATTCAATCCCTCATTAACATTCAAACCCTTATCAATCTTTAAACCCTTATCATGCATTAACAAAATGTAAACATATGAAACAATAATGCAAACACAACCAAACACATAAGAACACCAAATTTACGTAGAAAACCCAAGAAGGGAAAAACCATAGTGAGGATTAGCTCACATATAAATGAATAGCAACACCAAATAAAATTAGGCTCATTGCTAAGGGCTCACTACCCAGAAGAAGAAGAAAGACTCACTACCAAAAGGAATCACTGTCTGGAAGAAAGAAGAATAGAAGAAGATTGTTACAAAGAGATTCACTATCTCAAGGCAATAGGAGAAATCCACCACTCCAACTTTATGCCATCCACAACCTTTGGCTCACTGCCTCTAGTAACTTCAAGCACATTGAAATGTAGACACCTTCTGCTCACTGCATCCTAAATTCATAAGCATTTAAGCTCGCACTCAGATCACCACACTTGATCACATTCACATCTTTCACATTTTACACTCTTGCCAAAAAATTCACACAAACTGAACACCTTGCATTTATACCATCCACAACGTAAACAATCTCAATTAGGTCGGCATTAATGAAACGTATGCACCTCAAATGTGCAACACCAAAATAGGTCGGCACCAAAAAGTTCCACGGTGGAAAGAAGTGAAGGCAGACCATGCTAAGGGTTAACTAGGACCCAAATCTACATCACCACGCTACTCAACACATTCATAATCCATGAACAACCTCTGTAATTAGAATTAGCATGCCAAACCTGCACTAACACTAACAAACAACCACATACACACCTCTCCAGGCCCAGAAAAATCTCGTGGACCAAATGGAAGCTCTCCACAACATCGAAGAATATTCCACATCATCAAAATATTCAACACCACTAACACAACCACCTGAAACTGAAAAACATTTTCATTCTTTGCAATTAGATTCATTGGCATAGACATACAACTCACTAACCAACTTTGCGGAACACTTAAGCACCAAAAACCTCAAGGGAAGAAAGTTACAAACAACATATGTACATTCCCAAATCTACAAGACAAGACACCTCAATGCGAAGAAATGTGAAGCAGTCTCATTTCTCCTAGACAACCTTCTTCATAAACAAACACAGTGTGAAACACATCTTCCATTGCTGCACGATCCAGAACCTACAAATCTAGATATAACACCTCTGAACACCTTTGATTGTCACTTCCAAATCGCACAAGCATATCTTCAACTATGAAGAAATGTGGAGCACAACATTGAACACACCTTTGTCACACTACACACTCTTTTATTCAAATTTTCTCAAAAGCACTTGGAAACCAAGTGAACCAACTGCATCAACAACACTTTAAACACCTCTTCAACACATCTACAACATTTGCAAGACTACACTAGAGGTTGACATCAAGCCATATAGATGAAAACATAGTGCAACAACACCAATAATCTCCACACTAGGGGTTGACATCAATATGACATTAAACCACCACATATCCACACTACCAACAATCTTCCAACATTGTTCCCAACAACACCAATCTTCCAACATTGTGTTGATATCAATGACACCAACAACTTCAAAATTTCCCATAGTTACATCAATGTATTTTAGGTACTAGGGCATGTTACAATGAGCATGAGTCCCTTTGTGTCTATGGTCATATTGGTGAGGAAGAAGAATGGCTTGTTTAAGAGCATCTAGTACAAAGAAGCGCCCAAGGAAGACTATAAAGATTAAGAATCAATATGATATTCTATTTGTTGATGAGATATTGGGTGAATTACATGGGAAGTTTTGTTCATAAAAATGATTTACTATCAAGTTATGAAATCTTGGTAAGAGAAAGTGACCAGTACAAGACTGCCTTAAGCAATCAGCGTGTTCACTTCAAATTTGAAGTCAGGTCTTTTGAGCTCACAAATGCCTACATCAACTTTGAATGTAAAGTGAGCAAAATTTTTAATCCTTAATTGAAGAGGTTTGTCCCTACAGCTTTTGATAATATTTTGATTTATGATAGAAATATAAAAGAACATCTCTGTTATTTAGAGACTTTTCAGAATTCTTGCGGGAAAAAGTCACCATTTTTTCTAAATAATCAAACTTGTTCCTTTTGCAAAATGTGAACTTGTGTACTTTGGAATTATTGGCAAAGCAGGATTGAAAGTTGGCGCTGCAAAAATTTAGGCCATTTATGATTAGGCTATACTTAAATTTAGAAATGTAAGGTGCAAAGAGGAATTCTAGGTCTATGTATTTTCCACGGGAAGTTCATAAAAGACTTTGGAGGCCTCACAACCTCACTTTCTGACTTAACAAAAAGGATCAATTCCATTAGACTGAGATAGCTGATTCTTTGTTTACCTAATGAAAAAGGTAATGGCATCTAGATTTTTCATAGCCTTTTGTGGTTGAATGTGATGCTTCATGAACAGGCATAGGGGCAGTTCTTATAAAAATGGAATGACTTTTATTTTTGAAAGCAGGAAAATGACTGAAAGAGAGAAATCCTAAGTATTAATGAGAAGGAAATTTGGCTATGCATGTTATAATGAAGTTCTGGCAGTATTCTTTAGGGCATCATTTCATCATCTGGATGGATTATCAAAGCCTTGAGTACTTCTTAACCCAAAAAACTTTAAATGAGAAACAAGTTAAGTGAGTAAGCCAGTTCCAAGGTTTTGATTTTGAGATCCACTATAAGAAAGGAACAAAGAATGTTGTTGCAGATACACTATCTCAAGTAGTAGCAATGCAAGCTATTTTCATAGTTGGACCAGGGTTCAAAGAGGATATGTCAGCAAAATATGCCAAGGATTTAGAATCTACTTCAATGCTACAGGATCCAGAAAGGACATATCAGGACAACACACGTACCATTCAGTTAACCTGATTTGGAATAAGAATTGTATCTACTTGTAACCAATTCTCAGTTTAAGAAGAATATTCTCAAGGAATGTTGTTTCTTTCTCCAGTCACTAGTCATAGTGGTTTTTTCAAGACCTACTATGGTATATGAAATGATTTTTTTAGTGTAAGGGGTTAAAAAGATGTAAAATGTTTTGTGACATCTTGTGAAACATGCCAAAGAAATAAGACTGAAAGGTAAAAAGTCTAGGTCAATTGCATACCTCACCAATTACCAATAAAAAGGGAATTGATTAGTTGTCAGTAAAATGCTCACTATCTATCATATACATCCCGTCTGTATTTATATCTGTTTTCTTTCCACAGAACCATCTCCACTGTACAGATGTGCGAGTTCCCAGAAATCCTTTGTTTATTTTTAACTTTGAAGTGATCATTTAGCTAGTATTTTTGTTCTCTTCCTGTCTTCATCAGTGAGACTTGAGCTAGATAATGTGCTAGACAAGGGTGCATTACATCTAATAATTCATTGAGGTGACTTATGTACTCAAACCTGGTTATTCTTCTTGACACATGGTACTCCTCTTAACTTGACATAATGACATTTGTCTTTATTATTGTCCTATCAAGGAGTAGATTCTAGACATATTGACTAAACCACTTAATACATATATTCCAAGACAATACATTATGGAACAACTACAAGTTTTCTATAGATATTTTGATTCCTTCATTCTGTTATGCAATCAATTAAAAGTGTATAGAACACTTGTAACTGCACCATAATATATTGCTTGGAAATCTAGTTCAAATTTTTGGTAAAAACAAACATCTGTTCTTCACCAAATTTTTTCCTTCAAATGTGTAAATGGAAAGGTCCAAAAACCTGAGCAAAAATATGACCTGCCACTAAGAGAAAATAGCAAAACCACAAAAAATTGGATTTTCAAAATCAAAGCATTGCAGACCATAGGAAAACCATTTCTCATCTCTGTTGGCATGATTTCCAAGCAAAAACTATTTGCAATTACCCGATCGAAAACATAAGTCTCTGCCTATAAGGCATGGAGAAACGTACAGACATCCTTTATGCTTTAATGCATATCCATACCATGTTTTGAAGCTCTCATTTTGCCACAGGTTGAAGAATGATTTATAGAACAAATCCTTATGCCAATATGCATATAAAACTTGATGTGAGAAGGCAAAGCAAGAATGCTAATGTTTCTATGTTTGAGTAACTCCATTGGGGGGATGTAGTGCTCGTAATATCTCTTATATTGTGGCATGACAAGTAATTGAACCATTCCTGGAGTTTTCTTCCCCTTGAGGGTTTCTCCAGGTCTAGCTTGGCATATACGTCTCTTGTTCATAGTGTGGGTTCTTTGCTAGGTGTTTCCTTTCATGTACTACAGTTTAGGCATGTTATTGACAATGTTTAAATGTAGCATTTGGTTTTCATTGCAATGGAAGTAATTTGTATGTTTTGAGGAGAGCAATTATATTTGTATGTCGGTGATAGTTTGAGGCATAACATTCAGCTCTTTATGGATCAGGTGGTATTACAGCATAAGATCACTCAAAAGAGATATTTGAATGTGGTATGCCATCCAATAGATCGAGTGGAAGTGACAATCTTGAATCCTCTGAGACTGAAAATGGTCCTAGAACTTGGGTAAGAAACAATGAGGTGAGATTTGAGAGGCTTGAGGTGATGTAGCAAGAATTTCCAGTAAGGTGAACAAAATAAATAGGTTGGAATCCATTCTACTTGCTTTAATAGAGAAATTGGGAAAGGAGAAACCTTATGAAGAGGAAAGACTTGGAAAAGTTTGAATTGGAACAAAGAGAAATGTCGAAAGGTAGCTTCTTTTAGGCTGAAGCTGAAATTAATATTTAGCCATGTGATGGAGAATCAGTGTTGAGCTGGATTCTACAATTGGAAGTCTATTTTAGTCTATATAAGCTCACTTCACACAAGTAAATAACATGGCTCAAAGTTACAGGCCATGCCTTGACATGGTATCAAAGCTACTTATTGTCATTGAAATGTAGCAAAGTTGCATCAATTTCAAAGTGGGATGACTTCAAATCTCTACTAAGAAAGTAATTTTACACCATTATAAATGAGGAAGAGCAAGTAATGCAATGGCACTACTTCTGTCGAAAGGACATTGTTTACAAGAGTACACAAATGAATTTTAAAAGTGGGTTGTTTGATTGGGGCAAGAGGGCAAGGTTCAAATTACGATGCTTCTAGCTTGTGAAGTGATAATTGAAGGGGTGATATTAGATTTTGAGAGTAGAAAATGAGGGCAAGCCCTCAACGTGAAGCCAATTCTGAAAGAATTTGTTGTACAGCATTAAAGTTTTGGATTGGTTAGGTTTGTAGGAATGAAACTCAACCAAAATATTGTAGTCAAATGGTGAAAGGGCTACTAAAATACATTGTTTTTGGTGTGAATTCGTTTATGGTTAGAAAAAAATGAAGGAATAACAACACTGCAATGACAAACCTTTTACAATATAGAGTATACCTCAACAAAGGTGCATTACTGTCTGGTAAGATACATTTGATAAAGAACAAACTTTTGGCAGGAGAGGTGTAGGTCACTGAGCAAGGGGATGTGAGACTGGGATGCTTATCTTTATCTATATATTACATTGGCATTTGTAGATCCAGCGCCACGATCATCAAATCAATAGTTAAGTAGGTTGGCTGGGTCACAAGTGCATTGACATGGATTGAAGTTGTCCCTATTACAATCAAACAAAAATAATTCTATATTGGGTGGGTATAAATATTGCTTCATAATACATACTGATTATATTTCTTGGACTCATCAATAAATCCATGTATTTATTTTATAGGGATATGAAGCATGTCAACAAAGTAATGACTAAAAGGTTTCCAGATTTTATATATCATCCTATAAATGTGGATATGAGTTGAATTCTGACAGACATAACAGATGAAAATCTTCAGATAGCATACCCGCTTCTTGTGATTGTGACACCCGTGGTGAGCTATGAAACCATTCCAACAATTTAGGCAGAGACATTATTTTGAGGAGCAGCAATTTACAGACTCATAGTTATAACTGCCAAGATAGACATGCATACAATGTTGGAAAGCACAGGCGGAGCACACAAATGTTTGACAAAATGCCTCAAGGAAACGCGGATCCATGGAATGCCAAAGTTGCAGGTTATGGACAAAATGAATTCGTTGAAAGGTTTAAGGGATCTTCACATAAATGCAATTGGTAGGTATAGCGTGAAACTCCAACATCTACCATGCCTGTGCCAAAATGAGACCTTTGGAACCGACTATGGACACTCGACAAGATGCACATGAGAAAGGAATTTGACAGATGCCGAAGTTGTAATTGCCCAAAAGACTTGCATGCAGAAGGTGGAAACATAAGAGAAGCAATACGTCTGAGAAAGACAGTTCCATTCAAAATTTCATTCCAGATAATTTCCCCACCGTCAGTTAATTCAAGGACTGTACAAGCGTGGTTAGGTATAGAAGGATCTCGTTTACCCAAAGAAATGTGGTCTGATGGAATTCTATGATTGCAGGATATGCTCAAAATGCGTTTGTTAGAGCAATAGCAACCTCCCATTCCTCTTATAGGTACATACTAGAAGTGATTATTTTAAGTGCCAATAGTGGTGACTCTGATTATTTACCCGATACATCACTCTATTTATGAACAAAAGTGACCATATTTATGGTTTTGAAGCATCAATTATACTACTTATTGATTGAAATTCGGTGAGAAGATAAAGGAATGGTTGGAGATTAAAATTGAAAGAAATCAAGATTATAAGGAAGGCGGGGGAGTGGGTTTGGACAATCAAATCTTAAAACGCAAATCAAAATTGCCATCGCCGTTGCCGGGGATCGAACCCGGGTCACCCGCGTGACAGGCGGGAATACTTACCACTATACTACAACGACTTTCATGTCTTTCATTTTTAATGAAATGAATCTAACTATCTTTAATCCTTTACGTCTCGGTGTTATTGCCTTTGAGTCTAGAAATAAATAATTCATTTAAATTCGATAAGCGGAGCTACTGAATCGAATTAATGACCTGAGCGTACGCAAAATATTTTATTAACTCGTTCCCTGATTTATAATGTTATTTTTTAATTGCGTTATTATGATTTTTTTGGTTTATAATTAATGTTTAAGGAATATTTATTCTATTAAATTTCTTTTAAAGTATGATTTTGATCTATGGAGAATTTTGGATTTTTGCACTTAATAAGATTTGATTTCTAATTGTATTAATATTGACATATTTACAAAAAAATTATTTTGCTATCATACTAAAAATTTAATATAAAATTTAGTTACTTTTAAAAATTATTATTAATTAATATATAATTACAATATTGTTGTAGTAGTGAAATTTGCATACCCATTTCATTTTTCATTTAGCTTTGTGCCCCTTTTAAGAGAATGCCTTAATACATTTACATAGCAAGTTAAATGGGCTTTATAATTAAGATGGATGACCTTTGAGAAGTGTTGATGCTTCACACTTGTGAGAATCATCTAGATGTAATGAGTACTAAGTGAACTATTTGTGCTAATGAGAGATGGGTTCTTATGAACCACCACTCAAGAAATATAGGTCAATGAGTCTAACTAAAAAAATGCATAGTTGAATCTTGACAAAACATCAAATAATACATTTATATATTGACAAGAGACATAATCTTGAGAAAAATCAAGGACCTTCTCCCATGCTATTTATATATGCACTTACACCCATCCCCATATGATTATCCACTCTTCATCCATATACACACACATTTTGATTTATCCATCCATATCACATATTTATCACCCCTATTCATGCACATATCCATATATGTGCTATTATCCACTTGTTTGAGCATTTTCATGTCTCAAAGTAATTTTTATGAATGTAGGGTTGACCTTGAGGCTATGAATTTAACCTTAAATATTAAAAATTTAAATTTAATTTTTGGTTGACTCCTATCCATTCCTTTCCCAAAAGGATTTAATTACCAAAAGTTTGCATTATTTACTACTATTTTATTGTATTTGAATCATTCAATTGCATTAATTAATGATCCTTTGAAATTTGAACATCCACTCTTATCCTAAGGAGAAGAACATTCAAGGATTTTGTGCACTACAATGAATCTACATCTACATAATCATCCTACAAACATTTGCATGGTTGGAGAGTGTTGATCTCAATATTTTACCTAATTTTTCTAGGGGTTGATCTAGTTGAACATATCCCCTTTTGACATATTAACAATCCTCCAAAGCTATTTTTAAATACCACTAGTTCCACACAGTAGAGAAGATAAAGGAAACATAGGTCGATCAAGTGTAGTGAAAATATAGACTAAACATTCTACCAAATAATTTGTGTAAACTCGTATCTAACCTTGAACCGTGGATTTGACCATCCATAATGTAGAAATAATTCTCTCTTTCTAAGACAAACCAAAAATTTTCATATTTCATTTCTCATATGAGGTATCCAAAACTAAGTGATTGCAAGTGTTAGTAGTCTCCCTCAAACATGTAGTTAAGTACATTTATTTATCACATTTACTTTCTATACTTTATCATTTGTTGTTTTATAATACATATGACTTTTGATCTAGTCATTAAATAGTCTATGCTAATTATTCTTATATACATGCATTTATTTGATTAGCTTAGATTGAAATTGGGAATTTTTTTTCCTTCTCGAGTAAAATGAAAAATTGAGAATGATCTATTAATTAATACATGTACTCTAGTATCCTTTTATGATTGTATGAATATTTACTTTCCATGTTGGATGAGGATACCCATTTACATTGAAATGCATGCTTATCTTAGTTTCACATACTCGTCAAAGTTGGAGCAGTTTAATGTATTGGTGAAATTAGCATACCTATGTCATTTCCCATATATTTTTGTACCCACCTTGGTGGAATACCTTAATGAAATAACACATCAAGTGGCATATTCATGCTTGATTTGACTCATGGCTCAATCCTATCCACTTTCATTTAAGCCCCATTTGCACTAACCCAATATATTTTTCATTTATTCATCCCTATACATACTTGTTTCCATGCATACACTCCTTACCTTAAGATCAACACTTATCCCTTTCTATTTCATTTATAATTAATGTAAGTTTTACTTGGTTCAATCTCAAGGAATACATGGATGACCACAAAAGTTAAATGTTCAAATTCAAATTCCAACTTTATCTCCCTTTTCTTTTAATCATTATGAGTTGACCTAGCTCATATTTTAGCAAGATTTTGTTATGTCATGATATTTAAAGACATTAAATGTGCAATTATTTTATTTCTAGGAATTGAGGATCAAGGGTGATAAATAACAATTAGAGTACACTTCAATTTCTAAAGGGAAACAAATAACTAATTTTGCATCATCATCATGATCATCATATAGACCACCTACATGGACCTATGAATGTTATCTTCACTATTTTTCACCACTATTAGTTCAACCCACAAAGGGGGTTGACCTAGGAGAACATGATCACATCTATCAAGTTAATAATCTCTCCAACTATATCCCTTAACACAACCTTGAAAATATTAGATAGCAAGAAGAAAAAGGCAAGCAAATTTGCATATTTTAATAGATGATTCACATGTGGTATAAATCATATCCATATGGTAAATTAGGCCGACAACCACCAAGATTGAACCTATACAACTCAAGGTTGATTTGCAAGTTTTTATTGAGATGGTAAAAAGTGTAAGACATCCATTAGACCAAACCCATCATTTTTATGGGGGTGGAAAATCAATTCAAACTCACATCAACACCATTCTTCCATTAGTGATTTTTAAACTAACTATAATGAACCGCTTATTTAATTATTACAAATTTATTTTAATTAATTATCAATCACAATTAATCTAGTTTAATTGCCTACTTATTGATTAAATCTATTAACTAGCCTTGATTATTTATGTAAAATACTTTATTTTCTTACATAACTATGATTTAAATTTTGAAACTTTAATCTTATTTAAAATTATTAAAATATTTATAATTTACATATTTTGTCTTCTCTCCCTTTTTACATTTTCTTTTAATGTTATTTTAGCTATTTAGCTATCTTGGCTTGCTACTATTCTTCTATTCTCTTCTTTGACTTTCAACTCAACTTGATGATTGATGATGAAGTATGATGTAGACATCTAAAATATTCCTCCTAGTCATCAACCTAATTATTGTCATATCATAATTACATCAATTAATTAACCATCACATTAATCATCCATTAATAATCATTTATCACATCACATATTATCATTTATTAAATAATAATTATTTCTCATGTAATCCTATTATTCATTTAACTAAATAATATTTTATTATTTAATTAAATGCGAGTTAATTATCCACTTTAAGATAATTTATATTTTCACTCATTAGTCAATTTCTCTTTTCTCTTCAATCAACTCCATCATCACTAATCGATTAACTTAGTCTTTATTTAAAAGCTTGATACTCCTTCATACGTTAATTTAGTCTCCATTTAAAATCATCATCTTCATTCTTCAATCAACTTAATCACTTCATGTGCACAATTATCCATCATTTTAATTAAATAATTCAATATTATCTCTTCATCACCTCAAAATGGTAATTTTCCACTTTACAATTGAGTTGACTTCATTGATTTTCTAGTTTACTTAGGTGATCTGTATTATTCTCATTCTATAAGTCTATAAATGTAGTTTCTCTCTCATCATTTTCATCACTCAATCTTATGATAGTAGTATGTTGCAAAGATCTAGCATTTTGATGTAGGAGCATTTGAGGGTGTATGGCAATCTTGCAACACAAAAAAAATATTTAATTTCATGCATATTTAATTTGATTTTTGGCTTGTTGTAGGTAGTTTTTAAACACCTAGTTTGACACTCATGGATCATGGATTTTTTTTATCCAATTGGCTAGGTATTTTAATGCTTTAATGTTATCCCTAGGTGAATTGGGGCTATATTAATATAATTGATATTTTATTTTATTAGCCAAAAATTTGTAAATTGATGATTTGCAAAGTGTTTTGGCATATGGTCAGCGCTCCCCTTGGGATTCACGACATGGACTAACTGCTTCCTGTGGATCCGTTAACTCTGACAGTTGTATCAAGCATTAACAGGTCGATCTTTTGGTGCAATGACAATTGTGGGGCCAACAATTGGTATCATAGCCAAAGGTGTCGGGTTTGAATCCTCTCGAGTAACACTGAGGGGGAGTTTGTTGGCAGATGGTCAATGCTCCCCTCGGGATTCGTAACATGGACTGACCACATCCCATGGATCCTTTAACTTTGGTAGTTGTATCAGGCATTAGCAGGTTGATCTTTTGGTGCAATGACAATTGTGGGGCCAACAAAGTGCATTTAAAATTCCACATATATATACATATATATTGAAACCCAACTCTCCAAAGTTGGAATTTAAATATTTTATGATGTAAATTAATGTTGGGCACAAATAAAACGCCCATGTGTAGCTAGAAAATTAATTTGGCTCCAAATTTGGTGTAGGGGAGGTTACATGCAAAATGGAGTTACATAATTTGTGCATGCAATTTTTCCCAAATTATAGGTAGTTGGTTGCAAGAGGTTTTCAATGCCTTATTCGATTGAGTTTAATTATTATTTAGTAGCTTTGGGTATGGAAAAATCAAATGTCCAAGGGTTGAGAGAAAAAAATTAAGGAGGGGTTTTTAGTAGTGAAGTTGCAGGAAGAGGTTGAAAAGAAGATCCCAACACCAAGCCGAGTGTTTCTTATTATGGGTAAAGTAGGTTTTGAAGGGACTTGAAACCCTTTACAAAAAGAGGCATTGTAGAAACATAGACCAGAAAAACCAACAGCCAAAAACTAGTAAAACATTAGCTAGACAATAACAAAACTAACAACAAACAAAATGACCTATTGTAAGTTCTTCAGAATCTTGGCAACTTTCAGGTCCTTAGAAATAATATGCTCATGCATATCCATGACTTCAAAAATATATTTACTCGTAATCTCCATAGGTTTCTTGGCAATGTTGAGAAATGTAACTCAAATTTACTAGCTTGATCAACTTCTTGGAGCAGTTGTGTTTTTCTCCTTTATTGGCCTAAGTTAAGTCACTGGTTTTCAAGTTTTTCTAACTGAAGTCATGGGGTTCTAAAGTTTCATAACCTCCCGAGTTAGGGATTGTGAAGCAAAGGTTAATCCCTTTGTTTTCAGTGTGATGCGGGTTTTGCAAACTTCACAACCTCCAACTTGAGGTTCAAAAGTTTAGGTTTTGAGCGATAGAGCAATCCCTTTGTTGTCGACGTGTCACAAGTTTTGCGAACTTTGCAACCCCTAACTTGAGGTTTAGAAGTTCGGGTTTTGAGTGACAAAACAATCCCTTTGTTGTCGACAAGAGATGGTTCCATTTGCATAAGGTTTCCAAATGTCTCGTAGAAATTCTGATGAAAGATTGTTGACGAGACATGGTGTGATCGATAGGACTTCAAAAGATGTATCCTTGACATTCTGGTAGAAGGCTGCAAGGACCTTGTTGGATTGACTTAACATTGTTGCTAGGACACTGGATCATGTATCTTCGACATGTAGGTTGAGTCTGGTGGAACCTTGTTGCTGTAACCTTGTGCGATCACCGAGACATTGTGAGATGTCTCTTAGACATGTCGGTTGAAGACTTGTTCATTCCTATCGATGAGACTTCAAGAGGTCATCGTGAGTTGGTGAAAATTCTCTTTGACACATGTAGGTGGAAGTTAGGGACTTGATGTTGATGTGACTTTAGGGTGTCATTGAGACTTTGGTGAAAGTCTCTTCAACATGCATGTCTCTTCGACACCTGGTAATTGAAGTCTTGGTGAGTCCAATGGAGCAGTGACTTGCATGGCAGTAAAGACTTGTCAGTGGGAGTTTGTAAGATTTCACAACTATAACTCGATGTGTAACATTGGATCCTCATCAGTGAGAAGTTATGTCTTCAGCGAGACATTGAAGCTTGTCTCACTGACAAAACAATGGAACGATGCAATGGTGAACTCACTTGTCGCTAGGATGGTGCTTCATTAGTAGGACTCTAAAGCTGGTCTCCCTAATATGACGATGGCTGACTTAGTGACCTGTATAGTATGTCTCAATGGGACCCGATTGATGATTAGTTGGAAAACGGTGATTGGTTGCATGTTTGTGATAGTTATGTTGCTCATGGCTATTCATCTATTGTAGTTAGGGTTTCTTGGAATGATTAAGGGTAGAATGAGAATTTTGTTGTAAAGGATACGAAGAATATGAACCTGAGAAGTCGGAGGGCTAGGCTAGTTGGGAGAGAGTGGACTGGTTAGAGGAGATGGATCTACACTATATATATTGTGTGAAGATTTTGAACAGTTACGATTGTTGTCTGTATTATCTAAATGGAAAAGATGTGTAAACTCCTGTAAAGGTTGTAAGCTTGAATTTTATTGTAACTCTTTTGTTGTTGAATAATACAATGGCTAGATCTTTTGGAATGTGGGGTTTTTTACCTGTAAGGGTTTTCCCCATGTAAATTTGTGTGTCCATTTCTATTTGTCTTTCATGTTGGTTGATTTTGCAAATTTGAATCTATGCATAGTGTTGAATCTAGTTAATTCTACATGTGTTTTTCTTAGAAGGGTTAATGTGGGAAATCAATTGTGCCTATTTCCACTTTATGGCATGGTAGTTGTGTCTTTGAGGCAATTTGAAGGAATTAAAAATGATTGAAGGCATTGTTGTTCTTAGATGTTTCTATCTAAGATGTCTTGATTTCCCTTACAAGTGCTATCAGAGACTTTTTCTCGGAATTGCTTGTGTTTGCATGTGCAAGTTTGTGTGTTGCATGTACTTTCATGGACTTGCATGTAATGTCCCCTTTTTCAGCATGATCTTGGTTGATGATGGTTAGCCTATTACTTTGACTCTCGTAGGCTGATAGTTCTTGGTTAGGGAGTCAGTGGCCATTTGGTGGGTAATTGGCGTTCCCACTCCTTCATTCCAGTATAGGATTCAGTGTAGGCATCTGTAGCATAGTGTTCGCTAGCTTCTGACGACATAGAAAAATACTGAGTTTGGAGAGAGTTATGATTATTTAAGTGGTTAAGTTAATTATTTAACTTAAATGGAATATTATAAAGTTAAATTGACTTTATAAAAAGATTTAAAAAAAGTCACTTAAATAAATCTAAAAGTGACTTAAGGTTTATAAAGTGATAAATTAAATCACTTAAGTGACTCAAAAGGTGCACCCACGTCAAGATTTAATTTATAAATATTGAAAAGGTAATTAAATACATTTTAATGTATTTAAATGACCAAAAGTACGTTGCTCTTCAAGAAGTGCATGCCTTTTTGCATAAAAGGGAGAAATTACAAATCAAACTCATCTTTGATCATTTGACTTTGCATAATTTATTCTTCTCTATGGATTTTTTTTTTAGGACAAGGGTTTCAGGAAAACCTTCATTGGAGAGCATCAATTCTTCATTGAATTTGTAATTGTGAGGCTGTGAGATACCAGTTGAATGATTACCTGTGAGAGCTTCATCCAGAAGTTCATCTGTGCTTCATCAGATTTCTTTTCAACAATTTCCAATTTGAAATAAGGCAGTAGGCTTCACTTTTGGACACCATTCTTCTACAGAGGGTTTGATTTAGATAGGACTCTCAGGATCTTCAAAAATTCATACTTTGTTCTTGCTTGGCGTACTCCTTTGGGAAGGCGTGATTCTCCTGCAGGCTAAAACACCTTTATTTTTGGATATTTCTTTCTTGCATCCTTGGCGCCTAGCTTCTACAATTCATTTTCCTTAGTTTCCAGGATGGAGAAATCATTTTGTAGTCTTCGACGCTTGGATTTGTCATTTTTCACCTTTCTTAGCTCGTAAATTGGAATAATTTCTTATTTAAATAATTTGGAGCATTTCGGGTATGTTTGTAACTTGTAATCTCTTTGTTTCAATTATTTAATACCTTATGCACTTCCATTCTATAAATTTTAGCTCAAATTTGAGTTTTATGAGCATTTATGTGAAATTGCCCCTTCTACTTCTCTCTAGAAATTTCTCTAAAAAACTAAAAAACATAAAAAGATAACCAAAAATACAGGGGTTTGGGTTGGGAGCCAGCAGGGCTCATCACAGTGGTATCAGAGCACTGATCCTGCCAACCTAGAGGGTTAGCAGCTTCTATGCGGTCACATCAGGACAGATTTGACAGGTACTACTCACAGAGGGGTTCTGGATATCAGAGAAGTACCTTTGAACCATTTTTGACATTTCCATTTGATGAATAGGACAAAGATTTAGATTTGGATAACATGGCTGATAGAGATGAGGAAGGGCCATACAGGAACCATCTTAATGATGAGGACAGGGAGGCCAGAGATGTACTGAGAGGCCTTGTTGCAGGATAGGAACAGGTGGCGAACATCCTCCAGTAGCTAAGTACCAATGTCCAAAATTTGAGCATTTAGAGAAGGCCGAATCAGGATTCGGATCAGGAAGCTAGTGTACATGGAGATAGACAGAGGACAGTTACTCCAGTACGCACCTATGATAGGCCTACTCGGCCAACATTTATCAGAAATGATCCTGTTCAGGAGAATGTGGCTAAGAGAGGTGATGTGAATTTTGCAGATAACATCATGACACAACATGATGAGTGGGATGCTTTGCCCCAAAGAGTTAAGGATCACCTTAACTTTGATAGATTTCTAAGCCAGAAAAGAGAGCATGGTAGGAACTAGATAGATAGGAGGCTTGAAAATAGGTATAATGATCTAAGCAGGCTACCAACAAACTTACTTTAACTAATTTTGATGGCAGTGGCAAAGTCACAACTCAAGCCTAGGTGAGAAAACTAGACACTTTTTTGACACTACATCCAATGGCAGAAGAGGATGCCATAAGATTTGCAACACTTCACCTAGATGATGTGGCACATGACTGGTGGCACCATGGCATGGTCACACTCCATCATGATAGGATCACTTCTTACCAAGAATTCACTGATAGATTGGTTGAGAGGTTTGAGAGGCGTGACCCAGAACTTTACTTCAGAGACCTTGCTCAGCTGAAGCAGTTGGGTAGCTTGGAGTCTTATATTGGTGAGTTTCAGAAGCTCTCAGTTATGGTTACCGAAATCTCAAAGAGGAGACTTGTCATTCTATTTGTAGAAGGTCTCCATGAGCCAATGAAAGGTTGGATCAAGGCATTTGATCCACCTACCTTGCACGAAGCTATGATAAAATCTCGTAGCATGGAACTTACAGCTTCACGTGGTAAGTTCACTTCAAATGTAGAAGCATCTTCATCCTATAGTGATAGCAAATTAGAATCTAAGAAATCAGAAAATGTTGATGAAAAAATGAAGTTTGTAGCTCCATTGGACCGAGAAACAATAAATGATTTGCACAAAAAGAAGCTATGTTTCTATTGCAAAGCTCCTTATTACCAAAACCACAATTGTCCTCTTAAGCCTAAGGGTACAAATAGACAAATGGAGTGGTTTTATGAGGGTGATGACATTGCTGATTTAACAGACCAGCAAGTTGGTTTTAAGGATGGGAGTATGCGATCTATCATTCTCGTCAATGCAAAAAGTGAGAAGATAGAACAAGAGGTTCTAGAGGAGGAGGAGCATGAGATGATTTAGGAGGATTATCATTCTGCTTCTAGTTCCATGGGATCAGAGGTGTTTGATTGGGATCAGTACAGTTATGAGGCTCAGTTTGTACACAATCCTATTTATGAGGCAGATGCTACATTGTTTTGTGATAATCCACTTTTTGAGGTGGATACTGATTCCACTCTTGACCCTAATTTAGGGGTGAGCTTTGATCATAGTATCAGAGATTCTGTTAGTGCATCAAGATTTCAGATAGAGCTTGTTGAGGAGGTTCACAGTGTGTACATGGTCAAGAGTCTACACAGTTTCACTTTCAGTTATCATGTACATGATCTGCTTAGGATTCACAATTCTAGTATGCATGTATTAGACATGTTGGATGACAACATACCTCATTCAGATTTGGGGAGCAGGTGTTGTCAATAGTTTGACTTGCTTTCTTATGAGTTCCTCTCTCCTGTGACAGATGGTGTTGAGATTGACAGGGTACAACATGATGATCCAGCTGATCAAATTTGGGAGTTACAAGAGACAGTTAATGATAGTAGGGACATTTCACGACACTATCCTTGGGATCCTAGTGGAGTGGTTGATTCTTTGTTGTTGAGATTGCTTGCGAACAAGCAATTTCTGGGAGGGCAGACTATAATGTCCCCTTTTTCAGCATGATCTTGGTTGATGATGGTTAGCCTATTACTCTGACTCTCGTAGGTTGACAGTTCTTGGTTAGGGAGTCGGTGGCCATTTGGTGGGTAATTGACGTTCCCACTCCTTCATTCTAGTATAGGATTCAGTGCAGGCATCTGTAGCACAGTGTTCGCCAACTTCTGATGGCACAAAAAAATACTGAGTTTGGAGAGAGTTATGATTATTTAAGTGGTTAAGTTAATTATTTAACTTAAATGGAATATTATAAACTTAAATTGATTTTATAAAAAGATTTTAAAAAAATCACTTAAATAAATCTAAAAGTGACTTAAGGTTTATAAAGTTATAAATTAAATCATTTAAGTGACTCAAAAGGTGCGCCCACTTCAAGATTTAATTTATAACTATTGAAAAGGTAATTAAATACATTTTAATGTATTTAAATGACCAAAAGTGCGTTGCTCTTCAAGAAGTGCGTTCCTTTTTGCATAAAAGGGAGAAATTACAAATCAAACTCATCTTTGATCATTTGACTTTGCATAATTTATTCTTCTCTATGGATTTTTTCTAAGGACAAGGGTTTTAGGAAAACATTCATTGGAGAGCGTCAATTCTTCATTGAATCTATAATTGTGAGACTATGAGATACCAGTTGAATGATTACTTGTGAGAGCTTCATCCAGAAGTTCATCTATGCTTCATCAAATTTCTTTTTAACAATTTCCAATTTGAAATAAGGCAGTAGGCTTCACTTTTGGATACCATTCTTCTACAAAGGGTTTGATTTAGATAGGACTCTTAGGATCTTCAAAAATTCATACTTTGTTCTTGCTTGGCGTACTCCTTTGGGAAGGCGTGATTCTCCTGTAGGCTAAAACGCCTTCATTTTTTGCTATTTCTTTCTTGCATCCTTGGCGCCTAGCTTCTACAATTCGTTTTCCTTAGTTTCCAGGTTGGAGAAATAATTTTGTAGTCTTCTATGCTTGGATTTGTCATTTTTCACCTTTCTTGGCTCGCAAACTAGAATAATTTCTTATTTAAATAATTTGGACCATTTCGGGTATGTTTGTAACTTGTAATCTCTTTGTTTTAGTTATTTAATACCTTATGCACTTCCATTCTATAAATTTTAGCTCAGATTTGAGTTTTATGAGCATTTATGTGAAATTTCCCCTTCTACTTCTCTCTAGAAATTTCTCTAAAAAACTAAAAAACATAAAAAGATAAGCAAAATCACAGGGGTTTGGGTTGGGAGCCAGCAGGGCTCATCACATTGCATGTGTTTTGCATGTTCCTACTATTGACAATGGTTTTACTCATAGTAAACAAGTCAAATAAAATCTCGACATACAAGACCATGAAGAGCCTATCCTTCTTGAAAGATATGGAACAAAGACAACCTGAGGGGAAATTCTACATTTATAGAGCAAAGATTGGCTTTCATTCAATCACAAGTATTCGATAACTAGGTCATGGTTGCACTAGGTTCGCTCTTGGGTAATGATGTGATAATTGGTGTTAATCTCAAGGGGACCTTTTTTAGGCATACACACATATATATCTGCTATTTCTTTGAACATCTTAGATTAGCATTCCTAGTTGAAACGATAAATTCAGACATCATGAAACCAAAAGATTTGACATAAAATTTCATGAGCAATCACAATTTTTTGCTATCACTTAAGTAGATTTAGCATTAAGCATTCAACAAATTCATGGAAAATAAAATATTTTCAACAAAACTATTTCCATTCACTTATATTTGTTGGAATATTTTCAAAAATATTAAACATCTATTCTAAAGTAAAGTATAAAAATACTAAAAAAAAAAAAGTTTCTCCTGGTTATTCTCCATGGATGCTCCAAAGAATTAATAAAAAAAAAGCCATCCGCTTTATATTTCACCAGATTACTTCACAACTATGTATAAAATAGTGCAAGCTTTTAAAGGGAGAGGGTTTCGTTTATGGACATCGAGTAGGTTATGCATGCACCCTTAAATGGCGCAACATACAGTATTGTTCGGCTGAACTTACAAAACCAGGTACAAAAGATACTTAGATAGGTAGCTATCCATAAAGATCTGATATCAATTAATGTCTACGTGCGTACAAAGTTTTACGCTAGAATGGTTCAGAAAATAGGAAAAAAGAACAAAACTTAAAAGAATTTTTTGCTCCTTCGACATCCACAAATTCTGAACTTAAATGAAAATTAAGCATCCTCTGGCCTTTTATAGAACACAAGGTTCAGATAGATAAGACAAATACATGAGAGGAAATTTAAGGGACCAATCTCATCAAGGCACGTGGAATATTGTGACCAATAGGAGAATTGTAATTGAAGTCAATGGAAGTCAACTTCAATTACTCATTGAAGCTCTTCAGGTTCTACTTTTTCATCTTTTTCATGATTCCTTTTGAAATCAAACAAATCTATCCAAACAAATATATATAGGAGCCTTCCATTATAATGGAGTGATCAGGTGGAAGTCAAACCCATATATCTTAGGTTCCTCGATTTGAACATTCCAGGAATGAATCACTCCCAAAATAGATACACTTTGTTACTACATGCTTGAACTCCAACATCCCAGTATTTCGATAACTGGCACATCTTTGCAACAACCTTTGTTCCAACATGAGCCCCTTAAGTGCATCATCAAACTTGGTAATAGAGTAAAAATTTTTCGCCAACATAATTTTCCTGACCATCCATACCCGAACTTTGCATCACAATCGATATCTCTTGCAATCACAAAATTCCAAATATTAAATCCCTTTTTAAACAAATATATTACAACATCTCATGTAAATAAAACCATTATTCAAATGTCAGTAAAAAATTCTATAAAACTCGCTTTCAAAAAAAATCATATCATAAATCCTTGTATATATGTCAGATCATCGGGATCATTATACAAATAAAAAAAAAAACATTTCTTTTCACATTACAACCCGGTACTCGGTACACGATATTCAACTTTACCCACTTACTTTCCTAGACCTCAGTTAATGCCAAAAATCTATCTTACTGGACTCCATCTTACCAGACTCCATCATACCAGATTGGAGTATTTCACTGAACTTCACATTACCTTTTTCCTTTTCTGTGTTTCCAGTACCTGATACTCGGTGCACGGAACACTTACCATACAAAGTACTTTATTAAAGATTTCTCTTTCTTCTTTTCCACTTCCGACAATCTTCCAATTTGTTAGCTCTTTCCATAGAAGTTTTATTTTTTCACTTGGGTCCCCAAGCCTTTTTAGTCTTGGGGCATTTTGTGAGACCACACAACAACTTGCAACCAATAAAACCAAATTTAGAATTAAACTTGAAATCAAATCACCAGGGTAAAAGCACAAAACTATGTCACATTTTTGGCCAAAAGAATAATTCTGAGTGACTTACTTTCGGCCAACCAATTTTTGGCCAAGAAATTTTTGGCCAAAGCCACAGGGAAGTGACATGGAGCCTACATGTCGACATCTTTTCGATTGACTTTCGGCCGAAAGCCACTCGGCCGAAAATGTACCGACCGAAAAGGTCGAAATAAAATTTAAAAAAAAATTACAACCTGAGATTTTTGCATGCTTGGGTGAAAGTGTTCAAGGCGAGAGGACCAACAACACCCATATATACCAGGTTCTGTCTCTTCTCATTTCAATAATCGATTGAGTTTATTTCTATTTGGTGCATTACGTATGAGATTTTTTTGAGACGTATTTCATTTGGTTTCATTGAATTGTTGAAAAAAATTTGAATGTGTATTTGTGGCTAGGGTTTAATGATTTGTTGAAGGAACTTCACTCAAATTACGTTATATTACCTCAATGTTATGAGAATTCTTGTTGTGTGTGATTTTAATGAAGGAAATACGTAGATTTTGTTTAAAATTTTGGAGTTTTGTAATACTCCAACAAGAGGCTGAATTTGGCTTTGTTTTTAGAGTTATTACTGAGTTATAGATATTATAAAACTGAGGTCAAAACCATACTTTACAAAGCCCCAAACTTGCACCATAGACCAAGCATGCATCCTATTGGTACAATGATAAAAATTGAAGAAATTCTTTTCTTGTTGAGAATTTCGAAAGTGAGGTCCAAAATTGGCATTATGAAAGCTTTTGTTAATCTTCCTTGACAACAGCACTGCCTGTGTTTGAATCCACCTCCATGCCTGATTTTCAACTCTAAATCTCAAAAAATTCAAAGCATTTAATTTGTCCCTTCCTTTCAACCTACAATGGGGATGTGACAATTACCTCTACAGATTGTCAAAAGTCTCTCCAATCTCAATTTAGGTGTTAGATTACAATGTCAGTGGCAGCATATAGCTTGCAACACGGAGGGTATGTTGATGTCAAACGATCTTAAGTAGTGGTCGCTTACTTGTTAGATGCATAATCTTCCTAGTTGTTGCTGAAGGGCTATCAAGCATTGCAATAATGACAAACATGCCTACTTTAGATGTCATTGCAATACTTTAGGGATGTCCCTCCAAATTTACATAGCGAACTTAAGAGGATGTTAGTATACCCTTCATCATCTTTCAATACAATGATTTTAACTTTTTCAAGAAAATGTATAGTTAACTAAGCAAAGAGGATGCAATCTGGAATTTTAAATAGTGTTACTTTTTAGCACCAACAGAATGATTCTATTTTAGCATCATCTTCATTTGTGTCCTTTTTTTCAATCCAAAATGCTTTTGAATCATTGTAGATTATAATTTCTTAATCTATAATCATTAAACCATTATATTCTTTCATTATTTGCATCCATGGAGACCTACCACTTTGCTAAGGTTTGTTGCCTATTATTTGTGATGTGCATGCTAGGGTTTATCAAAATACTTTACCAAACATAAAAAAGTTGTTTATTGTCTGAATTCATAATAGATAACCAAAAATCATCACAATACAAAGATTTTCGAAGTATTCCCCCTCTACAATGCTTCACCATGGGCTTTGTGGTGAAGATCAGAGAAAATATTTTACAGTTAAGACCAAACTAAAACTAAAACTAAACCTAGAATGGTAGCAAGGAGAAATTTAGTGATTTGGTTTTGGTATAATGATTGGGTACAAGGCTCAATTCCTTGCTTGGATTAGAAAAAAATTCCAAGGTGTTTGGATAAGTATGACATTGGCAGCCATAGGGAAAGCAGTGGTTGAAAGAATGAATGCTATTAGAAGCCACCTTTGTGCATTAAAGAAAAAAATAATATACAAAAATATGAAGGTAGATGCAAATGAATTGGGCTACCTGATCTGTTCAATTTAATTAAGAGCCCGGGATAATCACACTCTATTCAATTCTCGCTAAACCCAGGTAGATCGATTGAACTCCTTCACGATAAAGATAGATAGGGAGTTGTGATAAAATATGAAGTAAAATGGAAAAATTGAAATGTAATAATGGTGATGTATTCGCTGCTCCATCGATGGCGTTAGGTTCCCGTACCTGTAGACAGTCCAATGCATAATAAATAAGTATAAACTACTCAGCATAGTGATGGCCTAGTCGTTGTTAGGACAAAGTATTTAATTTGTTGAAAGCATCATAGTAGGGATGGTCATCCATCCCATGCTTTAAACACCTTCCTTGAAGATCAACAACTTGTAGAAGTTTTTGAGTTGTCTTCAATGGAGGTAAAAATAACTCACATCGCCTTAATATGGTGGTAGTTGAATTTTTCCATATGAAGTAAATGCAACCATCGCTTGCTTTGTTAGACCCTCCTTGCGATACTATCCCCCTCATATCACACCACAAAGTCCTCGAAGTGTGAACCACAGTGAGGATGAGCATAAGGAAAGCTATCAATCAATTCTCTGCAAATTTATGATAATCACCTTGCCACCTATTACATATTGTACAACCATTGCATCGTTGGGAATAGGACTAACAATTTCCTTATGTTACCATATGTATCAAAGTAACTAATAGCATGGCTCAATTCATTTTTCAACACTATATACTCAAATGATCTAGCTTTATTTACATTGAGCACGATATTTCTAGAGAAAATAAAATAATCAGTCAAAATGTTTCCATGAGAGATGTGAAAGGGAAGCTTGAGAAGACAGGAGGCCCCACAAGACTCGCCACTTCAATTTCATGTGAAAATATCCTCAACTACCAAGTTTCAAGTGCGACTCAATGCAAGTCATCAATTTCGTTGTTCAGCTCACAGAGGGGCCTAATTTGCATAGAGGTTGATCTAGATTTAGTTTTACATATATTTTGAAGGATACTTTTGTAGCTATAAAGTTTTGCATAAATGAAAAACATAATATGTCTCTACAAGTTAGTTATTATTAGTTACATGATAAATGTATTAATTTGATAACCATCAACGATAATACTAGTGATGGGATAGTGGTTGCCAATACTGTTCCAATTCATTATTATACATAGTGATGCATTAGGAAATGATATTATTAATGTGCTTAATCACTTCTAGTATGGGCATTGTCCTTCCTAGATGTTAGGTATCTTATTTGCATTTATCCTTGTTTCCTGCGTATGGTAGCCAATTTGTGAGAGAATAATAGTTTGAATGCCATAAAACTCAATGGTATTAAAATCCCAACTTTTTTACAGATTTATTTTAACACATATGACAATATTTATATGGTAGTATGATCACTAAGTAGTTATTGGAAAGAAAGAAAGAAATAACACAACATAGAATAATTAGCGCTTTAAGATTCTCATTTAATTTGATCACAAATTATAGATATGATGCTTGTTGTGATTCATTTCTCTTGCTACAGTAAGTTGGGCATAAACAAATTCCAAACGCCTTATGCATTTTTTCTTTTTATGTTTAAAAATCTAAAGGAGGTCCCGTATAAATCAAAATCCTAAAATATGGTTAATAAAAATTAGAATAAGTTCTCATCAATCTGTTTGCAATTTCACTTAAAATGCAATTCCCATAATCAAGAAAAATCACATGACAAAATATTCTTAATGATCCATAGACAACCAAACAATTTCATATGCTATAAATGAAAAGATTTTACATCTTTTACAACAAAAAACTAATTAGAAATAATGTCAAAACAACAAATATGACCCCAAAGATAAATCTCTCATCCCTTGAAATTGCACCATGGAGAGGATAACCACTTGCAAACACCTACAGATTTACAAACACTGAATTGCATTATACTTTATGTTTGAGAAAAAAATTTGGTACTAGAGAAGATTTAGATCAAAGGACATAATATACAAATTAAGATGCCTTCTCCACAGAGAAAAAATGCATTTATACAGATACCAAATAATTTTTCCCAAATTGGCCACACAGATGACCCAAGTTCATGTCTCTACCATTGCATATATTCCATACCAAGAAGAATAGAATCTGTTACTCGTAGGAATTCTACACATCTCAGAATAACATATATATTGTTTTCATTTGGGCTCCAAAAGAAGATACAAATTTTTATATTCCCGCACAAACATACCCATAATACACCACCAAAGTCACATTCAAGTAAAAGATAAGCTTGTGCAAGTCCCAGTCCACTTTGGCAAGTTACATACTCCTTAGCCCTGAACGCAAGTATGCAAATAATGTATATATAAGCTTTTCTTCTAATCCTATTGCCTGGTATGTTTCTGACATATGTGTGCTTTAACCCAATTTTTAGAGATATTTATAGTTATCTATATGATAAAATTTCCAAAAAGAATAATGTTAGTTGAATGTTATCTTGCCTGCTTCCCTATTTTTAAACTGTTTATCTTTAAAGTTTAAAACATTTCAAAAAGATGGACATAAAGAATTACCAACACAGTTTTGTGAGCTCTTATCTTGGAACCATCTTTAACTTCAAGAGTGATGTCAGTACGTTCATCGAGCATGATTTCAGGTGCCCACATTTTTAGAAAAGAAATCTTTGCTTTCAATTCTTCAATCTCTTTCTTGAGCTCTTCCTATGTTTCACTTGCCTCTTCATAGCATTCTCTACAGGTTCCAACATCAAATGTTTTATATTGGTCTTTACAGGAAAGGCAGGTCATAATCACCGATTCCTCATTATAACCCCTCACCATTGCAACCAAACAAGCAGAAGCAACAACATTGGAAAAATTATCAAAGACCTGGAAACAAATACACCCAAAACAAACTGTTACCAACTTTGTTCAAATGAACTCAAGCCAGTGATCTCACATCTAGATAAGACATTCACAAGTACATAGTTCCATGGAGACAACTAGCTCTAATCTTTCTAGGTTGGGTGGTCCAATGAGACATTCCAAACCACAAAAAAGGAAGTTTTAGATTGTTTTCAGGTAAAAATATTAAATAAAGATTAGTAACACTATTCAGTTTGAAACTTTTGAGCAGAAGTTGGAAATAGGTGTGTTGAAAACTCCAAAATTGAATAAGAAAAACTATAATTTGCATGGGAAAATATTAGGCAAACTTTGACATTTACAACATATGTTTTATTTGAGGTAAACAAAATATTCAATTTAGTCCTCTTAGTCTTGAATCCACACGATCTCTTCAAGCAAACAAATTCCTTTGGAGCTGCCACATAGTCTTATGTTCCCTAAATAATTTTAAATGGTTTCTTGACAAACCATTACTCCTTATATTTATGTGAGCTCTTCTTAATTTAAAATTAAATGCCCACATGAACTCATCACTCTGCCAACTTTATACCATGTAGCACTTGAAACAAATCACTGGCTCAGAATAATTTAGGAAGATCCGAAGATTAAGGAAATGTTAACCATTTTATTTAGTGTTTGATTAAAATAATCAATTGATTACAAAGAAAGGCTATATATATGTGACCGATTGTAATGAAGAGTATTTTTTTATTCTGATAGATCTAATTTTAGTATAGAGTGGTTGAAAGGATAAATATATTTTTTCCATATTTATTCTAATCTATGATTTAATAGGTTCACATAGAGATAGATATAAATTTTGAACTAGATCTCATTAGATACATTTAAATTTAATTTTTTTTTCTAGTTTTGAAACTTGAAAATTTTACATTTGATTTAAATATATATTTTTTTTTAGTTTTGAAAAAATTTCAATTTAAATTTGTTTAGTTCATCATGTAATTTTGTTTTAATGATATGCAAATCTCTATCTATTTATATATATCATGGCCGATGAGGGATCTCATCATTCCCCTCATTCTGAGCGAGAAGCTCAAACTAGATCAAATATGTTTCAGGGTAGTATTGCTAGATTAGACAATGCTCTAAAATGTTTAGAGCAAACAATTCACAACTCCCCCAATTTGGCTAATCGAGATATAGATTAGTCACTATTAGACATGAGATTATTAAGATGATTGAGACAATTTGATCATACAATCCTTATGATGAAATCAACATTGAGCAGTTTTATTTTTCTCTTGCTAGGAGTGTTACTGGCACAGTGAAACATAGAGAAGTTGCCAAATTAGTTTCAGGTGAAAATGTGTTATCCATGTTCCCATTTTATAGAGGAAAAAATAAAATTAGAGGATATGTGGTTATGAGGTGTGAAGATCCTCTTGTTGTGCCATTCATATACCCTAGATGGTTGGAAGTGCATCATAGGTGGCCTCACAATGACGAGCTTCCACTGTATTTTGTCAAACAATTATATGTAGAACTTCATTTACATATAGAGGTGGACTACACATCTTATCTTGAGCATGTTGGCCAGGGTAAAGGCCATTTTTCTGACAAACCACAATCTAGACCTTCAAATTTTCCACCGCTTGTGGACAAGAGGGAATTAGTTGGCCCAAACCTTTTAGTTTTACCAAAATTTTTGGAATTGGCAGCAGTAGGGGAGGTAGCAACAGGCTCCACTCAGAGTTTGATTTTTTATAACATTGACTCTATTACGACATAGATTGATCAGATTTCATCTAATCGAGTTGGTAGATACTTATTACGCCTGCAGATCAACCTTCCTCCCACTGAGGCTACATCTGCATAGTATGATCCATTTATTAGTGCCGATCTACCTACTCTTGCAGATGTTGAGCATATGACCCACACAACTCTGCGTAATATGTGTAGACTCTCAATTTTGGATTTACTAGCAGCATATTAGGTTATCAATGAGGACTATGGGATTTCTCTTGATAGGGTACCAAACTTTATTAGACAGTGATATCCTCATACACATACGAGCCACGAGGTGGCAAATGCAGCTTAGGATATTCCACATTAGCCTACAGGATCCCATGCGCATCATGTTTCTATTGATCCTTTAGCTTGTCCAGGTAGTTGTCAGGATGTTACAGGTCATGTTGAGGCTACTGTGATACCTGATCTTGTCCATGGGACATATAGTCGACTTCTTTTTGCCACTGATACTATACATGCTATAGAGCCCCAGGATACATTGTCTTTACATTCTCATGATCTTAGTGACATTGGTAGAGCCATCGAGCAGGCATGACAGGTACTTTCAATTTATAATTTAAATACATATATTAAATTGTGTTCTAAAAAAATATGTAATGCATTTTAAAAACTTCTAGTTATTTAACTCCTGATTGAAATTGTGTACTTGAAAATTTTAAGCAGTATGGTGATTTATTAGACTTTGGAAATTTGGAGCATGATGGTGATCCCACGCAATATGTAGATGAGGTACATTTAAATTTAATAAAAAAATTAATTACTTGATGTTTAAGTTTGAACACAATGAACTCACGTACATTGTAATTTTAGATAATTTTACATATATGTACTTGAACACATGCAGGGGCTGGGACGAGGCTCAGGACACAGATCGAGAGATCTTGGATCACGACATGGATCCACACATCTTGGATCAGTAGAGCAATCGGTCCATGGATCGAGGGAGATATCGGGCTGTGGATCGAGGGAGAGATTAAGCCATGGATCGAGGGATAGGTCGAGGGAGAGATCGATGGATAGATTGGGACAAAGATCTACTGATTCTATTCATACCAGACATCCCTCTCTTTGAGATTTTTTTTTATAGTATTACATGTTTGAGATCATATTATTACATGTTGGAGACACTTTTTATGATTTATGTATTGAACATTTGCACATGTGTTGTACTTATGTTTTGTGGTACACATATATACTTGTTATGATTTACGTGTCACATTCATACATTTATGTTTTATGGTTTGAATCTAGGTTTGTTATATACGTGCATTATTATGGTTTGATGTTCACTTACATTACATCTATAAATACATTGTGCATTATTAGTTTATGGTTTTATTTATTTCACAAGGAACAAGTACCTTTATTTAAATTTAAATTATGGTTTGTTCAAATGCACTTGTTGTACATATCTATTTACATCGTGAAATCAAAATGTTGTTCACTATCTAATGGTTTCTATTTGTAAATTTAAAAAGATGGACATGTACACAAAATTAATTTAAATAAATAGTTCAAATGAATTTGTCTTTAATAAATAGGGACCAAGAAATAGAAAAAATTGAATGCAAATATGCTTGAGATTAATGCTATAATTTAAAGTAGAACATAAAAATGCAATTGGAAATAGATGATAGTTCTTGAATTCTTTAAAGCTCTAAATGTTCATTTTTAAATTCAGTCTAGGTTAAATACATTTAAATTGTGCATATATCATGCTATACATGAACCTAAGAATTCCATGTAATCTAATACACATGTTCATTTGAATGTGCATGCAAAGAATTCTTGAACTAGATGTTGAGCTATACTTGTGTCCAGTTAAATGTAAATGAAATCATATATATATAGATATATATATTCAAGTGTTCACTTAAGAATTCTATATAATTCAAAGAAAGCATGCAAGCTATAAGTGGAGTTGAATGTAAATGAAATCAAAATTCTAGTCTTGAAAGTTTAAGAATTCCATGTGGAACATTTATATATATGCAATTGGAAATTGATATATTTAAATCTTGAAAGTTATGCACATTTAATATAAGTATCTAGGTCTTCCTAGATGACAATTCTATATAAATTAAAAATTAATCAATCCATATTTAATTGTACTGGAAAGATGGACCATTACATACATGGTCTCAAGCTATACATGGTAAACAAAGTTAAATTGATGCCAAAATGTAGCTATCTCAAGCACCCCAAACACCATCACTATGATTCACTACAATGTTCATATATTCCAATGCACCTTGAGGTGAACAAGAAAGACCAAACCAAGATAACTTGGATACAATCTAACATTAACAAAATGGATTTAATTACTATACAAGTAAAAGATAGGAGCTAATTTTCTTAAGAAATTTCGGATTAAAGATGAAATCAAATTATAAGGTCAAGTGATTTTTTATTAGGAGATTGGATTTGAAATGGATGATAGTCCAAATTAAGGATAAGGTCCCTAGATGTTGAAATCTTTAGGTGATGACGAAAGGACAATATGATGTATGGACTAGATTGAGACCAAGTAACCAAATTTTGATGTTCAAACTTGATGATTTTTTTATTAAGGATGGAGAATAGATGTATGGTTGAGATGGATCTAGATGGATAATTTTTAAATGATTCTAGGATGATTATGGTTAAATGGGTTATTACTTGATAAAGTGATCTTAACTTGATGATTAGGATGAGGGATGCACTTACCTGATGAAAATAATAAAATTAGGATGTGATGATTAGGATACATGAAAATCTAGATGATCATTTAAAATTATTGAATGTCATGCATTAGTAATGTATAAAAAATAAAGAAAACTAGAGACAACATTTATGTCTAGATTCTTCACCACTCAAACACCAAATCAACTAGATAATTATATAAGTTTGTGGAGTTGAATGTTCAAATGAAATGAAAGATTCATGTGAACTTAAGAATTTCATGGAGAATATAAATTTAAATGCAAAATTGGAACATAAAATAGGTTTTGTACAAATTATTGCATGTATATATATATATATTCAATCTAGCTCATGTATATAAGTGGAGTTGAACAAATATTTAAATTCAAAGATTTGAAAGTGAAAGTTTAACAATTCCATGTCAAACATAAAATACAATCAAGGAATCTAGAGATGATATAAAGGAATTTCTAGAGATTCTTGAATGAACTTAAAAGAATGAACCATGTCCAACATGTAAAAATGCAATTGGAAATTTAGATGATTTAAAGGAATTTAGGAAAAATGTAAATGAAAACATTTTTAAAGTCACTAGGTTTTGTATCAAGCATATATATGATCTAACATACATGTCACATTCTAAAAAGAAAAACCATTCTAAATCATGTCACATGTCCAATCAATACAAATATATATTATAGATCTGGAGTCATAAATGTGTACATATATCCAAAAAACAACTTAAAGCTCCTGGTACATAAAATTTGGATCCTCTCTATCTTTAATTATCTCTAAAATCTTTTCATGATCTTTAATAGGCAACCTTTGTTGGAGTTAAAATGACACTGAGAGGGGGGGGTGAATCAGTGTCTTAACAATATGACCAATTTTTCAAATATTCAAACACACAACTCATATTTGATCTCAATATCACTCTGATTATAGCATTCATGAGTTGAATGTAATCATTCATAAACATAATTGAGAAAAATAATGACTTAACAATGAACTGAAACAACAACAGCATAGTAAACCAGAGAGAACACAGAAGAACAAAGAGGCACAATATTTTTTCGAGTGGAAAACCCTCTTGGGGTATAAAAACCACTCCCTAAATGCCTTCCAGGCTTAATCTTTTAATCAACTGTTCACAATGCCTTATAGGCTGATTTTTTAGCACCCACTCAAGGAGCACCAACCCCTCATTTAGAGATATCTATCTCAAGGAGTACCAACCCCTCAAATTATGTTTTGAACAATAGTAATGATTTAGAGGATTTCTCTATTTTCAGTTAAGCACATATCTCTTTGTTTTCTCGTCTACAGAATACCTTAAAGATTCAATAATTGAATCCCTAAAATACTATGTAGAAAAGAAATTTACAATCTCTGCATTTTTATTCAGATTTTTATTGCAGAGTTTTATCATACATTTTCATACAGCCCAAGAATGATAATCTCAGAATTACAATAACAGTAACAGTAGAAAAGAGTTTTATGCTTCTGTTTATACTACTGCTAGAAAGGTAACTGACTTCAGGAGTAATGGCAGAACTACCAACCAAGCTAAGAGCCGTTCTCAACAAACCTGTAATGTGTGAGTTCATATTGCTGTATTAAAAAAGCACAACTATCCACCACATAAAAAAGTAACCTCTAATGCATGAAAGACAATACTCAGTTAGGGCATCATATGGACTGAGATGCAGAGAGAAGTTAATGAAAAAATAGATGATTATAAACTAGTATAATCGGCATGAAATGAATAATTGAAAGTACCAAACAAATCTACAACTCCCTTGGCTCCATCAACCACTGTCGAGCTTCCATATATCACTGATGAAGCCATTACGGCTAGCAACAGAAGTGAAGAATAGTTTATGAAGCTTTCTCATGATGGAGACCAGGCTAGGGTTCCATACCCAGTCAGAAAGAATAATCATAAAATTTTCCCTAAGTGACTTTCTTTTCAAACGAAGACACATTATTCCATAGGAAACTTTAACATTGCCAGACAACCTTATGGTTGTTGCTTTCGCTAAGAACCACCAGATTCAGGAGAAGTCATGTTGAATACACAATGTCATGCCAAGAGCTCACAACATCCTTCTGGTCGATGAGACAAAATGACTCTTTCACCAAAATGAAACCATTATTCTGTCACTATAGCTTTTGATATCGGAGAGACATCATATATATCAACTTTGATATACCAAAAGATATTCGATACACATTGTTGCCGTGACAATTCATAACCTGTGCCGAAGGCCTTTTTCATTTTCAACTCGCCGTGACAATACATAGTCGGGGAGACATTATATAGACTGCCCCTTGTTTTACCAAAACATCTCGAGCTCACCTTAGATCACCAAGAGAATTCACTTCTCATACCGACATAGACCATTTGTATTCCATCGGTGAGACATAACAATGTCAGGGAGACCTCTCGCAGAATGCATGAGTCCTACCGAAAGTCATCCTTTCATCTGGTGTCACTGAGACACTACCAAACTCTCGCCGAAAGCCCCTCAAGACTTAGTCGCCAAGACTTGACAAGTTCGCTATGACATTATATCGAAACATATGAGTCTAAATGAAATGTATTTCTTCATCAACGGTCGGCAAGACAATGCACATTGGATATAACATTTCACCAAAGCAGTAACCTTATGCCGATAAGACATTCAATGCATCGGTCGGTGAGACAAGCAAACTTCAGAGAGACTATATACCGAAATCATTGTGTTTGGCTGAAGCGAAACCCTAGATGATGTTCGGTAAGACAGAAACACTTCGCCGAGACCTATTTTGATACAGCCAAGCTCTTGTCGATAGACTTCCATTCAACCTCCAATCGGTGAGACAAGGTAATTTCGCAGTGACCACATACCGACGAAAAAAGCTTATGCCGAAAGACCTTTCTACTATCGCCATAACAAAAAGAGGAGTCTTGCCGATATGATCCTTTTCTGTTGCCATAACAAGGAGAATGCCATGCTGATATGTTCAAGGAGAATGATGGCAGATGATGACTTTGACCAAAGTCAATTTTTTAAATGCAGTGAGGCCCGAACCATTGAAAGTTCAATATTTAAGAATGAAGCCCAAAAGTGCATTACCACCTCTGATAAATGTGACAAGATACCTATCTTCACATTGAACTCGAGGCATTAGTACACAACACACTATATCTGAGACTAATCATCAAGGAGAACCAACTGAAAGAGATTTTGTCATCAAGGACAAACCATAAACACAACAGGAATCCAACAACCTCCACTTTTGTTTGGCATGTCCTCTTTTAGTTAAAGTTTCTAAATTTATTTTTGTTGCCAAAACTAAGTGACTGTAATGTAGAACCTTTTGTCCTGGCCTATAATCAACAAATATAATACCATTTTTATCTAGCTTTATTTGTTGATAATGTGTGCCTTCAATAGTGATTGATCGAATGGGATACTCTTTTCCATAACCATTTGTCATCGATTCAACCAATTTTCTTTTTGGTTGTGTAAATCTTAGTAGATAGTAATCTACACCTTCTGCATTTTCAGGATCTGCAACTACAGCGAAAATATCTCCTATACACACACCACATATATACATAAAGTAAATTATACATTTAAGTTGTAAAAATTTATATTTTATATTTGAAACTTACTTAAACATAGAATATATATATATATAAATTTAAATCTTGATTTTAACTAAATTAATCAATTTCCATACCTGTAACAACTAAATCAAATACACGTTCATAATTAGCTAAATATAGTGGATCATAGACATCGACATTATCATCTTTAGCATTATCCTCAATGCAATCAATACAAAAACATGATTTTTCTCTCACATTAATTACATAAGGCCTACTACTCCCCGTTGTCATGATTTGATGCAGATTTTTAATACCATGAATTGCTTGAAAATTATAAGGATTTGATCGATCAATATCTGTTTAAATTCAAACTTGAAAATTTAATTTGAAATCATGTATGTACTTGAACTTTGAAATTCAAAATTTTAACAAATTTTGACTAGACATGTACCTGTAACTTCCCAAAAATACCATATGTTGTATGTTGAGTCGCGAGCAGAAAAATGAATTTTGTACCATTCAACAATTTCATTTGCATTCCATATGGCATTACCTACAAGTTACACACAAGTTGACACAATTTGTCACCTATTACTTTCAAGGAACTTAAAAGAATTTAATTTAGTTTTTAAATATATATATCTAATCTTTTAAAAAATATCAAGCTAAATTGGACATATATATATATATATGGTGAAAGCTTTACATACCGGTAAGTTCATCTTCACACATGATCCTGTTCCATCGTGCTCTCCTTTTCCATGTCCACTCTCATAAAAATTCCACAAAAATTTGGTGTTGCATCTAGCATGTTGACTGCTTAACCAAACAAAGGCTTTTGCAGACTTAAATTGTCCTTTGAAGTTACAAATAATTAAACACTTGAAAACCAAATTAGCTTCAAAAAAGTAATTATATATATAGATTTAAGCAATCAAACAATTTAAGTCTCAAAGTTAAAAGTAAATATAAATTAAAAAATAATAATTTAAAAAACAATGTACTTACCAACACATCCATCAGATCATATCCAATGTTGTTCTTGATTTATGCCATGTCGTCTTAGGTCTTCAAAAAAAATTTGAAACAATGAGCTACATAGCTTCCATCATGATTCATATCATCACTACTATAAAAGTGAACCTCTTTGATGATAATTCTATCATCTTTGCTACTTTGTATTCCATCGACCGCTAACTCTACATGCCTGTAGCAAACTTGCATGAAGATTGTAACTTGCTCTGAATGATAATATTGACTTTGGATCTCAGTTTGAGGACTAAATGTATAGTTCTCAGAGAAATCTACAATATAGAGAATACAACCTAGTGGAAAACAATTCTTTGAATAACGAAATTTCTTAGCTTGCCATCTTGCACCATGACAATGCTAGATATGTGGATATATGACATTGCAAAATTTACTCATGAATTCATTGTAAGGCAGTCCACTCTCTTTGAGAACAATTGTTTTGGCCTCAACTCCTGACTTCGTTAAGTATGTCTCATATTCAAATCTCTTCCAAGTAACTTGCATTTCATTATTGTCAACATGTAAAAGATTCTTCAAATCTCCACAATCATTACATACATTTTTTATACACTGAACATTGAATACATTCAATTTTTTTGATTTTTCACATAGAAGAGACTTCACAAATTGTGTTGTGCTTCCAAGGATGGCTAAATTTTGATCAATTTCTGCAATAACTTTTCTATATGATTGTAGGTATAGATCAAATTCAACATGATTTCAACAAGAAGTTTCACGCACTTTATTTATACGTACAAATGATGGTCGTAGTGTTTCAAACATCCTTTGACAAATCTTCACATTTAAAAATTCTTGTTTAAATGCTTCAAAAATTTCACTTTGTGTTGTATCTATAAAATGTTTTGGATGATAAATTTTTGTACCATCATCACCTATTATTTATATAGTATCCCTTCTATTAGAAGAAACATGAGAGTGGGTGGTCCAGTATTCAACTACATGTTTCTTTACATCTTCTGAAATTCTATCTTTTCGAGGAACCCTACAAATATTTACCCAATTTTTCTCAAATTTTTCATCTATTTCATTTCTCTTTTCAATATACCTTTGAACAGTTCTCCTATAAACATTTAGTAATTCAAAAATTACTTGAACTTGTCTTCTATGTGATAATTTCTTACTAGAAATTACAGTCATCAATGCTCTACGTGCAACACTTAAATCACTAGATTAACTCTTCTTTTCAATACATTCTAATGCTTCTTGCAGGTTTTCAACAATTGTTTGTTTTAAATTTGGTGATCTTTTCCTATTATCAACCCCTAACAACTCCAAAACAGGGGTCATTTCTTTTCATCTAAATAACTTTGCAACTAATTGTACTCTTCCAATTAGAGATTTCTCTTCAAAAAATTCATCCCATATTTTTTTAGAGTGTAATTTTAATGTGCTTTCAGATAACATATCTTCAGATGAAATACTATTGAAAAGAGAATCTTCATCCATCTCCATCAGATTTTCCATAACATAGTCCAAAAAATTTATATTAGTACTAGGTTCAATTTGTTCTTGTACCTGTACATCACGTTGATCATCAATATTTTCCATGGGTTGTTGTTCAGTAGATGTTCCTTCATCCGATTTTCTCTTTCTTTGTCTTACTCGTGTTTGATCATACTTCCTCAATCTAATCCTTGGATTTTCCATCACAAATTACATTCAAATTTGAATTCGTGCCTACATACAAATTTGTACACACATGAGCTTTCCATGAAACATGTATAGGTAATATAGCATAAATATTTTAAAAAGCTTGTAACTAGATGCAAAACATAAAATATTTTTAGTTGAATAATACATACATGTATATAAAATTCTATATAATTCTGTTGAAATAATTCTTTATAAATATATAATTTTACATAAGAGACACTTAAAATTCTTGATAATGATATCTTTGATGTTTTTTATATAAATTTACTAATTTCATAAGTATGCTAATTTTATGTATATATATTGGAAATAAAAGTAAAGGCAAAGGTAAATTTAATAAAACATAGGTATTTAAGGAGGACATGTAAGAACAAGAATGGAAGAACATAGAATTGGTGATCAATAATAATGAAATCTAAGAATTTAAATAGTGAAAACAACAAATGCATTCATATTCAAACAATTTTTAAATAAATAAAATAATTGTTCAATAAATAATGTAAATAAAATAAAATAATCCTCTTTCTATATAATTTTTTATAAATATATTTTTACAAATATTTCTTTGATGTTAATGTTTTAATAAAAAAAAATAGTGAAAACAAACTTCAAATGCATTTTTCATAAAAACATAATCAATTAAATAAGTTGAAGATCAATACATACCTTAAAAATATCTCTCCTATTGTCCAAATGCCTTTCTTTTGGTGAAATAAGTCTTCTAAATTTCTAAAATTATAAACCTTCTAAAATGTCAAAATAAACCTTCTTTAATCGAAAATAGTTGAATATTTGGAAATATTTGTTATTTTTGAATTTTCTTAATTTGAGAAATTACAAAGAATTTTTATTTTTTTTATTCTAGTCATTTTCGGTCGAGTTCTTATCGACCGATAGGTTTTTGGCCTATTTATTTTCGGGAGAGCTAGTATCGGCTGAGAATGTTTCGGCCGAAACCTTCTCAGCCGAAACCTTCTCAGTCGAAACCTTCTCAGCCGAAAATGCCTAGTTGGCATCCTACATGGCAGCCAACTCATCATTTCTCAGAATTTTCTGTAACATTTATCTTTGACAAAGTATTTCTCTAGTCAGATTGATCTTTCTGCAAAAAAATAGAAATACCCTTTTGTAGAGCTCAGAGTGTAGAATCCAAATATATAATTTTTATAATATTTTGATTAGTTTGATTATATTTTATTTTTAAAATAATGCAAGTAGGTTTTAAAAATTAAAAAAGCGGCCGATTAGATATTAAAAAAAGGATAGTAAAACTTATTAAAATATTTTAAATCTTATATGGGGCACAAGATGACAGAGTCTACTTCAAAAGGGTATGTTTTATTTTTTGAAAATGATTAAAAAAATTGAAAATAGTTGACAGCCCGTGAAAACTATCAAATTCTGACATGTTTGACTTTAAAACGTTATTACGAGAAAAATATAGATCAAAATGTGATTTTTTTTTCCATGCACAAGATATTGAAATTACCTATTTGGAAAAAAAAATAGGGAGAAATGAAGTTTTTTTCAATTTGTTTCTTGACGGCCCATGAAGTCACTCTTTTCTGAAATTTTTAGCATTCCAAAATTTGTCCTTAAATTGATAAAAACATAATTAAAACAATTTTTTAAAATTTTTTAAAAATTATAGGAATAAACTACACCAAAAGTTCTACATTTCATTAGTTTACTCCATTTTGAAATTCAAAACATAAAGATCACTTTTATGTGGTCGAAGTTCAGATTTTTTTTTGCTGTTGGCTGATTCCTTTATAAAGTGTGACACAGGTTTGTGCTTTTACCCACCAGTTGTAAATTAAAACTTATACATATTTTAAAACAATAACTTTCTACCTTTACTTAGATTCTGGAATAAAAAGTAAAACTCCACCAGAAACATCCATGTGTGCTCTTGATGAATTCTAGTTTTCAAAACTTAGTAAACATAATCAATTCATTAACATTGAACTACATAATATAGTAATCCTCCAATGCCAACCAAGGATAGAGCCTTGCTGCCAGTCAAGCATCCATAGCCTCAACAAGGTTATCTCCATAATTCCCCCAAACATAGCTCTACTACCAGTCAAGCGTCCATAGCCCTGGTAGAGTTATTTGGATAGCCTAAAGAGTTGATATCACTTTTTTTTTTTTTTAGAATATAGCAATGATAGCTCATTTTTCACTTTTGATATTGCAATAATAGCTCATTTATCAGCTTGCAAGCATTGAGGCACCACTATTAGGTTTGGAATTATAGTGGTAGTGAAGGTTATTTTTTGATTTTCCATTCAATGTAAATCCCTTCATCAGTTCACTACTTCCCAAAAACTTATTTAATGATTCCCTGTAAGTGTGTGTTTCTAGCTAAATTTCACTAATTATGCCAAATCCTAACTAACTGTAGCTCATTATATGTTAAAAAATATGCATAAATTAAAATTTAGCAATAGACAACTTAATCACCAAATTTAAATCTAAATTTAGAAACATTAGTTACCACCCTTTCGATTAAATTTATGGCAACTTCCAAAACTTCTACTAACTATCTCAACTTGATGGCACCACACTTCATTAATGGATCAAAATTCCATGATTACCTTGAAAAACGATCACACGATTTCACATTAAATTTGCACGCCTTGCTCAGCACGTATTATCTCTCTAACTTCTTCGGGTGATGACGTGTAAAATCTTTCCAACTTCATTCTCTTGTATAATCCGTGCACATAACACCTCCACAATGATTCCGGCTTTTTAAAATAATTGGAAATGACCCCTATTAATTTCAAAATCTCCAACTTGCTTGATTCGTAATCTCCATACTACTCAATTTGAAGCAATTTCACCAAATATGTGTAAATAATTTATTTGATTTAACCTTTAATTCTAAAGATTATTATTCAGTAACTATGTACCACTACTTTGTTCACGACTCTATAAATTCATGCATTTCTTCTTGAATTCTCCACACTTTTCTTTTCTTTCTCATTTTTATATATCTTTTATGTAATTTTTCTCTATTCTGTGCTTTTACATTTGCTTCTTAGCCATGGATAATCCTATTTGCTTAGGTTTTTCTTGTAGACAGAATGTTTTCTTGGGGAGTATCACACCACAAAGGCTTGAAAAGGTCTTTATTATTAGGACTTCCAGTTCACTATGTCAAACTTATTCTTAGTCCTTGGGGAAAGATATGTTGCATCCAACTGCTACTTCCATTTTTATTCTGGCATAGCTTCTTACATTGTAGCGTCACTTCTAGACATTACGTTATTTGTTGAAGATGTTTGCACTGCTGCCAACCTAATAGTTAATCCTAAATTCTTGGAGAATCTGGACACCATTTTAGTTGTTGCACATCTGACCATTGTGATTCCCTCCATGGATAATATTCCTTGATTCCTGGAACACGGGGAAGTGGTTCCACTTTGGCCCTTTCTTATTGATCTCCATATCCAAGATTTTGAAACTCACCAGGAACTTGCCTACATAGGGTATTTGGCCTTGATAGAAAAGGAATCTCAAATCGACTAAATAACTACTATTGTTCGCAACTTTGCTCACTTTTCTTTTGAATCTTTTTTATTTTTGACAAGGATTTTGATATCTAATGTATATACGTGATACACACACACACACACATATATATATATTTCTTTTTTGGTATCTTTCTTAAAAGCATGTTTCAATGTGTATGGCTTTATTGTTTCATTTTCAGTTTAGTTTTGCAAAATGTTTGAATTTCACTCTCATGTCTAAGATATATTTAAGCAAAATTTGCTAATGCAAAAGCCGAGCAAAGAAAGAAAACAAACAAAATGAAGCAAGCAAACAAAAGAAAAAGAAAGCAAACACAAAGAAAACCCTAAAAATAACTAGACTAAAGCTAAACTAAACTAACCCTTACTACCCTAACTCTAATATCACAATAGATTAACTCTAACAAAACAATTTATTTCAATTTCTACAACTATTTCCTCTACAGTTTTGGTACGAATTACATTAGATTTATCTTTAAATTCTCTTATCAACATTTTCAATATTCTATTGTAATAATGAAATATCTTAAATTTTGTGCATTTAAACATCATAAATTTGAAGGTGTACTTACCCAAAATTTGGCTTAAATGTATGAAAACGATCTCATTAGAGACCAATTGCACACATTTTTTCTAGTGTGGCAAATAACTTCTCCCAGCCCTGGTCCATTTCCAAGAATGACTGTGTTCATTTCTCTATTTCCTTCTCTTCTAAAAGTCTTCATATCCTTGGCCCTATCTTTACTTTGCACTATGTTAGACCAAGATGTATCACTATTTATATCATTATTAGAAAGAGAAAAAGTAAAAACTTGATATTTTGTATCTTGTATAAAATTAGAAAAATGTCTTTTTATAGCTAATGAATTCTCAGCTTGAAGCACAATACATGCATTTCCCACTCGATTTTCCTGCTCTATCTCATTATCTGCATTTTCCGCATATATAGGGAATGATGATTCACCCATATCTTTTCCTCGTTTATGATGAAATATCTTTGAATCTTGAAATTCTCGCCTATTCCCCTGCAAGATGTTAGGATTTTCTTTAAAATAATCGCAGTTTCCTAACTGTTTCGGTTCATTGGTTAATTTTTTAATATTTTTGACTCCATTAGGGTAGAACATTTCTCTCATTAACAATATTTTTCTTTTAGTAGTTGAAACTTCTTCCATTAATAGAATTTCTCCACTTATGGCTAAACTTACCCTAGTTAAAAAAATTTCACACTCGAGTTCACTGTGATCAGTTGTATATTGAATTCTACACTTGGTGACTCTACCAAAAGTAAACAAACTCAAAGGATGTAGTTTTTGATTAAAGATTTTGCAAAGTTTTCCAATTTCCATAATGAAAACTAGCTTGCACTCAATTCCTCATTTACAAGCTTCTTACCAAATTAGGAATAACATTTCAAAGCACAATTCCACACCCAAAGGATAAAACCTAAAAATATCAAAGAAATAAAGGAGAAAATACATATGCACATCCGTTGCTCATGGCTACCCTGGTGCCCTCTCCTTCTAGCACCAGTTCCTGTTGACAATGGCTTTACTTGCAGTAAACAGGTCGAATAAAATCTCCACAAACAAGATCGCGAAGAGCCTATCCTTCTTGAAAGATATGGAACAAAGACAACCTGAGGGGAAATTTTGCATTTACAGAGAAAAGATTGGCTTTCGTTCAATCCCAAGTCTTCGATAACCAGGTCATGGTTGCACTAGGTTTGCTCTCGGGTAATGATGTGATAATTGTTGTTAATCTCAAGGGGACCTTTTTTAGGCATACACACATATATATATGTTATTTCTTTGAACATCTTAATCAACATTCCCAGTTGCAATGATAAATTCAGACATCATGAAACCAAAAGATTTGACATAAAATTTCATGAGCAATCACAATTTCTTGCTATCACTTAAGTAGATTTAGCATTAAGCATTCAACAAATTCATGGAAAATAAAGATTTTCAACAAAACTATTTCCATTCACTTATATTTTTTGGAACATTTTCAAAAATATTAAACATCTATTCTAAAACAAATTATAAAAATACTAATTTTTTTTTTTAAAGTTTCTCCTGGTTATTCTCCATGGATGCCCCAAAGAATTAATCAAAACAGAGCAAACCACTTTATATTTCACTAGATTGCTTCACAACTACATATAAAACGGTGCAAGCTTTTAAAGAGAGAGGGTTTCATTTATGGAAACCAAGTAGGTTCTGTATGCACCCTTAAACGACGCAGCATACAGTCTTGTTTGGCCGAACATACAAAACTAGCTACAAAAGATACTTAGATAGGTAGCTATCCATAAAGATATAATATCAATTAATTTCTACATGCGTACAAATTTTTATGCCGGAATGGTTTAGAAAACAGGAAAAAAGAATAAAACTTAAAAGAAGTTTTTTCTCCTCCAACATCCACAAATTTCAAACTTAAATGAAAATTAAGCATCCTATGGCCTTTTATAGAACACAAGGCTTAGATAGATAAGACAAATACATGAGAGGAAATCTAAGGGGCCAATCTCATCAAGGCACGTGGAATATTGTGACCAATAGGAGAATTGTAATTGAAGTCAATGGAAGTCAACTTCAATTACTCGTTGAAGCTCTCCGGGTTCTACTTTTTCATCTTTGTTAGGATTCCTTTTGAAATTAAACAAATCTATCCAAACAAAGATATATAAGAGCCTTCCATTATAACAGGTTGATCAAGTAGAAGCTGAACCCCTATACCCCAGGTTCCTCAATTTGAACATTCTAGGAATGAATCACTCCCATAATAGATACACTTTGTTACTGCATGCTTGAACTCCAGCATCCCGATATTCTCGTAACTAGCACATCTTTGCAACAATCTTTATTCCAGCATGAGCCCCTTAAGTGCATCATCGAACTTGGTAATAGAGTAAAATTTGTTCGCCAACACAATTTTCCTGACCGTCCATACCTGAACTTTGCATCACAATTGATATCTCCTGCAATCACAAAATTCCAAATATTAAATCCCTTTTTAAACAAATATATTACAACATCTCATGTAAATAAAACCATTATTCAAATGTTAGTACAAAATTATATAAAACTCACTTTCAATAAAAAGCATATCATAAATCCTTGTATATATGCCTGATCATCGAGATCATTATACAAATAAAAGAAAAATTAACATTTCTTTTCACATTACAACCTGGTACCTGGTGCATGGTATTCAACTTTATCCACTTACTTTCTCAAACCTCAGTTAATACCAAAACTCTGTCTTACCAGGCTCCATCATACCAAACCAGAGTCTTTCACTTGAACTTCACATTACCTTTCACCTTTTTTGTGTTTCCGGTACCCGGTACCCATTGCACGAAACACTTACCATACAAAGTACTTTCTTTATTAAAGATTTCTCTTTTTTCTTTTCCACTTCCGGCGATCTTCCAATTTGTTAGCTCTTGCCATAGAAGTTATATTGTTTCTGACTTGGGTCCCCAAGCCTTTTCAGGCTTGGGGTGTGTTGTGAGACCACACAACACCTACATGTTGATGCATGTAGAGTTCCTGGTGTTTTAGTTCTATGGATTCTTTCTGTACAGATTTCTTAGCCTGGCAAGCTTGAGGAGATCTAAAGGTGTCGGTTGATGATTGATCCTTTGGTGAGTAAAAGTCCTTTCTCTTTTAAGACAACACGTAGCGTGAAAGACATGAAGATGGAGAAACTAGAGTTGATCATATTGTAATGATGTGGTCTAAGGCTCCTAGTTGGTAGTGAATGATCCTGTTGCAAGGGGTGTGAGTTTATGCTTATGGTTGTGTTGCAGCAGAGTGTGGTTCATATTGGGTGTCTATGTGAGAGGCTCCTTGATGGTATGGAGATGCTTGGGTTGTTATTTAGCCATGGAGTATTGTGCTTGTGCTAGGTGCTTTGACCTGGTATTGAAGGCGTTGTTCTCTGTTAACCTGAATGCATACAGGCTATGAAGTTGATCTCTAGGCGGTTTGAAAACTTTGAAATAGCCAGGCTCTTTCATATGCATGTGCATGCTAGTGGTTTTGGAATTGGTCTAGAATGGGCCTAGAGTTCCTGTACTAATTTTTCCTTTTAAGGATACCTTGTACTTTCATGGCTCAAATTCATGTTCTTTGGTTTTGAAGACTCTTGATTCATCTAGATGTGTATTGGATATGGGTGTGCATGAGTGCTTTATAAACATAGTGATTTTGCATGTTTTACACGGTCAAGAAAACTTGTGGTTTTGTGGAACTGCTTAAGGATTCCCTTGACTATGGTGCTCATTGTGGACATGATTGGAAAATCATATTTGAACTTGATCTGATGTTTGAGTCAAGTTTTCTACATTGTTATTCTCCTTGAGATCTTAGTTATGCAATTTATAGTGTGATGATGTATTTGCATGCTTCATTGATTGAATCTATGAGTTGAGCAATGTTGTGGGTTGTATTTACCTACTTGTTTGTTGTGGGACAACTCAGAAGTGGACTGCCAATATCCATGAGGTGTGATTCTATGTTGATGTAGATTTGTTAGTTGGCCTTGTCTTTGGTCACTTGTGCATTGGCGTGGTTGCTTTTGGATGAGAGGAAGGATGGTGTTGAGTACCTAAATAGTCGACTATGGGGACCTGTAGTGTGTGTATCATGATGTTATGAAGAGCTTGATACAGGTTTTGTTGTAATCTTTTGACAATGACGGTGTTGTCTTCTTGGTTTGGAGATCTTGGTGTTGCTTGGCATTGTTGTCAAATAGGCATGTTTTTGATTGGACCTAGAGGTTTTTTAGATCAGCAGATGTTTGGTCATGATGCTTGGAGAGCTCAAGTGTTACAGTTAAGTGGGAGCTTTAGTAGTGGTTGTGGATTCATCACTTGGTGATGAATGATCTTCTTTGGTGTTGTAGATGTTACTAGGAAGGACTCTTAGATCTTTTTGCTATAGAAGAGTTCTTTCACATTTTCATGGACACTATTTAAGGATGTGCAACATCTTGGAACCATGGAGGACATGTGGAGTCTTTGGCTAAGGTGTTGGTGGTTCTTAATAGGTGATGTTGGTTTAGAGTTTGGCATGATGCATTGCTCTTGAGACCATAGTATTTTCACTTGGAGCATGGTATCTCCTAAGGGGGATGGTAAGATCATGATGTCATGATAAGTTCCTGGTTCAAATTTTTGGAGCTTTAACAGTGGTCTGAAGATTCTCTGTGTTTTGGGTGCATTGTTCATATGCTTGAGAACTTCATGATAGTGCAATAATGCAAATTGGAGTTCAACATGGGATGATCGTTTGTAGGTTCTCATGGATACATGGAGAACAAGGTGGGGTTGGAATTCTCTTGAGATGGAAAAGGTGTTGTCAATGGTTACTCTTGATGAATATTTCAGTAGAAAGTCTGAGGATCCTACACCTCGGTTGGATGTGAGTTCAACAGAGACCAATGAGGATATTTCTCTTGGATGAGTCATGGTGGCTTTTATATCTTGGAGGAGCATTCTAATTCCCCTTTTTTGGTTTGCTCGACAGTGAAGTCTATCTAGGAGGTATTTTCCCATTGTATCTTTCAGATGTGTTTTATGCTTTCTTTCATGATATGGATCTTGAACTGTTATTTAATAGCTTTGGAGGATTCATAGTGGAAAATGGATAACATGTTTTTCTCCTTGTGAATTTGAGTTGATAAGAACAATTAGGAGATGCTTTATGGGTGTGTTTTCCTGAGATGGAAAATGAAGTAGTTAGATCTTCTTTGAGAGTCTTACATCTATATGTTGTGTTTGATCTCTTGAGGTTGAAAATTTTTGGACATTGTTATAGCTTTTCTTTTGGGGTTGTGAAGGACATCTTACTTGACACAACTGGAATTTATAGGTGTATGTAGGAGGATGCTACATGTTTATGATTTGCAACTTTTCTCTTTAGTCTAGTTCTTCTTCCTGTATGTTCAAACTCATGTGACTTTAGATGTGAGATTTCTATGTGGAGCCATGATGATCACTAGTTTGTGGTCATGTGTTGTCACTTGGGTGATGACACGAAGGTTCTTGTGTCTCTTTCTTCTATCAGATATGGAGAACATGGGAGAGCTATGGAAGACTGTTGAGAGAGATGTTTCTTGTAGTAGTTGGTTGAAGGTTTTGCAGATCTTTGTGGATGTTTCCTTGGTACTAAATGGTTACACTTTCTATGTAATGTCATTGGTAGACTTTCTATTCCTTTGATCTTTTAGATTTGGCATTACCCATGCAGTGGGAGTTTTTGGTTGTGCTTTGTCTTCTTTGACTGGTTGGAACATGGAGCTTTCTTTTATAGTTGATGGGTTGGCTATGAAGATGGAATGAGTTTACTAATGAGGACACCTTGAATGTATGTGAGATTGGATGAATAACACATGTTGTGGGTGCTATTTTTAGTCACGTGGGTTGATCACTTGGATGGGAGTAGCCAGTTTTCTGGTTGTTGTTCTAGTTGATGTTTTATCTTGCTTCTAGAGAATGAATTCACAGTTGTGTTCATGATTGAGGGCTTTGAAGTTGATGTTGTGTTTCTTCTATATAGCTTGTGAGCATAGTGGAGTGGTGGCAGTGTTGAAGCCCTTACCATTTGTAGGATCTAATGCTTGTGTTCTTGAGACTGGTGCATATACACCTTGGCTCGAACTATTTCCTGAGTTGGTGGACATCTTGTATGTTGTTGAAGGTGTCTTGGTTGGAGCACGGAAGTATTGTTTAAGATTCTTGAGTTTTCTTTGGAAGGAGCCAGTACGTTCTTCATCAAGTGGGAGAATGTTGAGAAATGTGACTCAAATTTATTGTCTTGATCAACTTCTTGGAGCAGTTGTGTTTTCCCCTTTCATCAGCCTGAGTTAAGTCATTGGTTTTCAAGTTTTTTCTAATTGAATTCATGGGGTTCTAAATTTCATAACCTCCCAACTTGGCAACTGTGAAGTGAAGGTTAATCTCTTTTTTGTTGGCATGTCACGACTTTTGCGAACTTCGCAACCTCTGACTTAAAGTTTGGAAGTTTGGGTTTTGAGCAACAAAGCAATCCCTTTGTTGTCGACATGTCATGGGTTTTGTGAACTTTGCAACCTCTGACTTGAGGTTCAAAATTTTGAGTTTTAAGTGACAGAGCGATCCCTTTGTTTTTGGTGAGAGATGGTTGCATTGGTGTGAGGTTTCTGAATGTCTCTTAGACATTCTAACGAAAGAGTGTCGGCGAGACATGGTGTGATTGGTAGGACTTCAAAAGATGTCCCCTTGACATTCTGGTAGAAGGTTGTAAGGACCTTGCTGGAGTGACTTAACGTTGTCACTGGGACATTGGATCATGTCTCTTCAACATGCAGGTTGAGTCTAGTGGAACCTTTTCGCTGTGACCTTGTGCAATCATCGAGACATTGTGAGATGTATCTTAGACATGTCAGTTAAAAACTTGTTTGTTCCTGTTGATGAGACTTTGGGAGGTTGTTGTGAGTTGGTGAAAATTTTCTTCAACATGTAGGTGGAAGTTGTTGGCATATGGCTTGGGGAGATTATTTATGGCTTCTAGTGTTGTCATTGATGGCAACTGAAGTCATTATCTCAGTTTGTAGATCAGGATCTACTTATATCAGCATAAAGCATGAAGAACAGGGTATCCGGTCAATTAGTCGATCTGTATGCTTCACCGAATCATCATTTTGTGTTGTGGATCCCCAAGAAATCTTGTTAAGCATGCATGTTACCTTATTGGTAAGTTTTGTGGTGTTGCAACAATCAGTGTATGAGTTAGGAGATTTGGTAGAATGATTTTCTATTTATTTTCTCATTATGGCTGACTCAATGAATGTAGCATCTCGTGGATGTATAAGTAGTTGTTTAATTGTTTCTAAGTTTGAGAATATTGTTTTGGGTCCCAGCTATGTCTTAGCTGACCTTTTTGGGTGCACATTAAATAGAACTTATGATTTGAGCTGACTGTTGGAGAATATTTCATGTTTTGTTGAAGCCAACTTAAGTCATTAAAATATTTGCTAGTGGATATATATATGAGATCGGTAATTCATTTTTGATATAGAGGATGAACTAGTGAGAAGGTGTGAATGTGTGAAAAGAGTAGAACAAATGTATGAGAAAACATCATAAGATCCGTTGAGTAAATTTTTCTTGAGCAGAAGAGTATTATTGTGAATTAATGCAAAGCAGAGCGAGTTGTAGGATCAGACAGAAGGTTCAAAATCTATTTTATGTGCTTCACCGGAACTAAATCCAAACATTTGTAGATGCTATATTCTTAGTTCAATTTTTGTTGCAATCACAAACTTTTGTAAGGTAGTGATCCTTCCTTATTTTGAGCAGTGAGCTCTAGGGAGTGTGCCTGAATGCAAGTGCATTCCATTTTGTTCATACTTTTAATAGAGTATAAATTGTGGATTAATCTCCACTATGGTTTTTCCCCTAATAGGGTTTCCACATAAAAATATTGGTGTTATGGTGTTTTGATCATCTTGTTCATGTGCTTGCATCTTTATTTCTGTTTATGTCCTAGGAATGGTTTAAGATTTGAATTAAAAGTCTAATTTGTTGAACATTGATTCACCCCACCCTTTTAGTGTTCCTTGAGTCCAACAATTGGTATCGGAGCACAATTCCTCTATAGAAGTTTAACAGCTTGAGGTGGATCTTGGAGTACAATGGACTCCGATCTTCAACAACTTATGGTGGCACTTGATGATCTTGATCAGTCTAAAGCAAAAGTCATGGAATTGAGAGCAAATCTTGTGGATGCTGAGAAATTCATTCAATCATTGAAGGATAAAATCAATGAGTCAAGAGAAAAGAGGAACTTTGTGATTAGCTAGAGTAGAAAGAAAATAAAAACTTGGAATATGTCCACCTGAATCAGATACTCAAAGAGATAACTAAAGAATGTGAAAAACTTGCTAGAAATAATGCTACTCTAAAGCTTGAGATGGAATATGTGGCAATGAAGCTCACTAAGGAGATTGAAGAAAGAAAGAAAAATGAGGTGAATCTGGCCCAATCCTTAAAAGAAAAATCTAAATAATGCAGTCGAGTAAATAATGGATTCATTCAGCTAGAGATTAAATTGCAACAGTCCAAAAACAATGAACAAGAACTTGAAAGAAATATAGTTATTCTCAGTAATGAACTCACTACTGCAAATAAGTGCAAGGAGAAGTTTGGGATTAGTTCTACTAAGCTTGATGAGCTAACTAAAGGATAGAAGGATGCAAAAGATAAGCGAGGTCTTGGATATGAGAAGGAAGAAAGCGCTGGATCTGAACATAAGGATTCTAGACAAAGAAATCAGATGAACAAAGGCAAAAGGTATCCAGTAAGACAAACCAATACTTAGAAGTTTAATGGTTATTGCTTTCCTTGTAATAAATCTGGTCATATGGATTCTTAGTGTAGAAGTAAAATAAATTCAAGCAGTCCATCATTTCCTGGTCAATGTTTTAATTGCAAAAAGCTAGGTCACAAGTCTATTGAATGCAAAAGTATGTTTGTTAGTTTAATAAATATTAAATGCTATACTTGTGGAAGATTTGGGCATGTTGCTATCAATGTAGACCAAGAGGAAATTAGTGGAATGAGTGGTCTAGACAGAGAAATATGGTGTGTTATAACTACAACAGATTTGGTCACATTGTAAGATTCTACAGGAACTGGAACATGGATAGAAGAGGTCTAGTATATCAAGAAAGAAATTCATAGAAAAATGACAAAGGAAAAGGAAATGTGATTGTGTAAGAAATAAGAGATCAGATGAAGGAAATAAGCTCATACCAGAAGCTACCTCCGGTAATCCCTTTGGTAATTCCTCCAAAAATTGAGCTTAGGCCATTGGCCTAGGGGGAGTTTTTTAAGGAAGATCCTTTGGCCCTCTGTTGGTAGGTAGCACTAAAATGCAGAAAATTGTTAGTAGCTATGATAAAAGACTGAAAATTCATCAATAATCACTTATGCAGGAACATGCGAAGCAAAAGGTCTGCATAAATTTTTTTCTTTTGCTGTCTGAGAAAACAGAGTTACCAAAACTCCTAGGGCATAGTATTTAATGCAGCTAAAAAGGTTAGGTTTGTGAAGTCATAAAAGGGAATTTGGAACCCTCATTTGTCACCTTGCATTGAAGGAGAACATAAGGAGATCCTCTATAGTGAAATCTCAAAAGAGTAAAATAAATTCGGTGACAAATTCTTCAGGTATTTCAGTTGCTTGTAGAATTTCAATTTATTTTTCTTAGTAGAAAACCTTGTTTAGTACGGAAAGTAAAATGAAGAAAATCAAACGAACAGTTACTTTGGACAAATATAGTAGTAGAAATATTAGGGATGTAAGAAATTTGTTGCCAGGCAATGAATTGAAGTGGCTTGAAGGTGTGAAACATAAGAATTTGGACATCTAGAATGAGTTTCCTTATTTCGTCAATGTGGAAGTGGTCAAGTTTATCTTGAACAGATTGGATGATGATATCCTTACTTTGGATAAACCCTATCAAATTTAAAAAGAGGTGATCAAAAATCTAATAGAACAATGAAATATTGGGGATTTTTTGAAAAAGAAGTCAATTCGGGACAAGGAATTCAAAACCCTAACTGGAGTGACATGAGATCAAAGAGCTTTATTAATTTCAACAATCAAAGATCCAATAATAATGTACATTGCACACAAAATTTCATATAAATTTTTCTTCAAAAACAGGGAAGGATCAACCTTGGTAGGCACAGTTTACATTTCACACAAAATGATAATGGAAGATGAAGACTTTGATCTATGTGGATTGATGAAGGATAAATTGATGGAAATTTTGCAATTGATGAAGGATGCAGATTACCCCTTCATGTTTGGTACCCTTGTTATATGCATTATGATGTATTTTCTAAATTGCTTGGCTCAGAATGGCAATGTGGTATGGAAGGAAAATGAACTTGTTTGTAAGAAGATTTTTAAGCATTTCAATATTTTTGAAAATTGTGAGCAGGTTTATGAAAATTTCTTTAGAGAGTTGTTGGGAAAATTTGGAATAGTTGGCATCTCTTCTGATAAGAGTAGTTGAGGTTGGGTCCTCTTCCTGTAAGATGGAGAAGAAGCAAAAAAGGGCTCTAGAGTTTGCATATGACATTCCTCTAGCACACAAATCTCCAAGATCTGAAGAAAAAGGAAAAGAGCAAGTAATTGTGGATATACCAGATGAAGATTCTAATGATTACACTCCAAGAGATGAATAGGAATCAGTTGAACCAGATGTGGTGATAGTAGAAGAAAGTGATGAAGAAGGTGTTTTATTCAAAACAAAGATACTGCGGATTGTTCAGGAGGAAGATGGAATGCAAGAGATTGTTGACATATGGTTAAATGGACCATAATATGAACAAGAATTCATTGAGGACACTCTAGGTAGATACTTTGTGCTTATCAAAATTGAATTGGAAAGTTTACATGATGTACTTCCAGAAGAATTGATTGAATGTGTAGACATCTAATTTGACCACTTCCACATGATCAAAGACGTCTCCTTATTCATCCAGTTGCTTATCCCCTCTGTTAATATTAATTAAATCATTTACTTAATTAATACCTTGCATCTTACATAGGGTTCATAAAGTATTTAATTTAGTAAATACTTTACCCCTCTTTCTCCTCTAAATTAAATAAATACACCATTTTATTTAATTTAGTCATATTACCTTTTGGAATTTAAATTTATTTTTTAATTCCTCTTTTTCTCTCTCATTGTCACATCCTCCAACTTTTGCAAGTTGGTCTCTAATCCATCTTAACTCCTTCATCTTCTTCTAATTAACTATGGTTAGCATATGCACACCCCTAATCATCATTAGGGTCACATCCTCCATAATCTCTCACTTGCTTCTAATAAGTCATTAGTCCATCTAATTAAGTACTTGCACAACCTTAATCATATGGTTAGACCAACCTAATCCTCTTCCCATTTATGGCATGTGTCCTTAGTCAACCTTATTAAAGGCTTTCTCCTTTTGGGCAAGGCACTCCACTTCCCCATGTGAATTTTTAATTCACTCTTTAATCCCCCAATGCACTCAAAAGGAATTTTTAATTCCTTCACTTCTTCCCACATGTCCTCTCTTTATTCTTTATTCTTTCCCCTCTCCCCATGAGGATATTTGAGGAATTTTTAATTCCTCACATGTCCTCTCACCCACATAGGGACAAGCACCTCCTTTATGAGGAGATCTTGTCCAATCCCAAGGTACTTTGTACCCCCTCCATGTCATGTACTATCCTTCCACCTCATGTCCACTTCACCTTTTAGGGCTATATCACATGCCACATGTCAAGATGTGAGGGCTTGTGAGTTCTCAACTCACCTTGGCCCTACATCTTGATCATTGGTGGCTCAATCTTTGCCATCCATTTCCCTAGAAATTTCCAAAATCTCTATAAATACCCCCTCATTTCTCTCATTTGTGAGGAGATCATTTTGCTAGCCAAACTCTTGCAATTTTGTTTCTCAATCTACACTTAGCCATTTGCATCCATTTTGTCCAACTATCTTGCATCTCACACTTCACATCTTGCATCTACTTTCCATCAAGGAGCATACATCTCATCTACAATCGAAGGGCCAACCAAAGAACGACTCTACAAGGTAAAAGGTTCCATTTTTATGTTGTTAAGTTCATCATTTGCCCAATCTTGAAGTGTAGGGTGTTTTTAGTTGTTATTTGCACTCTCTTTAGTTTGTTGCTCATCTTTTAATGACTATATTCCCCCTATCACAGAATGTATCAGGGAGGCTATGGCCCTTGTGCCCTAGGCCATAAAAGAGGAAGAAGTAATTTTACATCTGAAGGAGTAGCTTAGACTGTCTCTCACCAAAATAAAAAATAAAATGAATGTGTTAAGGCAATGCATTGACTCAAAAAATAAGGTCTACAATTATTGTCTTCGGTGGCCTCATGTGGTTGGTAAATACAAGGACAAGCTAGAAAAAATTGAGAGTGAGTTGATCAGAATTGGTTAGGATTACAATATGTTTCAAGACCTAGATGGAGCAGTCAAGAAAAAGATTCATGAGTTGCAGATTGAGCATGCAAAGGTTCACCTTGCCAGAAACACTCTTATGGACATTTTCTAGAAAGTGAAGGATCTAACTGAATGTAGAATGGAGTAACAAATTGAGATTCTGAAGAAAGGAGAGAAGTTGGAAGAAGCAATTACAATTCCAAAATCCCTCATTCAGATCATCAACCAGACATCAGAAAACAATAGTTTGATAATAATTATTGGGATTGCAGTAGATGCTTGGAAGAAATTTCTTTCGGAGATAAAGGATAAGTATAAAATAATTTTCTAATCTGTGCAACAGTCGTAATTTCTCAAATTTTGATCAATTTTTGCATCAATAAAGGGTGAGAGTGCACTGAATTTTTTTTTCATTGATGTCAAAGGGGGAGGAGAGCAGTGAAAAATGTCTTGACATTCTAAGGGGGAGTAGTGTTTTGTTGTGTTTTGGAATTTTGAGTTTTGGTTCCAACACTTAGTCATTTTTCACTAAGTGTTGCCATCAATACCAAAGGGGGAGATTGTTGGCATATGGCTTGGAGAGATTGTTTATGGCTTCTAGTGTTGTCATTGATGGCAATTGAAGTCATTATCTCGGTCCGTAGATTAGGATCTACTTATACCAATAGAAAGCATGAAGAATAGGGTATCCAGTCAGTTAGTCGATCTGTATGCTTCACCGTATCATTATTTTGTGTTGCGGACCCACAGGAAAGTTTGTGAAGCATGTATGCTACCTTATTGGTAAGTTTTTTGGTGTTGCAGCAATTGGTGTACGAGTTAGGAGATTCGGTAGAATGATTTTATGTTTATTTTCTTATTATGGCTGACTCAATGAATGTACCGTGTTGTGGATGTATAAGGAGTAGTTTTTAATTGTTTCTAAGTTTGAGAATATTGTTTTGGGTCCCAACTATGTCTTAGCCGACCTTTGTGGGTGCACATTAAATATAACTTATGATTTGAGCTGACTGTTGGAGAATATTTCATGTTTTGTTGAAGTTGACTTAAGTGATCAAAATCTTTGCTAGCGGATATATATATATATATATATATATATATATATATGAGATCGGTAATTCATTTTTGATATAGAGGATGAACTGGTGAGAAGGTGTGAATGTGAAAAAAGAGAAGAATAGATGTATGAGCGAACATCAGAAGAACCATTGAGTAAATTTTTCTTGAGAAGAAGAAGATTATTATGAATTAATGCAAAGCAGAGTAGAGAGAGTTGCAAGATCGAACAAAAGGTTTAGAATCTATTTTATGTGCTTCACTGGAACTGAATCCAGGAATTTGTAGATGTTATCTTCTCAGTTCATTTTTTTTGTAATCACAAACTTTTGTAAGGCAGTGAGCCTTCCTTATTTTGAGCAGTGAGCTCTAGGCAGTGCACCTGAATGCAAGTGCATTCCCTTTTGTTCATACTTTTAACAGAGTATAAATTGTGGATTAATCTCCACCATGGTTTTTCCCCTAATAGGGTTTCCACATAAAAATATTGGTGTTATGGTTTTTTGATCATCTTGTTCATGCGCTTGCATCTTTATTTTTGTTTATGTCCTGGAAATGGTTTAAGATTTGAATTAGAAGTCTAATTTGTTGTACACTGATTCACCCCCCCTCTCAGTGTTCCTTGAGTCCAACAGAAGTTAGGGACTCGGTGTTGGTGTGACTTCAAGGTGTTGTTGAGACTTTGGTGAAAGTCTCTTCAACATGCATGTCTCTTCGACACCCGTTAACTAAATTCTTGGTGAGTCTGATGGAGCAGTGACTTGCATGGCAGTAAAGACTTGTCGATGGGAGATGGAATTGTCGGTGGGAGTCTATAAGATGTCACAATGACAGCTTGATGTGTAGCATTGGATTCTCATCAATGAGAAGTTGTGTCTTTAGCAAGACACTGAAGCTTGTCTCATCGACAAAATGATGGAATGATGCAGTGGTGAACTCACTTGCTACTGGGATGGTGATTCATCAGTAGGACTCCAAAGGTGGTCACCCCGATATGACGATGGCTAACTCGGTGACCTATATAGAATGTCTCAGTGGGACCCAATTGATGATTAGTTGGAAAGCAATGATTGGTTGCATGTCTATGATGGTTCAACTACTCATGGCTATTTGTATATTGTGGTTAGGGTTTCCTGGAATGGTTAAGAGTAGAATGGGAATGTTGTTGTAAAGGATGCAAAGAATGTGAACTTGAGAAGCCGAAGGGCTAGGATGGCCAAGAGGCTGGCTAGGAGAGAGTGGATTGGTTAGAGGAGACGGGTCTATATTGTATGTTGTGCAAGGATTCTAAACAGTTATGGTTGTTTTTGTATTCTTCAGATGGACAAGATGTGTAAACTCTTGTAAAGGTTGTAAGCCTAAATTTTATTGTAACTCTTTTGTTACTAAATAATACAATGGCTAGATCTTTTGGAGTGTGGGTTTTTTTACCTATAAGGTTTTTCCCCATGTAAATCTATGTTTCCATTTATGTTTGTCTTTCATGTTGGTTGATTTTGCAAATTTGAATCTATGCATAGTGTTGAATCTAGTTAATTCTACACGTGTTTTTCTCAGAAAGGTTAATGTGGGAAATCAACTATGCCTGTTTCCACTTTATGGCATAGTAGTTTTGTCTTTGAGGCAATTTTAAGGAATTAAAAATGATCAAAGGAATTGTTGTTCTTAGATGTTTCTATTTGAGATATCCTTATTTCCTTTATAGGCTTGACTCCTTGTGCAGGTACTAGGACCAATAGTGACAACACTTTGTTTTCCTTTCATCAAGCTACTATTAGTAGTAAGAACATCCTTACCCTAGGAAAACTTCTCATCTCTCATCCACTTTCTAGCCTTTTCATTTAGTAGGATAAGAACTTTGGCATTGTTCTGCGAGGAAGATTTGTTGATCTTCACAATTTGATCTTTATTTTCATAGGTTTCCATAGTCTTTTCATCTAGCACAAATATGTGGTTTTCATGTTCCTTCTTCATTTCTAGCACATCTTTAGTAACATCCTGGAGGAGAGATAAAATCTTATTGTTTTCCTCATAGGACTGGGACACAACCTCTTGGGATTTCTTCTTATCCTCCTTATTAAGTAAAGAATAGACTTTAATGTTGACCTGGTTAATCTCTATAAACAACCATTTAAAGAGTCTAAACTAAGTGACCGAACTATTTAGCCAAACCCAAGATATCAAAAATCTTGTCCTTATTACAATTAAAGACATTCAAATCCTTAGAAAAATCATCAAGAGGAGAGCCTTGCACACAATCTTCCATAATTTATTTTCCTTTATCCTTACCATGGTCCTCCACATATAAATCCATCAACTTAAGAGGTTTAAAAGCCTTCTTCACCACTTCAGAGGGTTGTTCCTTGATGACAAGAGACTCCACCTTATCATTATCCTCACCTTTAGAGGAACTAAACAATTTATTCTTCTTAGAATAAGAGTGACTCTACTTCCCCTTTTCCTTATCACCCTCACCACCATTTTTACCAATCTTTTTCCCTTTTCAAACATGTTAGGGCTCCTCAACATCCAACCCACCAGAGCCTTGAATTGAATTCAAATCCTTGTTTTGGGAATTAGGTGAACCTTCCTCTTCTTCCATATCAGTATGGGAACCTCCAGATCAAGAGGGTTGATGCCTTATCTTAGCAAACTTAGGAACAAAATCAGGGGGAGGTTCCAAACAAATCTCCATGGAATCTCCCTTGGAACCCCCTCCTCCCAATCAAAATCTTCCACCTCCTCACTAGTCTCACACCATGAGGGTTTCCTACCACCCTTCCCCTCAGTCTTCTTAGGGATATTAGGAACAAAGAAAGTCTTAGAATATTCCATAATTAAACAAATGGGCCCTTCATGCAAGACAAGGCCCGTTGGGCTCTTCCTATGGTCCTTTATGCCATTCTCCAAAGACAACAATAGATAATATGGGAAGGAAAGATTTGATAAATGAAAGTGATACCAAAATAGAGTCGAGAATCTACCATCAAGAGAGAAATACCTCATAAGTTCCTCGGATGTATCAACCCAAATAGGCTTAATAGTGGTTCTATCATACCCACCACACATTAACTTGACCAAATTCTCATGTTCTTTATCTTTGAAAAAAGCTTCATAACAGAACTAGAGGCCTTCCTATCTCTAAAAACCTTCCTAATAGAAGTGGGTAAACCAGTAATCATGCCAATGAAGTCATCCATAATCGAAAACTCCAAACCATACACCTTCAACACCCTATCCTTCCAACCCACAATAAAGAGATTGGAAACTTGGAAATCAAGCGCATGCAATTTTTCCAAATAAGGGGTGACCCTTCCTTTTTTGAGGATTTCCCAAACCCTCACATTCTTCTTGATATATTCATAGGAAATAGGTTCTATCTTGCACCTATTTTCCCCCATAGTCATACAAATGTAATACAAAGACAACGAGCATAAAACAATCCATAAGAGAATGAACACAATCTCAAAAGCTGAGGAGTAGAGCCCAAATTAACACCCAAAATTTGTGTCAAACTAATTTTGAAAAGATTAGTCATCATATTCTTTAAATGCCAAATTGAATCCAATCTGCCAATGTCCTTAACAATCACATCAAGGACATCCAAAGGGAGACCTTTAACATTAATTATAATATACTTTCTCCCCCAAATAAACATCAACCAATTAAAGCCCCCCTTACAATATTTTTATTTCATTATTCAAGATGTTAATGAATTCAAAGGGAAGGGGGTCATTAAAACCCCATTCCCTAGGCAAAGAATTCACCCCAATATTGGCAAAACAGTCAACTAGCATATTTCCTTCACAAAAAAATGAGAAATAAAACAAGAATAAAAAGAATAAATTGTATACATTGAAAATTGACCACTTTCATTTGGTCAATTTACCCCTAATTCAACCAATTTCATATCCTCTATATTAATTAAATAATACCTTATTATTTAATTAATATTCATTATCCATTATCCCTTCATCTTAATCTATTTTTTCTATCATCTTTATATTTTAGCCTAAAGTAAATAGTTACCTCTAATTATTTACTCCCATCACTAATCCCTTTCCTCCAAAAATTAATTAAATAATTTTTTTATTTAGTTCTCCTCATGTCACATCCTCCATAAATTTCCTCTAATTCTAATTAATTTGCATAACCTTGGATTAAGGATGTGCACATTCCTAATCCTTGATTAGGGAGGTGTCACATCCTCCATAAAATGTATGTTGTCCCTAATATTTCTCAATTAGCCTAATCACCCCACTAATCCCTCACTTACACATCTTAATCCCTGATTAATTAGCCTCGTCTAACCCATGGTCAACCCCCTAATAAATGCTAGCCCATACCCCAATGGAATTTTTAATTCCATTTTATCCACCCAACACTTTTTGAGGAATTTTTAATTCCTCATCCCTTTCCCCAAGGAATATTAAATTCATTTTTAATCTCCCCACATCCCCTAATGGAACTTTAAATTCTATTTATTTATCTAATGTATCTAGAGGAATTTTTAATTCCTCCCCACTTCTCCCAATGTATTTTAAATTACTTTTATCTTTCCCATGCACATTAAAAAGGAATTTTTAATTCATTTGGTCAAACATCTTGTCTCATGCATCCACATGATGACAAGTGTCATCATTTTGTGAGTCAAGATGCCTCAAGGAATCTCAACCCTTCATCTTCTTCCCCATTTCAATCTCCACCATCCATTCCTATCTCCCTTGGCTAAATGACTAACAATTAATCATTTTTGTAGGCTAGCACATTCAATCACCACAATCACCCAACTTCATGCAACTAATCTTTCTCATTCAAGCTCCATAGCCATCTCACAACCATTTGCATCCATATTTGTATCCAAAATCAAGCAAAATCAAGCTGTTATGCTGTTGAAATCATCTTAGAGCACGCATCAAGCTATCAAATAGGGAAAACAAATCCAAGCTCAAATAAAGTAAAATTAGTGTTATTTTTTTTAACTTGTTTGAGTTTCATCTAGCACAATTTGAGTGTTTGTTTGTCTTTAATCTTTAGATGATTTTCTTAGTTTCTTGCATTTGAGTAGATTAAATTCACTTGCACACATTAATAATAGAGATGGAGTCTCTAATTATAATTTCAATTGACCAACTAGGAGTTTGGTTTTCCTTAAGGCAGTTGATGATGTTCAATGAATCTCCCTCCAACCAAAATTTTGTAAACCCTTTAGAATGAGCTAGTTTTAGACCATGTTAACTAAATATTTCACAATGTGGTTTGTTTGGATTCCCAAGGGGAGTGCCACTGCAAAAACAAACCTACCATTAGAATCTCTAATCACTCCCCCACAACCAACATATCCTAGATTTCCTTGTGTAGCTCCATCGAAATTGACATTGACCCAATCCTTGGGAGGAGCATTCCAACAAACATTTTCCCTAGAATATTTAGCTTTCATAATATGAGGAAATATCAAAGGAGAGATTCTAACACTAAGCAACCTAAAAATCATACTTGGATACAAAAACATGTGGCCCAACATGCTTAATATAAAAAACAACAAAGAGAAAATTATCCTTAATGGAAGAACAAATTTTGAAGATCACATGCTGAGGAGGAAGGGAAGAGTTTCGAAAGATCATGTTAGTTATTTCAAGCCAAACTCCCAAAGCCACATGAGGCATAATGAAATTCCATAAAAAAGAAAGAGATTAGAGGAGGGGGAAATCCATTGGGCCCAAATCTCTCTAAAAGATGAGGAGAAATCCCAACTTAAGTTTCAAAGATATAAAACATGCTCCTAGATAACATTCACATAGCTGCACCCCAACAGGAGATGGAAAGCATCCTCAAAATCTACTTCACACATGAAACATCTATTAGGCATTAAAAAACCCTCTTCCACAAGTTATCAATAGTAAGCACCTTATTTTGGCCTAATAACTAGGAAACATATTAATATTGGGGATCAATTTGGAATTCTACAAGGACACATAGAAAGGACGAGGGCCAAGAGGATGGAATCTTTTGGAAAATGAAAAAGAAATAGAAAAAATTCCATTAGAAAATAAATTCCACATCACCCGATTAGGAATAGGGGAAACTAGAATATGGACTGAAGCAAGAAACTTCTGGAGAACATCAAGACCCAAATGAGCAAGCAACAAATTCTTCCAAGAACCATTGGTAATATAATCAACAACATAACAACCAAAAGAATGAATACAAAGGTCCCTAAAAGGACACACCCAAAGAACATCTTTAAGGGGTCCACTTGCAATCCACTGGAATCATCCCAGAAAAGAATATGACACCCATTGCCCAAGGACCATCTCAACCCCTTAGTAATTAAAAATATGGCTTTCATTATAAAGTTTCATAGAGTAGAACTAGCATGAGGCACAAAATCATATGAAATGAGGTCTCTGGCCTAATCAATCCCACAAAGATACTTATTGGAGAGGATTCATGACCACTCACTATTCTCAAACAAAAGTTTCCATAGCTATTTGGCCAACAAGGAGTAATTAAATTCTCTAATTCTTTTGATCCCCAAACCTCCAAGTTTCTTAGGCTTACAAACCTCATCCCAAGCAACAAGGTGCATCTTTTTATTTTCCTTAGTCCCAAACCACAAGAAGTTTTTTTGAATACTCTTGATCTTGTATAAAAACTTCTTAGGAATCTAGAAGAGACTCATCGCATAAACAAGTAGATTCTGGAGGGTAGCTTTGATTAATTGGACTTTACAAGTACCTAGCTAAGTAAAGTTCCCTTCCAACTAGCCATATTATAATTAAATTTATCAATAATACCCCTCCAAAAGGAATCCAAGATAGAGTTCAAACAAAGAGGAATACCGAGATAGGTCAAGGGAAAATCCCCAATTTCACACTACCGAATCTTGGCAATACTATGCTACCTCGACTTAGGAGTATTAAGAAAGAAAATGGTGCTCATAGGAAGACTAAATTTCTACCACGAAGCATCTCCATAATTAAGTATAATCTAGATCAAAAAAATTTAGCCTCACGAATAGAAGCCTTCCCTAAAATGATAGTATCATCAACAAACTATTGATGAGAACAAATCTGATTGCTAGAGGAAGGGGTGAGACCCATCATGGAACCATACTGTATCACATTTTGAGTGAATCTACCCAGATCTTCAACCATAATAATGAAGAGGAAAGGAGAGATAATATCACCTTACCACAAACCTCTAGAACTACTGAAGAAACTAGGAGTCCCAATGATTAATACATAGAATCTTGGAGAGGAGATCAACTTCCAAACCAACTAAAGAAATTTACAACCAAAACCAAAGGCCTTAAGGAATTTTAACAAAAAATGCTAGTTAACCTTGTCATAAGCTTTCATAAGGTCCAATTTTAACAAAAACCAACCTTCTTGTTGACCATCAAAGAATGGATATTTTCATGAATTGTAAGAATTGAATCCAAAATCTACCTCCCAGGAATAACCCATTTTGTTGTAAAGAAATAATCTAGGGGAGAGCCTCTTACAATCTCAACGCTAACACTTTGGAAAATATTTTATAAATAAAAGTGCATAGACTAATAGGATGCAAATTGGCAAAAGAAGATGCTTCAAGCTTCTTAGGAAGCAAAACAATAAAAGTAGCATTAATTTCCTTTAGGAGGTTTATGATCCCAAAAAACTCTTTCATAGCATCTGGAAGATCCTTGAAAATAATATCCCAAAAGAGCTGGAAGAAAAACATGGGGAAACCATCTATCCCAAGGGCTTTCTTTCCTTCAAAAGAGAAAACAACATGTTTGATTTCATCAGTATAAGGAATACAAACCAGCTTAGTATTGAATTCCTCTGAAATGATCCTAGGAATAACATTTAAGAAGGCTTCTTCGCAATTCAAATCCAGAACAAGATCATCATGAAACAAATTAGCAAAGAAAGATGAGGTAGGCTGCATAAGCTCCTCCTCCTTATCAATAACCAACCCATTAGATTGGATGGATTTAATGTGGTTAGAAGCATGATGTTTCAGAGTGGATAAATGAAAGAATCTAGTATTTCTATCCCCACTTTTCAACCAAATGGCTCTTGATCTCTGATTCCAAAACTCTTCTTCCCGAGAGATGAGGATGTGAAGATGCAAAAGTAGAGAATTCTCTTTATCAATGACAAGGGGATCATAACCAAAAACTTGGGTAGACCTTTGGATCCCATCAAGTTCATCCTTAATATATAATTTTTCATTAAATATCTAACCAAAAGAGGACTTGTTCCACTTCTGAACATTATATTTAACATAGGAAATATTTTTAGCCACTAAACATAGCCAAGCCATCCACCTTAATATCCAACCAAGACTAAATTTTATCTTTGATATCCAGATGATTAATCCACATTTTTTTAAATATGAAGGGAAAATGATTTTTCCTTCCAAATCCATAGAAAGAGAGATAGGGAAATGATCAGATCCCAATCTAGTAAGAGCAGAAAGAGAGTAGGAATAGGAATGAAGCCACTTAGGAAAAGGAAGAGCATGATTCATTTTCTCCTAAATGAGAGCATCTCCATCTCTTCTATTAGACCAAGTAAATGTATCCCCTCAAAGATCTAAATCCAACAAAGCATGATTATTGATAAAGTTCATTAGATCAAATCTACTATCATCTAAAATCTGGGAGCCACCCTTTTTCTCATGATCATATAGAGGGGTATTGAAATCTCCCAAGACCAACCACTTCTTCTAGAAATGATATTTAGAATGGCCTAGACTGCCCCAAAGCCTATTTATAGCACACTTATTATTATGAACATAAATATTAGAAATGATCCAAGAAGAATCATCTCAAACATGCTTAAAGGAAGTAGCTACATGATTAGAATCCCTAAAAAATGCAGAACCATTAACCACCTTAGGATTCCAAAAAGTGGCAATCCCACTGGAGGCTCCATCAACATCAAAGCTATGCATAAGTTATAATATTTCAATAAAAGGTTTTTAATCTTATCCCGTTTATCCCTAACCATTTTAGTCTCTTGAATCAAAACAATATCTGACCTATGATCACTAACCAAATTATCAAGAAGATCATGCTTATGAGGGTTATTTAACCCTCAAATATTCCAAGAAAAGATCTTCATATAGATTTCTGAGGTGTGCTCTTCTGAGCACATTTCAAACAAAGTTTTTTGGGTGCCATCTACAACTTCCATTTTGCTCTCCTTTTCTCTAGTTTGTTGGGACGAAGGTCTTCCTTTCCCATATATTTAGAACCACAATCCATTTTCTTCCTATCTCTAGTAACAACTCCTACCAGAGAAGAAGGTTTACATCTATATTTTCCTTTGACCAAAACAGACAAAGGCTCCTCAAAAATCCCCAATGAATGACCTAACTTCAAAGCTAAAGGTTCACTATTCTCTAATTGCAAGGATTTTCTGTTAAAGTCTAGACCACCATCAAAATCTTCAATAGGATCTCCTTCCTGAGAAGGAGGAAAATTATTGCATGCATGTAAAATGGATAGAAATAGAAATATACATAAAAATAGCTTAAATCAAACCAAAATGCATGCAAACCTCAAAAAATTAAATTCATTATGTTGAGTTGTTGAAGACTTGAATGTGGTTACTCATGATTCCAACATCATGACATTATCATAAAGGATGTTGATCAAAATGACAATGATATGTCTCTTTTATAGAAAATCAAATTTGGATGAAGGGCTAGGATTAAAAGCCAATATGACATGAAAATCAATGGCCAAGATTGAAAGGTGTAGTATGAAATAGGGTTAGGGATAAATTAGGGAAAAGATGGGGCTTGGTTAAGGATGAATGGTTGAGATTAAATTATAAAATAATTCAATCAAGGGTGGAAATTAATTGAGATGTAAAGAGATAAGAATGACATGAATAAAGAAGTTGGCACAAAAAAAAAGGTTATCGGAGAAAATTAAATATTTATATAATTATTTAATTTAGGAGGGAAAGTGAATAATTACATAACAATGATTATTTAGTTATAGAAGAAAGGGAAAAGGTTGACTTTTAATTAAAATAACAATTGAATTAAAAGTGGAGGAAAATGACAAAATAGTAAATAATTATTTAATAGTAGAAAATGGAAAATAATTAAATAAATAAAATTTATATAATTATAGAAGAAAAAGCTAATGAATAATTAAATAATTAAAATAATTATTTGATTATAGTAGAAGGAATGAATAAGGAGAAAATGAATTAATTAAATAATTAAGAATTATTTAATTAATAGAGGAATATGACCTTAGAAGACAAAATACATGCAAACCTCAAAAGATTGAATTCATTATGTTGAGTTGTTGAAGACTTGAATGTGGTTACTCATGATTCCAACAGCATGACATTATCATAAATGATGTTGATCAAAATGACAATGATAGGTCTCTTTTATAGAAAACCAAATTTGAATGAAGGGCTACAATTAAAAGCCAATATGGCATGAAAATAAATGGCCAAGATTGAAAGATGTAGTATTAAATAGGTTTAGGGCTAAATTAGGGCAAAAAAGGGTTTGGTTAAGGATGGATGGCTAAGACTAAATTATAAAATAATTCAATCAAGGGTGAAAATTAATTGAGATGTAAAGATATAATAATGACATAGATAAAGAGGTTGGTACAAAAAAATAGGTTGTTGGGGAAAATTACTTAATTATAAAATTATTTAATTTAGGAGGGAAAGTGAATAATTAAATAAAAATGATTATTTAATTATAGAAGAAAGGGAAAGGATTGACTTTTAATTAAAATAACAATTTAATTAAAAGTGGAGGAAAAGGACAAAATATTAAATAATTAAAATAATTGTTTAATAGTGGAGGGAAAGGTGGAAAGTAATTAAACAAATAAAATTGGGGCTTTTCTCCACCTTTGCATATTTTCATGCAGTAGCTCAAAAATTCAGTGCCCTTACATCTAAAGTTAAATATCCCATTAATAGCTCAAAATTTCTCCACCTTTACATCCAACATGCAATATCATAGAATTTTTGATCCATTACATCTTAAGTATAATATTGCACATGCAAGAGCTCAATTTTTCTCCACCTTTGCATATGAATTACCAAAGCATATGTAGTCACTCAAAATTTTCCCACTAGTGCATAAAACCTTTTTTTTCCTTTAACACTTGAAAATATGAAATTTATGCAACTACTCTTGCATGCCATTTTGGTCTTTTGTGTTTGAATTCTTGATTGATTTTGATTGATTTCTTGTTGTTCCACAAATGTCTGATCCATCACTGAGAAAGAAAGTTATGAAATACAACAAAAAGTTCTTCCCACCAATTCAGTTGTCTAGGAATATACATCCATGGTCCAAAAAGAATTTGAAGATGAAGTTTTCTTAGTAGCTTCAATGGAAAAAATATGGATATTCTTCTTACTCTAAATAATTTGAAAGTTTTTCTTGAAAGGCATCAGGAAGCGTGCAACACCATCAAGGGCTCAATCAAACGAGTTCTTTCCATCTCCAGACATACCACAAGTCCCAATGATAAAGAAGTTCAAGC
>VDFB02000015.1:506282095-506335284 GCA_007258455.2 Sequoia sempervirens
AAGTCATTAAAATATTTGCTAGTGGATATATATATGAGATCGGTAATTCATTTTTGATATAGAGGATGAACTAGTGAGAAGGTGTGAATGTGTGAAAAGAGTAGAACAAATGTATGAGAAAACATCATAAGATCCGTTGAGTAAATTTTTCTTGAGCAGAAGAGTATTATTGTGAATTAATGCAAAGCAGAGCGAGTTGTAGGATCAGACAGAAGGTTCAAAATCTATTTTATGTGCTTCACCGGAACTAAATCCAAACATTTGTAGATGCTATATTCTTAGTTCAATTTTTGTTGCAATCACAAACTTTTGTAAGGTAGTGATCCTTCCTTATTTTGAGCAGTGAGCTCTAGGGAGTGTGCCTGAATGCAAGTGCATTCCATTTTGTTCATACTTTTAATAGAGTATAAATTGTGGATTAATCTCCACTATGGTTTTTCCCCTAATAGGGTTTCCACATAAAAATATTGGTGTTATGGTGTTTTGATCATCTTGTTCATGTGCTTGCATCTTTATTTCTGTTTATGTCCTAGGAATGGTTTAAGATTTGAATTAAAAGTCTAATTTGTTGAACATTGATTCACCCCACCCTTTTAGTGTTCCTTGAGTCCAACAATTGGTATCGGAGCACAATTCCTCTATAGAAGTTTAACAGCTTGAGGTGGATCTTGGAGTACAATGGACTCCGATCTTCAACAACTTATGGTGGCACTTGATGATCTTGATCAGTCTAAAGCAAAAGTCATGGAATTGAGAGCAAATCTTGTGGATGCTGAGAAATTCATTCAATCATTGAAGGATAAAATCAATGAGTCAAGAGAAAAGAGGAACTTTGTGATTAGCTAGAGTAGAAAGAAAATAAAAACTTGGAATATGTCCACCTGAATCAGATACTCAAAGAGATAACTAAAGAATGTGAAAAACTTGCTAGAAATAATGCTACTCTAAAGCTTGAGATGGAATATGTGGCAATGAAGCTCACTAAGGAGATTGAAGAAAGAAAGAAAAATGAGGTGAATCTGGCCCAATCCTTAAAAGAAAAATCTAAATAATGCAGTCGAGTAAATAATGGATTCATTCAGCTAGAGATTAAATTGCAACAGTCCAAAAACAATGAACAAGAACTTGAAAGAAATATAGTTATTCTCAGTAATGAACTCACTACTGCAAATAAGTGCAAGGAGAAGTTTGGGATTAGTTCTACTAAGCTTGATGAGCTAACTAAAGGATAGAAGGATGCAAAAGATAAGCGAGGTCTTGGATATGAGAAGGAAGAAAGCGCTGGATCTGAACATAAGGATTCTAGACAAAGAAATCAGATGAACAAAGGCAAAAGGTATCCAGTAAGACAAACCAATACTTAGAAGTTTAATGGTTATTGCTTTCCTTGTAATAAATCTGGTCATATGGATTCTTAGTGTAGAAGTAAAATAAATTCAAGCAGTCCATCATTTCCTGGTCAATGTTTTAATTGCAAAAAGCTAGGTCACAAGTCTATTGAATGCAAAAGTATGTTTGTTAGTTTAATAAATATTAAATGCTATACTTGTGGAAGATTTGGGCATGTTGCTATCAATGTAGACCAAGAGGAAATTAGTGGAATGAGTGGTCTAGACAGAGAAATATGGTGTGTTATAACTACAACAGATTTGGTCACATTGTAAGATTCTACAGGAACTGGAACATGGATAGAAGAGGTCTAGTATATCAAGAAAGAAATTCATAGAAAAATGACAAAGGAAAAGGAAATGTGATTGTGTAAGAAATAAGAGATCAGATGAAGGAAATAAGCTCATACCAGAAGCTACCTCCGGTAATCCCTTTGGTAATTCCTCCAAAAATTGAGCTTAGGCCATTGGCCTAGGGGGAGTTTTTTAAGGAAGATCCTTTGGCCCTCTGTTGGTAGGTAGCACTAAAATGCAGAAAATTGTTAGTAGCTATGATAAAAGACTGAAAATTCATCAATAATCACTTATGCAGGAACATGCGAAGCAAAAGGTCTGCATAAATTTTTTTCTTTTGCTGTCTGAGAAAACAGAGTTACCAAAACTCCTAGGGCATAGTATTTAATGCAGCTAAAAAGGTTAGGTTTGTGAAGTCATAAAAGGGAATTTGGAACCCTCATTTGTCACCTTGCATTGAAGGAGAACATAAGGAGATCCTCTATAGTGAAATCTCAAAAGAGTAAAATAAATTCGGTGACAAATTCTTCAGGTATTTCAGTTGCTTGTAGAATTTCAATTTATTTTTCTTAGTAGAAAACCTTGTTTAGTACGGAAAGTAAAATGAAGAAAATCAAACGAACAGTTACTTTGGACAAATATAGTAGTAGAAATATTAGGGATGTAAGAAATTTGTTGCCAGGCAATGAATTGAAGTGGCTTGAAGGTGTGAAACATAAGAATTTGGACATCTAGAATGAGTTTCCTTATTTCGTCAATGTGGAAGTGGTCAAGTTTATCTTGAACAGATTGGATGATGATATCCTTACTTTGGATAAACCCTATCAAATTTAAAAAGAGGTGATCAAAAATCTAATAGAACAATGAAATATTGGGGATTTTTTGAAAAAGAAGTCAATTCGGGACAAGGAATTCAAAACCCTAACTGGAGTGACATGAGATCAAAGAGCTTTATTAATTTCAACAATCAAAGATCCAATAATAATGTACATTGCACACAAAATTTCATATAAATTTTTCTTCAAAAACAGGGAAGGATCAACCTTGGTAGGCACAGTTTACATTTCACACAAAATGATAATGGAAGATGAAGACTTTGATCTATGTGGATTGATGAAGGATAAATTGATGGAAATTTTGCAATTGATGAAGGATGCAGATTACCCCTTCATGTTTGGTACCCTTGTTATATGCATTATGATGTATTTTCTAAATTGCTTGGCTCAGAATGGCAATGTGGTATGGAAGGAAAATGAACTTGTTTGTAAGAAGATTTTTAAGCATTTCAATATTTTTGAAAATTGTGAGCAGGTTTATGAAAATTTCTTTAGAGAGTTGTTGGGAAAATTTGGAATAGTTGGCATCTCTTCTGATAAGAGTAGTTGAGGTTGGGTCCTCTTCCTGTAAGATGGAGAAGAAGCAAAAAAGGGCTCTAGAGTTTGCATATGACATTCCTCTAGCACACAAATCTCCAAGATCTGAAGAAAAAGGAAAAGAGCAAGTAATTGTGGATATACCAGATGAAGATTCTAATGATTACACTCCAAGAGATGAATAGGAATCAGTTGAACCAGATGTGGTGATAGTAGAAGAAAGTGATGAAGAAGGTGTTTTATTCAAAACAAAGATACTGCGGATTGTTCAGGAGGAAGATGGAATGCAAGAGATTGTTGACATATGGTTAAATGGACCATAATATGAACAAGAATTCATTGAGGACACTCTAGGTAGATACTTTGTGCTTATCAAAATTGAATTGGAAAGTTTACATGATGTACTTCCAGAAGAATTGATTGAATGTGTAGACATCTAATTTGACCACTTCCACATGATCAAAGACGTCTCCTTATTCATCCAGTTGCTTATCCCCTCTGTTAATATTAATTAAATCATTTACTTAATTAATACCTTGCATCTTACATAGGGTTCATAAAGTATTTAATTTAGTAAATACTTTACCCCTCTTTCTCCTCTAAATTAAATAAATACACCATTTTATTTAATTTAGTCATATTACCTTTTGGAATTTAAATTCATTTTTTTAATTTCTCTTTTTCTCTCTCATTGTCACATCCTTCAACTTTTGCAAGTTGGTCTCTAATCCATCTTAACTCCTTCATCTTCTTCTAATTAACTATGGTTAGCATATGCACACCCCTAATCATCATTAGGGTCACATCCTCCATAATCTCCCGCTTGCTTCTAATAAGTCATTAGTCCATCTAATTAAGTACTTGCACAACCTTAATCATATGGTTAGACCAACCTAATCCTCTTCCCATTTATGGCATGTGTCCTTAGTCAACCTTATTAAAGGCTTTCTCCTTTTGGGAAAGGCACTCCACTTCCCCATGTGAATTTTTAATTCATTCTTTAATCCCCCAATGCACTCAAAAGGAATTTTTAATTCCTTCACTTCTTCCCACATGTCCTCTCTTTATTATTTATTCTTTTCCCTCTCCCCATGAGGATATTTGAGGAATTTTTAATTCCTCACATGTCCTCTCACACACATAGGGACAAGCACCTCCTTTATGAGGATATCTTGTCCAATCCCAAGGTAATTTGTACCCCCCTCCATGTCATGTACTATCCTTCCACCTCATGTCCACTTCACCTTTTAGGGCTATATCACATGCCACATGTCAAGATGTGAGGGCTTGTGAGTTCTCAACTCACCTTGGCCCTACATCTTGATCATTGGTGGCTCAATCTTTGCCATCCATTTCCCTAGAAATTTCCAAAATCTCTATAAATACCCCCTCATTTCTCTCATTTGTGAGGAGATCATTTTGCTAGCCAAACTCTTGCAATTTTGTTTCTCAATCTACACTTAGCCATTTGCATCCATTTTGTCCAACTATCTTGCATCTCACACTTCACATCTTGCATCTACTTTCCATCAAGGAGCATACATCTCATCTACAATCGAAGGGCCAACCAAAGAACGACTCTACAAGGTAAAAGGTTCCATTTTTATGTTGTTAAGTTCATCATTTGCCCAATCTTGAAGTGTAGGGTGTTTTTAGTTGTTATTTGCACTCTCTTTAGTTTGTTGCTCATCTTTTAATGACTATATTCCCCCTATCACAGAATGTATCAGGGAGGCTATGGCCCTTGTGCCCTAGGCCATAAAAGAGGAAGAAGTAATTTTACATCTGAAGGAGTAGCTTAGACTGTCTCTCACCAAAATAAAAAATAAAATGAATGTGTTAAGGCAATGCATTGACTCAAAAAATAAGGTCTACAATTATTGTCTTCGGTGGCCTCATGTGGTTGGTAAATACAAGGACAAGCTAGAAAAAATTGAGAGTGAGTTGATCAGAATTGGTTAGGATTACAATATGTTTCAAGACCTAGATGGAGCAGTCAAGAAAAAGATTCATGAGTTGCAGATTGAGCATGCAAAGGTTCACCTTGCCAGAAACACTCTTATGGACATTTTCTAGAAAGTGAAGGATCTAACTGAATGTAGAATGGAGTAACAAATTGAGATTCTGAAGAAAGGAGAGAAGTTGGAAGAAGCAATTACAATTCCAAAATCCCTCATTCAGATCATCAACCAGACATCAGAAAACAATAGTTTGATAATAATTATTGGGATTGCAGTAGATGCTTGGAAGAAATTTCTTTCGGAGATAAAGGATAAGTATAAAATAATTTTCTAATCTGTGCAACAGTCGTAATTTCTCAAATTTTGATCAATTTTTGCATCAATAAAGGGTGAGAGTGCACTGAATTTTTTTTTCATTGATGTCAAAGGGGGAGGAGAGCAGTGAAAAATGTCTTGACATTCTAAGGGGGAGTAGTGTTTTGTTGTGTTTTGGAATTTTGAGTTTTGGTTCCAACACTTAGTCATTTTTCACTAAGTGTTGCCATCAATACCAAAGGGGGAGATTGTTGGCATATGGCTTGGAGAGATTGTTTATGGCTTCTAGTGTTGTCATTGATGGCAATTGAAGTCATTATCTCGGTCCGTAGATTAGGATCTACTTATACCAATAGAAAGCATGAAGAATAGGGTATCCAGTCAGTTAGTCGATCTGTATGCTTCACCGTATCATTATTTTGTGTTGCGGACCCACAGGAAAGTTTGTGAAGCATGTATGCTACCTTATTGGTAAGTTTTTTGGTGTTGCAGCAATTGGTGTACGAGTTAGGAGATTCGGTAGAATGATTTTATGTTTATTTTCTTATTATGGCTGACTCAATGAATGTACCGTGTTGTGGATGTATAAGGAGTAGTTTTTAATTGTTTCTAAGTTTGAGAATATTGTTTTGGGTCCCAACTATGTCTTAGCCGACCTTTGTGGGTGCACATTAAATATAACTTATGATTTGAGCTGACTGTTGGAGAATATTTCATGTTTTGTTGAAGTTGACTTAAGTGATCAAAATCTTTGCTAGCGGATATATATATATATATATATATATATATATATATATGAGATCGGTAATTCATTTTTGATATAGAGGATGAACTGGTGAGAAGGTGTGAATGTGAAAAAAGAGAAGAATAGATGTATGAGCGAACATCAGAAGAACCATTGAGTAAATTTTTCTTGAGAAGAAGAAGATTATTATGAATTAATGCAAAGCAGAGTAGAGAGAGTTGCAAGATCGAACAAAAGGTTTAGAATCTATTTTATGTGCTTCACTGGAACTGAATCCAGGAATTTGTAGATGTTATCTTCTCAGTTCATTTTTTTTGTAATCACAAACTTTTGTAAGGCAGTGAGCCTTCCTTATTTTGAGCAGTGAGCTCTAGGCAGTGCACCTGAATGCAAGTGCATTCCCTTTTGTTCATACTTTTAACAGAGTATAAATTGTGGATTAATCTCCACCATGGTTTTTCCCCTAATAGGGTTTCCACATAAAAATATTGGTGTTATGGTTTTTTGATCATCTTGTTCATGCGCTTGCATCTTTATTTTTGTTTATGTCCTGGAAATGGTTTAAGATTTGAATTAGAAGTCTAATTTGTTGTACACTGATTCACCCCCCCTCTCAGTGTTCCTTGAGTCCAACAGAAGTTAGGGACTCGGTGTTGGTGTGACTTCAAGGTGTTGTTGAGACTTTGGTGAAAGTCTCTTCAACATGCATGTCTCTTCGACACCCGTTAACTAAATTCTTGGTGAGTCTGATGGAGCAGTGACTTGCATGGCAGTAAAGACTTGTCGATGGGAGATGGAATTGTCGGTGGGAGTCTATAAGATGTCACAATGACAGCTTGATGTGTAGCATTGGATTCTCATCAATGAGAAGTTGTGTCTTTAGCAAGACACTGAAGCTTGTCTCATCGACAAAATGATGGAATGATGCAGTGGTGAACTCACTTGCTACTGGGATGGTGATTCATCAGTAGGACTCCAAAGGTGGTCACCCCGATATGACGATGGCTAACTCGGTGACCTATATAGAATGTCTCAGTGGGACCCAATTGATGATTAGTTGGAAAGCAATGATTGGTTGCATGTCTATGATGGTTCAACTACTCATGGCTATTTGTATATTGTGGTTAGGGTTTCCTGGAATGGTTAAGAGTAGAATGGGAATGTTGTTGTAAAGGATGCAAAGAATGTGAACTTGAGAAGCCGAAGGGCTAGGATGGCCAAGAGGCTGGCTAGGAGAGAGTGGATTGGTTAGAGGAGACGGGTCTATATTGTATGTTGTGCAAGGATTCTAAACAGTTATGGTTGTTTTTGTATTCTTCAGATGGACAAGATGTGTAAACTCTTGTAAAGGTTGTAAGCCTAAATTTTATTGTAACTCTTTTGTTACTAAATAATACAATGGCTAGATCTTTTGGAGTGTGGGTTTTTTTACCTATAAGGTTTTTCCCCATGTAAATCTATGTTTCCATTTATGTTTGTCTTTCATGTTGGTTGATTTTGCAAATTTGAATCTATGCATAGTGTTGAATCTAGTTAATTCTACACGTGTTTTTCTCAGAAAGGTTAATGTGGGAAATCAACTATGCCTGTTTCCACTTTATGGCATAGTAGTTTTGTCTTTGAGGCAATTTTAAGGAATTAAAAATGATCAAAGGAATTGTTGTTCTTAGATGTTTCTATTTGAGATATCCTTATTTCCTTTATAGGCTTGACTCCTTGTGCAGGTACTAGGACCAATAGTGACAACACTTTGTTTTCCTTTCATCAAGCTACTATTAGTAGTAAGAACATCCTTACCCTAGGAAAACTTCTCATCTCTCATCCACTTTCTAGCCTTTTCATTTAGTAGGATAAGAACTTTGGCATTGTTCTGCGAGGAAGATTTGTTGATCTTCACAATTTGATCTTTATTTTCATAGGTTTCCATAGTCTTTTCATCTAGCACAAATATGTGGTTTTCATGTTCCTTCTTCATTTCTAGCACATCTTTAGTAACATCCTGGAGGAGAGATAAAATCTTATTGTTTTCCTCATAGGACTGGGACACAACCTCTTGGGATTTCTTCTTATCCTCCTTATTAAGTAAAGAATAGACTTTAATGTTGACCTGGTTAATCTCTATAAACAACCATTTAAAGAGTCTAAACTAAGTGACCGAACTATTTAGCCAAACCCAAGATATCAAAAATCTTGTCCTTATTACAATTAAAGACATTCAAATCCTTAGAAAAATCATCAAGAGGAGAGCCTTGCACACAATCTTCCATAATTTATTTTCCTTTATCCTTACCATGGTCCTCCACATATAAATCCATCAACTTAAGAGGTTTAAAAGCCTTCTTCACCACTTCAGAGGGTTGTTCCTTGATGACAAGAGACTCCACCTTATCATTATCCTCACCTTTAGAGGAACTAAACAATTTATTCTTCTTAGAATAAGAGTGACTCTACTTCCCCTTTTCCTTATCACCCTCACCACCATTTTTACCAATCTTTTTCCCTTTTCAAACATGTTAGGGCTCCTCAACATCCAACCCACCAGAGCCTTGAATTGAATTCAAATCCTTGTTTTGGGAATTAGGTGAACCTTCCTCTTCTTCCATATCAGTATGGGAACCTCCAGATCAAGAGGGTTGATGCCTTATCTTAGCAAACTTAGGAACAAAATCAGGGGGAGGTTCCAAACAAATCTCCATGGAATCTCCCTTGGAACCCCCTCCTCCCAATCAAAATCTTCCACCTCCTCACTAGTCTCACACCATGAGGGTTTCCTACCACCCTTCCCCTCAGTCTTCTTAGGGATATTAGGAACAAAGAAAGTCTTAGAATATTCCATAATTAAACAAATGGGCCCTTCATGCAAGACAAGGCCCGTTGGGCTCTTCCTATGGTCCTTTATGCCATTCTCCAAAGACAACAATAGATAATATGGGAAGGAAAGATTTGATAAATGAAAGTGATACCAAAATAGAGTCGAGAATCTACCATCAAGAGAGAAATACCTCATAAGTTCCTCGGATGTATCAACCCAAATAGGCTTAATAGTGGTTCTATCATACCCACCACACATTAACTTGACCAAATTCTCATGTTCTTTATCTTTGAAAAAAGCTTCATAACAGAACTAGAGGCCTTCCTATCTCTAAAAACCTTCCTAATAGAAGTGGGTAAACCAGTAATCATGCCAATGAAGTCATCCATAATCGAAAACTCCAAACCATACACCTTCAACACCCTATCCTTCCAACCCACAATAAAGAGATTGGAAACTTGGAAATCAAGCGCATGCAATTTTTCCAAATAAGGGGTGACCCTTCCTTTTTTGAGGATTTCCCAAACCCTCACATTCTTCTTGATATATTCATAGGAAATAGGTTCTATCTTGCACCTATTTTCCCCCATAGTCATACAAATGTAATACAAAGACAACGAGCATAAAACAATCCATAAGAGAATGAACACAATCTCAAAAGCTGAGGAGTAGAGCCCAAATTAACACCCAAAATTTGTGTCAAACTAATTTTGAAAAGATTAGTCATCATATTCTTTAAATGCCAAATTGAATCCAATCTGCCAATGTCCTTAACAATCACATCAAGGACATCCAAAGGGAGACCTTTAACATTAATTATAATATACTTTCTCCCCCAAATAAACATCAACCAATTAAAGCCCCCCTTACAATATTTTTATTTCATTATTCAAGATGTTAATGAATTCAAAGGGAAGGGGGTCATTAAAACCCCATTCCCTAGGCAAAGAATTCACCCCAATATTGGCAAAACAGTCAACTAGCATATTTCCTTCACAAAAAAATGAGAAATAAAACAAGAATAAAAAGAATAAATTGTATACATTGAAAATTGACCACTTTCATTTGGTCAATTTACCCCTAATTCAACCAATTTCATATCCTCTATATTAATTAAATAATACCTTATTATTTAATTAATATTCATTATCCATTATCCCTTCATCTTAATCTATTTTTTCTATCATCTTTATATTTTAGCCTAAAGTAAATAGTTACCTCTAATTATTTACTCCCATCACTAATCCCTTTCCTCCAAAAATTAATTAAATAATTTTTTTATTTAGTTCTCCTCATGTCACATCCTCCATAAATTTCCTCTAATTCTAATTAATTTGCATAACCTTGGATTAAGGATGTGCACATTCCTAATCCTTGATTAGGGAGGTGTCACATCCTCCATAAAATGTATGTTGTCCCTAATATTTCTCAATTAGCCTAATCACCCCACTAATCCCTCACTTACACATCTTAATCCCTGATTAATTAGCCTCGTCTAACCCATGGTCAACCCCCTAATAAATGCTAGCCCATACCCCAATGGAATTTTTAATTCCATTTTATCCACCCAACACTTTTTGAGGAATTTTTAATTCCTCATCCCTTTCCCCAAGGAATATTAAATTCATTTTTAATCTCCCCACATCCCCTAATGGAACTTTAAATTCTATTTATTTATCTAATGTATCTAGAGGAATTTTTAATTCCTCCCCACTTCTCCCAATGTATTTTAAATTACTTTTATCTTTCCCATGCACATTAAAAAGGAATTTTTAATTCATTTGGTCAAACATCTTGTCTCATGCATCCACATGATGACAAGTGTCATCATTTTGTGAGTCAAGATGCCTCAAGGAATCTCAACCCTTCATCTTCTTCCCCATTTCAATCTCCACCATCCATTCCTATCTCCCTTGGCTAAATGACTAACAATTAATCATTTTTGTAGGCTAGCACATTCAATCACCACAATCACCCAACTTCATGCAACTAATCTTTCTCATTCAAGCTCCATAGCCATCTCACAACCATTTGCATCCATATTTGTATCCAAAATCAAGCAAAATCAAGCTGTTATGCTGTTGAAATCATCTTAGAGCACGCATCAAGCTATCAAATAGGGAAAACAAATCCAAGCTCAAATAAAGTAAAATTAGTGTTATTTTTTTTAACTTGTTTGAGTTTCATCTAGCACAATTTGAGTGTTTGTTTGTCTTTAATCTTTAGATGATTTTCTTAGTTTCTTGCATTTGAGTAGATTAAATTCACTTGCACACATTAATAATAGAGATGGAGTCTCTAATTATAATTTCAATTGACCAACTAGGAGTTTGGTTTTCCTTAAGGCAGTTGATGATGTTCAATGAATCTCCCTCCAACCAAAATTTTGTAAACCCTTTAGAATGAGCTAGTTTTAGACCATGTTAACTAAATATTTCACAATGTGGTTTGTTTGGATTCCCAAGGGGAGTGCCACTGCAAAAACAAACCTACCATTAGAATCTCTAATCACTCCCCCACAACCAACATATCCTAGATTTCCTTGTGTAGCTCCATCGAAATTGACATTGACCCAATCCTTGGGAGGAGCATTCCAACAAACATTTTCCCTAGAATATTTAGCTTTCATAATATGAGGAAATATCAAAGGAGAGATTCTAACACTAAGCAACCTAAAAATCATACTTGGATACAAAAACATGTGGCCCAACATGCTTAATATAAAAAACAACAAAGAGAAAATTATCCTTAATGGAAGAACAAATTTTGAAGATCACATGCTGAGGAGGAAGGGAAGAGTTTCGAAAGATCATGTTAGTTATTTCAAGCCAAACTCCCAAAGCCACATGAGGCATAATGAAATTCCATAAAAAAGAAAGAGATTAGAGGAGGGGGAAATCCATTGGGCCCAAATCTCTCTAAAAGATGAGGAGAAATCCCAACTTAAGTTTCAAAGATATAAAACATGCTCCTAGATAACATTCACATAGCTGCACCCCAACAGGAGATGGAAAGCATCCTCAAAATCTACTTCACACATGAAACATCTATTAGGCATTAAAAAACCCTCTTCCACAAGTTATCAATAGTAAGCACCTTATTTTGGCCTAATAACTAGGAAACATATTAATATTGGGGATCAATTTGGAATTCTACAAGGACACATAGAAAGGACGAGGGCCAAGAGGATGGAATCTTTTGGAAAATGAAAAAGAAATAGAAAAAATTCCATTAGAAAATAAATTCCACATCACCCGATTAGGAATAGGGGAAACTAGAATATGGACTGAAGCAAGAAACTTCTGGAGAACATCAAGACCCAAATGAGCAAGCAACAAATTCTTCCAAGAACCATTGGTAATATAATCAACAACATAACAACCAAAAGAATGAATACAAAGGTCCCTAAAAGGACACACCCAAAGAACATCTTTAAGGGGTCCACTTGCAATCCACTGGAATCATCCCAGAAAAGAATATGACACCCATTGCCCAAGGACCATCTCAACCCCTTAGTAATTAAAAATATGGCTTTCATTATAAAGTTTCATAGAGTAGAACTAGCATGAGGCACAAAATCATATGAAATGAGGTCTCTGGCCTAATCAATCCCACAAAGATACTTATTGGAGAGGATTCATAACCACTCACTATTCTTAAACAAAAGTTTCCATAGCTATTTGGCCAACAAGGAGTAATTAAATTTTCTGATTCTTCTGATCCCCAAACCTCCAAGTTTCTTAGGCTTACAAACCTCATCCCAAGCAACAAGGTGCATCTTTTTATTTTCTTGAGTCCCAAACCACAAAAAGTTTTTTTGAATACTCTCGATCTTGTCTAAAAATTTCTTAGGAATCTGAAAGACTCATTACATAAACCAATATATTCTAGAGGGTAGCTTTGATTAATTGGACTTTACGGGCACCTAGCTAAGTAAAGTTCCCATCCAACCATCTTATAATTAAATTTATCAATAATACCCCTCCAAAAGGAATTCGAGATATAGCTCAAGCAAAGAGGCATACCAAGATAGGTCAAGGGAAAATCTCCAATTTCACACTACCGAATCTTAGCAATAATATGCTACCTTGACTCAGGAGTATTAAGAAAGAAAATGGTGCTCTTAGGAAGACTAAATTTCTACCCCGAAGCATCTTCATAATTAAGTAGAATAGATCAAACAATTTTATCCTCACGAATATAAGCCTCCCCTAAAATGATAGTATCATCAACAAACTATTGATGAGAACAAATCTGATTGCTAGAGGAAGGGGTGAGACCCATCATGGAACCATATTGCACCACCTTTTGAATGAATCTACCCAGAGCTTCAACCATAATAATGAAGAGGAAAGGAGAGATAATATCACCTTACCACAGGCCTCTAGAATTACTGAAGAAACTAGGAGTCCCATTGATTAAGACATAGAATCTTAGAGAGGAGATCAACTTCCAAACCAACTAAAGAAATTTACAACCAAAGCCAAAGGCCTTAAGGAATTTTAACAAAAATTGATAGTTAACCTTGTCATAAGCTTTTATAAGGTCCAATTTTAGCAAAAACCAACCTTCTTGTTGACCATCAGAGAATGGATATTTTCATGAATCGTAAGGATTGAATCCAAAATCTACCTCCCACGAATAACCCATTTTTTTGTAAAGAAATAATTTAGGGGAGAGCCTCTTACAATCTCAACTCTAATACTTTGGAAAATATTTTATAAATAAAAGTGCATAGACTAATAGGATGAAAATTGGCAAAGGAAGATGCTTCAAGCTTCTTAGGAACCAAAACAATAAAAGTAGAGTTAAGTTCCTTTAGAAGGTTTATGATCCCAAAAAACTCTTTCATAGCATCTAAAAGGTCCTTGAAAATAATATCCCAAAAGAGCTAGAAGAAAAAAATGGGGAAACCATCTAGCCCAAGGGATTTCTTTGCTTCAAAAGTGAAAACAACATGTTTGATTTCATTAGTATAAGGAATACAAACCAACTTAGTATTGAATTCCTTTGAAATGATCCTAGGAATAACATTTAAGAATGCTTCTTGGCAATTCAAATCCAGAACAAGATCATCATGAAACAAATTAGAAAAGAAAGATGAGGTAGGCTGCATAAGCTCCTCCTCCTTATCAATAACCAAACCATTAGATTGGATGGATTTAATGCAGTTAGAAGCATGATGTTTCAGAGTGGATAAATTAAAGAATCTAGTATTTCTATCCCCACTTTTCAACCAAATGGCTCTTGATCTCTACTTCCAAAACTATTCTTCCCGAGAGATGAGGATGTGAAGATGAGAGAGTAGAGAATTGTCTTTTTCAATGACAAGGGGATCATAACCAAAAATTGGGTAGACCTCTGGATCCCATCAATTTCATCCTTAATATATACTTTTTCATTAAATATCTGACCGAAAGAGGACTTGTTCCACTTCTGAACATTAAATTTAACGTAGGAAATATTTTTAGCCACTAAACATAGCCAAGCCATCCACCTTAATATCCCACCAAGACTAAATTTTATCCTTGATATCCAGGTGATTAATCCACATTTTTTTAAATATGAAGGGAAAATGATTTTTCCTTCCCAACAAATCCATAGAAATAGAGATAGGGAAATGATTAGATCCCAATCTAGTAAGAGCAGAAAGAGAGTAGGAATAGGAATGAAGCCACTTAGGAAAAGGAAGAGCATGATCCATTTTCACCTAAATAAGAGCATCTCCATCTCTTCTATTAGACCAAGTAAATGTATCCCCTCGAAGATCTAAATCCAACAAAGCATGATTATTGATAAAGTTCATCAAATCAAATATACTATCATCTAAAATTTGGGAGCCACCCTTTTTCTCATGATCATACAGAGGGGTATTGAAATCTCCCAATACCAACCACTTCTCCTAGAAATGATATTTAAAATGGCCTAAACTACCCTAAAGCCTATTTCTAGCACACTTATTACTATGAACATAAATATTAGAAATGATCCAAGAAGAATCATCTCAAACATGCTTAAAGGAAGTAGCTACATGATTAGAATCCCCAAAAAGCGCAGAACCATGAACCACCTTAGGATTCCAAAAAGTGGCAATCCCACAGGAGGCTCCATCAACATCAAAGCTATGCATACTATAATATTTGAATAAAAGGTTTTTAATCTTATCTCGTTTATCCCTAACCATTTTAGTCTCTTGAATGAAAACAATACTTGACCTATGATCACTAACCAAATTATCAAGAAGATCATGCTTATGAGGGTTATTTAACCCTCAAATATTCCAAGAAAGAATCTTCATACAAATTTCTGAGGTGTGCTCTTCGAGCACATTTCAAACAGAGTTTTTTGGGTGCCATCTACAACTTCCAATTTTCTCTCCTTTTCTCTAGTTTTTTGGGACGAAGGTCTTCCTTTCCCCTATATTGAGAACCACAATCCATTTTCTTCCTATCTCTAGTAACAACTCCCACAAGAGAAGAAGGTTTACGTCTATGTTTTCCTTTGACCAAAACAAACAAAGGATCCTTAGAAATCCCCAATGAAGGACCCAACTTCAAAGCTAAAGGTTCACTATTCTCTAATTGCAAGGATTTTTTGTTAAAGTCTAAACCACCATCAAAATCTTCAATAGGATCTCCTTCCTAAGAAGGAGTAAAATTATTGCATGCATGTAAAATGGATAGAAATAGAAATATACATAAAAATAGCTTAAATCAAACCAAAATGCATGCAAACCTCAAAAAATTAAATTCATTATGTTGAGTTGCTGAAGACTTGAATGTGGTTACTCATGATTCCAACAACATGACATTATCATAAAGGATGTTGATCAAAATGACAATGATATGTCTCTTTTACAGAAAACCAAATTTGGATGAAGGGATAGGATTAAAAGCCAATATGACATGAAAATAAATGGCCAAGATTGAAAGGTGTAGTATGAAATAGGGTTAGGGCTAAATTAGGGAAAAGATGGGGCTTGGTTAAGGATGAATGGTTGAGATTAAATTATAAAATAATTTAATCAAGGGTGGAAATTAATTGAGATGTAAAGAGATAAGAATGACATGAATAAAGAGGTTGGCACAAAAAAATGGTTATCGAAGAAAATTAAATATTTATATAATTATTTAATTTAGGAGGGAAAGTGAATAATTAAATAACAATGATTATTTAATTATAGAAGAAAGGGAAAATGTTGACTTTTAATTAAAATAACAATTTAATTAAAGTGGAGGAAAATGACAAAATATTAAATAATTAAAATAATTATTTAATAGTGGAGGGAAAGGTGGAAAATAATTAAATAAATAAAATTTATATAATTATAGAAGAAAAAGCTAATGAATAATTAAATAATTAAAATAATTATTTGATTATAGTAGAAAAATGGAAAATAATTAAATAAAATTGGAATTTATTTAATTATAGAGGAAAAGAGAACTAATTAGTGACATAATTAAATAAAAAATTATTTAATTAATCAAGGAATGAATAAGGAGAAAATGAATTAATTAAATAATTAAGAATTATTTAATTAATAGAGGAAAATGACCTTAGAAGACAAAATACATGCAAAGCTCGAAAGATTGAATTCATTATGTTGAGTTGTTGAAGACTTGAATATGGTTACTCATGATTCCAACATCATGACATTATCATAAATTATGTTGATCAAAATGACAATGGTAGGTCTCTTTTATAGAAAACCAAATTTGGATGAAGGGATGCAATTAAAAGCCAATATGACATGAAAATAAATGGCCAAGATTGAAAGATGTAGTATGAAATAGGGTTAGGGCTAAATTAGGGCAAAAAAGGGTTTGGTTAAGGATGGACGACTAAGACTAAATTATAAAATAATTCAATCAAGGGTGAAAATTAATTGAGATGTAAAGATATAAAAATGACACAGATAAAGAGGTTGGCATAGAAACAAAGCTTGTTGGAGAAAATTACTTAATTATAAAATTATTTAAATTAGGAGGGAAAGTGAATAATTAAATAAAAATGATTATTTAATCATAGAAGAAAGGAAAAAGATTGACTTTTAATTAAAATAAAAATTTAATTAAAAGTGGAGGAAAATGACAAAATATTAAATAATTAAAATAATCTTTTAATAGTGGAGGGAAAGGTGGAAAGTAATTAAACAAATAAAATTGGGGCTTTTCTCTACCTTTGCATATTTTCATGCAGTAGCTCAAAAATTCAGTGCCCTTACATCTAAAGTTAAATATCCCATTAATAGCTCAAAATTTCTCCACCTTTACGTCCAACATGCAATATCGTAGAATTTCTGAGCCATTACATTTGAAGTATAATGCCGCATGCAAGAGCTCAATTTTTCTCCACCTTTGCATCTGAATTACCAAAGCATATGTAGTCACTCCAAATTTTCCCACTAGTGCATAAAACCTTTTTTTTCCTCTAACACTGGAAAATATGAAATTTTTACAGCTACTCTTGCATGCCATTTTGGTCTTTTGTGTCTGAATTCCTGATTGATTTTGATTGATTTCTTGTTGTTCCACAAATTTTTGATCCATCACTAAGAAAGAAAGTTATGAAATACAACCAAAAAGTTCTTCCCACCAATTCAGTTGTCTAGGAATATGCATCCATGGTCCAAAAGGAATTTAAAGATGAAGCTTTCTTAGTAGCTTCAATGGAAAAAATATGGATATTCTTCTTACTCTAAATAATTTGAAAGTTTTTCTTGAAAGGCATCAGGAAGCATGCAACACCATCAAGGGCTCAATCAAACGAGTTCTTTCCATCTCCAAACATACCACAAGTCCCAATGATAGAGAAGTTCAAGCGATCCTGAAGAAATACATTCAACTTTCTCCACCATCTCTCTCCAAAAAGTCTTCATATTTCTTCAGGATCCCTTGAACTTCTTTATCATTGGGACTTGTGGTATGTTTGGAGATGGAAAGAACTCGTTTGATTGAGCCCTTGATGGTGTTGCACGCTTCCTGATGCCTTTCAAGAAAAACTTTCAAATTATTTAGAGTAAGAAGAATATCCATATTTTTTCCATTGAAGCTACTAAGAAGGCTTCGTCTTGAAGACAAAGTTTTCTTAGTAGCTTCAATGGAAAAAATATGGATATTCTTCTTACTCTAAATAATTTGAAAGTTTTTCTTGAAAGGCATCAGGAAGCGTGCAACACCATCAAGGGCTCAATCAAACGAGTTCTTTCCATCTCCAGACATACCACAAGTCCCAATGATAAAGAAGTTCAAGCAATCCTGAAGAAATATGAAGAATTTTTGAAGAGATGGTGGAGAAAGTTGAATGTACCTTGTTTAATTTTTAGTATTTTCATTCTTTTATGTAAATAGGCGTTGAAAATTTTACATGTCATTGTGTACTAATGCAACTACATGTAAAAACAACACCAGTCCTAAGTAAAAAAGGATTGTGTTGTTGAATAAGTCAAATTAGCTAGACTTTTCCTAGAATAACTCTTAGCTCTCATCTATAAATATGAGAGAGCTCTTTTGTATTAAGGACCTTTAATATTTTGAAACAAAGTGCTGCCAAAATTGTATTCCAACTTTGAAACTTTGAGTTCAAATTGCATATTAATTTCAATCAATAAAGAAGGAGAATTTGCATACCAACCTTTGTTTTGGATCAAATTTGAATGAATTCAAATGTTCTTATGTATCTCTCACTGATTTATCTTATTAATGATTGCATAAGTGGTATTTCCATATGTATGATTAGTGGAAATTCAAGCTAAGTTTTATAGACTTTGTGTTAGATGATTTACTTGAAGATTGTGTGTGTTATTAATATCTTTTGGTGAAGAATTGTCAAGACTTTGAGTTTGGAATTATTCATTTGGTATGTGGATCTTTTTGTGTCATGGGTTGAAAGAATTTGTGCTCCAATTTACATCACTGGTTATTGAATAGTTCTCATTGGGAACAATGAAAAGACTGCACTTTCGTCTGTTTTCTAGCTACACATCTTTTGATTATACTAGTATTCTTTGGTTATGCTTATGTTTAACTGAGAATATTGGGAATTATTGCTTAGGTTTATACTTAGAATTGTAAGGCATTACAAAGCAACACCGTGGAACATTGTAAACACATTTTCTAAAATAAGAGAAAATAATGAATGCAATACACCCCCTACATGGTTAAAATAGTGTATATATTGTAAAGTCTAGTATAGTTTACTTTTTGTTCCAGTAAGAAGAAGAAAGGAGCCTCCCCTTTTAGAGAGGAGAGATTTATCTCATAACAACTATGGGTGAAATTCACGTTTGTAATTTGTAAAGGGATTACAAAATATTCAACCAATAGTTTTATGGTGACTCTACTAGGGATATGAGCACTCAACCAAACCTTCATGCTTTCAGTTGAAGTAGAAGAGTTTTTCAACATCTTATTGTGAAGTTTATGAATATATTTTATTGCTGATTTATTTTTCATTTCTAGGACTACAATCTAGCATATAGAAGGTATACTCGCGGTCAAAGGGTAGAATGTCAAACTGATCCATTTTTTTGAGTTGTTGCAATGCCATAATATTATCCCTTCTCCTCCACGGACAAGGTCACCATTACATTGTACATGGATTTATCCTCCTCGAAGAATCAGATCACCACTTCCAAGTGAATCTTCTAATTTTGTGGGAATTCTTCCTATCACACTTGTTCAAGTAACTATTTTTCAAGGCGCTATGGCTCAACCTCCACCTCTTGGACCTTGGGGTAATGCTTTTGGCCCTTTAAATTTGGTAGCCCCTTTGCATGAACTTCCTCGCGTTTCTTGCAAGAATATCCCCAAGTTCTATGGTGATGGTAAGCAACATCCTAATGAACATATTGTTGCTTTCTATAATGTATGTAGTGTTCTTGGTATTGAGCACAAGGATATTTTTGTAAGGTTGTTTGTTGAGATCTTACAAGGAGTAGCTACAAAATGGTTTTAAACTCTTGCTCCTAGTGTTGTTACCAATTGGGATACTCTCCCTACTAAGTTTGAAGAACACTTTAAGCCTATTGAAGATGTGCATGCCTTGTTAGCATAGCTCACAACTATGAGGAAAGAGGCACATGAACCCATGCATGGGTTTATGGCCAAATTCAAAAAGTTGGTAACAAGGATTTCTATTGAGATAAACCAACATTTACCCATAATTTTATGTGTTTTTTCATCAACACACAACTTCTAGAGGAAAGCTTCTTTTTTTATAGGGAAATCCTACCTGATCTTGATGTCACTCAACAACAAGCTACTAGCTTCGAAGATGATTTGATACTTGCCAAAAAAATAAGGATGAATAAAAATAAAAATAAAGGGAAAGCATCTTTAGCTTCATCTTCTCATGTTAACTCACACACTACAGATCTAATAGTACAAAGGCTAGAAAATGAGTTTTTAGCATTGAAGAAGCAAGTTTCTCAAGGATCATCTAAGACTTCCTACAAGGATGTTCCTAGGATGAATTTCCTGAATTCTTCCAATTATTTTGGTAACATAAATTAGAACCATCTTCCTGCACCACAAGGAAGGCTTTCTCTAGAGGCTCCACTACCAATGCAGTTGTGAGATATTATGAAGCGGAGCAAGATGACTACAAACAACCAGAATATCCTATAGAGGAAAATGTTGATCTATTCCAGGATGAGGGAGCAGATCTAGCTAACAACTCAAACATTGGCTATTTGCATGTTGAGAATGAATTTGATGATGAGGATATGGTGACTGATGCATATGTTGTTTTTACATAGTCACAAAAAAATCAACTTGATTAAAATCAAGTTAACACTATGAAAGACAAGGACAAACCGCCAATAACTATTGCAAAAAAAAGGTCTCCTTTGCCACCGTAGCAGAAAGATTAAACAAGTAAACAAGTAAGTACCTCTCATCCTCCTATGGTTCCCTCAACACCAAAATCCAATATTCAAGTTCCAAAGACTAGTGTTCCTATCTAAAAACCTACCAATGAGATTACCCCATCTTCATCAATCAGTTCATTTCAAGCCTTTGACATAATTGATCATGCAAAGAGAACCAAAATACAAATGTCTGAAGCTGAATACCTCAAGTCAATCCTGATCAATTTGACAGACTTGTCAAGTTTGTTAAAGATAAGGGAACTAATCCTAATAACTTGATTCATCTTTAGATATCCCTACTATTCCAAAGCCTAAGCCTCCTCAAAGTAACTTAGTCTCTACTCCTTCATCTATCTCTGGAAGGATAGACCTATTCTACATCTCCTTGCTTGTTAACAGTTTTAAGTTGAGTAACTATGTAATAGATTATGCGAATCCAGTAATGTCATGCCCGCTACAGTAGCTACTTCCTTGGGATTGAATCTCATGAAGACTTATGGCCGTTGTTTCTCCATGGAAAATAAACAGGTTCTTTTAATCGGGAAAATCAAGGATGCATAGTTTGCATTTGCTGCATATCCAGAGAAGAAAATCAAGATGAAATTCTTGGTAGCAGATGTTCCATCATCCTATGGTATATTGTTGGGATGCAAATTCTACAAGGATGTTTGGGGAAAAATCAATATGGATTGGTCTGAGGCTAGAATACCCGTCAAGGGTGTTATGAAGCAGTTGTTTTCAAAAAGGGAAGCCAAATTTTTTGATAACAAAATATGATGACCCGAAAGCTCATATTCTCTTTGAGTCTTTTGGGATGAGCTTTTATTTTTTACAGATAGATGGAGTAATTGAGTTCTCAGATAAATACTCAAGTAAAGAGAAAGTGACTGATGGCTCATCTTCTACAGATAGAGCATATTCTGCAGATTTGTTTTCAAACAACATGTCTTCTTCAAATGTTGAGACTTCTTTGGATGAAGAAACTATAAATTTTGGAACTATCAGTTTAGAGAATCCAAATGATATTTGGACTATTGAATTTAATGGAATTTTCTCTTCTACTGATAAAAAACTAATGAAAATACTAATGAAACTGTTGAATCTGAAGCATTTTTGTTAGGGATTGAGGTTGCATGTAAGAAAGGGATAAAAAACCTTCATATTCAAGGGGATGCGGAGTTACTAGTTTGTCAAGTGAGGAATTTGTGTCAAACTAAAAGTGAAAGGCTATGGCATTATCACAATCATGTATGGGGTCTTGGCATAAGCATTGTATGATGCATTATGGGACAGAAGGAGAGGACTATTCAAGATTCACCAAATTTTTGGTGAAATCAGTTTCTTTTTCATTTTTGAGTCTTTTTCTTTTGTCGCCTGATTCTATGCCCAATGGATGGATGAAGACACTTAGACACTGGAATTATTCTCCCTTTGATCATTTCAAAGGATGATTAAAGGAAGCTCCCCAGCTAGAGCCAGTTGTTATCCTTGAATTCAACTACACTCAATTCATGGGATAACCCCTACGAAACATGTTTCTTTTGTAGCTCATGAACTCTAAGCATGCAAAATGAGGTAAATCATACTTTCCCTCATGCATGGTCCCAAGCTTTGAAAATTCATTTCAAGTGTTTACCTCTTTTCTTCTTTCTGAATTTGCAAAAAAGAAAAAGTTGCAAATAGTCATTTTCAGAGTTAGTCATTTTTCTACATATGCAAGAGTGCTGAAATTAAACACCCTTGCAAACTTGGTGCAAAAATTAAACATGTAGGAGTGCTAAATTTTAACACCCCTACATATTTTTGGTTAATTGTCTTGTGTCTTAGCCATTTTCTTTCACATGCAATGTCGGGATTTTTCTCCACCTTTGCATCCAAGTTCCTAAGTCACATGCAGTAGCTCAAAAATTTAGTGCCCTTGCATATTTTCATGTAGTAGCTCAAAAATTTAGTGCCTTTGCATATTTTCATGCAATGTTGAATTTTTTCTCCACCTTTGCATCCAAGTTCCTAAGTCACATGTAGTAGCTCAAAAATTCAACGCTCTTGCATATTTTCATGCAATAGCTCAAAAATTTAGCGCTTTTGCATCTTTTCATGCAATGGAGTTTTTTTCTACCTTTGCATATTTTCATGTAGTAGCTTAGAAATTCAGCGCTCTTGCATCTAAATTTAAATATCCTATGTAATAGCTCAAAATTTCTCCACTTTTACATCCAACATGTAGTATCTCAAAAAAATTGAGTCTTTATGTATCTGAAGTGTAATACTGCATGAAAGAGCTCAGTTTTTCTCCACCTTTGCATCTGAATTTCCAAAGCATATGTGGTTGCTCAAAATTTCCCCACTAGTGCATAAAACCTTGTTTTTTCTCTAACACTAGAAAATATAACAATTTTCCAACTACTCTTGCATGCCATTGTGATCTTTTGTGTATGGATTCTTGATTGATTTTGAGTGATTTCTTACTGTTCCACAAATATTTGATCCATTACCAAGCAAGAAAGTAATGAAATACAATTAGAAAGTTCTTCCCACCAATTCAGTTGTCCAAGAATATACATCCATGTTCCAAAAGGAATTTGAAAACAAAGCTTTCTTAGTAGTTTCAATGGAAAAAATGATGGATATTTTTCTTACTCTAAATAATTTGAAATTTTTTCTTGAAAGGCATCAAGAAGTGTGTAACACCATCAAGGGCTCAATCAAATGAGTTATTGCCATCTCCAGACATACCATAGATCCCAATGATAAAGAAGTTCAAGTGATCCTAAAGAAATATGAATATTTCTTGGAGAAAGACGGTGGAGAAAGTTGAATGTGCCTTGTTTAATTTTTAGTATTTTCATGCTTTTATGTAAATAGGCATTGAGATTTTTACTTGTCAATTTGTATTGATGCAACTACATGTAAAAACAACAGTAGTCCTAAGTCAAAAATGACTATGCTATTGAATAAGTCAAATTAGTTAAACATTTTCCTAGAATAACTCTTAGCTTTCATTTATAAATACGAGAGAGCTCTTTTGTAGTAAGGACCTTTAATCTTTTGAAACAAAGTGCTGCCAAAATTGTATTCCAACTTTGAAACTTTGAGTTCAAATTACATACCAATTTCAATCAATAAAGAAGGCGAATTTGCATACCAACCTTTGTTTTAGATCAAATTTGATTGAGTGAGAATGTTCTTATGTCTTTCTCACTAATTTATCTTTTTAATTAATTGAAAGTGGTGTTTCCTTACGTACAATTGAAGGGAATTCAAGCTATGTGTTATAGACTTTATTTTATATGATTTACTTGAAGATTGTGTGTGTGCTATTAATATCTTTTAGTGAAGAATTTCCAAGGCTTTGAGCTTGTAATTATTCATTTGGTATGTGGATCTTTTCGTGACATGGATTGAAAGACTTTGTGCTCCAATTTACATAACTAGTCGGGAACAATGAAAAGACTGTGCTTTCATGTGTTTTCTAGTTACACATCTTTTGATTATACTAGTATTCTTGGGTTATGCTTATGTTTAATTGAGAATATTGAGAATTACTATTTAGGTTTATACTTAGAATTGTAAGGCATTGCGAAGTAACATAGTGGAACATTGTAAACACATTTTCTGAAATAAGAGAAAATGATGAATGTAACACACCCCCTACATGGTTAAAATAGTGTATATATTGTAAAGTCTAGTATAGTTTACTTTTTGTTCCAGTAAGTAGTAAGAAGAGAGCCTCCCCTTTCTAAAAGGAGAGATTTAACTTATAACAACTGTAGCTGAAATTCACGTTTTGTAATTTGTAAAAGGATTACAATATTCAACCAACAAACTCCATTGCTCTCACCTTGGGAGAAATGGTTTGATAGTCTTTGCTCTTATATCTGTATTTAACACACTGAGATGAAACATGAAGAAGATGATGGTTGTATTTATAGATATTCAATGACACCAATCAACGACCAAGATCAAAAGAGTGATTGAGAAGATCAATGGTTGAGAATTAATGAGAGGAATTGATTATTAGTTAACTGGCTGCATGATTTTAGTTAACTGGATGCATGATTCAGTTAAGAGGATTGATTGAAGTGTTAACTAAGACTGACAGTTAGTTAACTAAATTGATTGATTAGAAGACTCAAAAGTGAGTGGGAGTGAAGTGGATTTGACTGAGAAGTTGATTAATTAGATTGATTAGTGAACTAGAGTAAGTTTGAGTTCACAAGCGAGGTGAGATTGCATGAGTACTTAATAATTAAATAAATTTAATTATTATTTATATGCGCAACATTGAATTTATTAAATAAATAATTTTATTTATTTTAAAAGAAGATATTGTTGAGAATTAAATTAAAAAGAAGTGATAATTAATTAAATAATAAATTATTTAGTTTTTAGAGATAAAAAATAGATAATTAATTGGAAGATTAATTAATTAATCTTAATTATTTAATTAATATAAAAGAATAGATAATATGATTTTAATAGAATAAAGTGAAAATGATCACTAATTTAATAATTTAGTTAGAATTAGATGCCTACATAATAAACTATTCTTTTTTAATTTTAATTAAATTTTGTTTTCAAACTTTTATATTTTAATAATTACTAAAACAGTTTCATAAAAAGCTAAGTAATCACTTTTAACATTCCAAATCAACTTATACTAAACAAAATCATTTAATCTTGCACACTTTAAGGGCAGGTCCCATGCAGAGGTTGGGGTCCCATGGGGGGCTTCAGGATCTATTTTTAAGGAGCAGAGGTAAAAAAAAATTGCTACAAGATTATTTGGAATCTTTTCTCCTACCTTTTAGGACTATAGATTTGAGGGGGTGAAAATGGGGTGGGGCTGGAGATTGCCCCTACAATTTAGGAATTTTATTTTCCATTTGTAAATCATCTCAACTTTTAAGACTGCACAGTAAATAAGTTGATGAGACCACCAACTTTCTTAAAATTTGGAGCTTAATATTTTAAGCTGCATTACTAAGTTCATGGATCAAACGGTCCCTGAAGCAAAAAAAAATTATGTTACAAGATTAATTGGAATCTTCGAAAAAATATTCTCCTAAAAAATACCAGCCCCTACCTTTTAGGACTACAAATTTCAGCGAGTGAAATTGAGGTGGGGCTAAAAATTGCCCCTACAACTTAGGAATTTTTTCTGCCACTTGTTATCACTTAGAATTTTAAATTCCTAAAAAAACTAAAAAATGAGAGAATTTTTATTTATTTATTAATTTTTATCAAATTACTCCACTTCTTCCTTAATTTTGGAGCTCAAATTTTTAAACTGAATTGCAAAATTGAATTTATTGGACCACCAGCTTTAAAATATTCCTAAAAAATCTCAACATCACCGGCTGAAATTTTTTAGGAAGCCCCCTCAATGGGACCGTACCCTTAAAAGATTCCTAAAAATTCTCAGCAGCACCTACTGAAACATTTCAGGAAACCCCCCTCCATAGGATCCCACCCTAGCTTATTTTGACTAGCAGCCATTTCTCAAATCTTTTAGAAGTAATTTGTGGGGTTGTGGCCGCATGAATTTTAATTGGCTGCTAATTTTTAAGCAGTCATCTAAAAAATATGCAATTATTATTTATTTGCATGAATGAATGAAAAATTGGAGGCAAATGAAAAAGAGGGAAAGAAATTTATGGAGCCACCTCACAATTTTTTCATATGCAGCCACTGTTTATTTGCAGGCACCAATTTTTTTCACAGTTTACCCCGTGTCCCCATACAGCTGCTTAAGCATGTTTTCTGTTTAAATTTAAATTAGATTAAACAACTGGAGTGTTCCCATGCAAAAAAAATATTACAGGAAAAGATGATTTGGAATCTTTTTGAAAATAAACCGTGAAAAAAGAGGGGGCTGAAAATAAGCAGCAGCTCCGTAATGTCAAAAATGTCACATGGCTCCACAAATTTTTACTGTTATGGGGCCACCAGCTCCACAAATAATTTGTAAATAAGTTAAGCAGAGATTGCTAGCCAAAATAAGCTAAACAACGGCATAAAGATTTTAAATAATTGAAGATTTTAAATTTTTTTTTTTTTGAAAACAATCTTGCTGCTTAAATATAAGCAGAAAATACACTTGAACAGCCGCATGAAGACACAGAATAGCCAGAGTTGTACACAAGTAATTGTTAATTTATGTAGCTTGGACAGGTGTCTCCATTGTCTAGAAGTGTCATTTAATTATTTAATTATTTTCTAGAAACCTCCAGAAAAGGGCTGAGTTGTCTAGATAATTATGTAATTAAATAAATTGATTCTCCTAGAGACTTCTAGAATCCAGTTAGTTAGGGTTTTAGAGTCTATTTAATCTTAGCCATTGATTGAGATTAAATCATGGCCATTGGTTTTCCAATGAGAAAAGTATAAAAGGGGATCAATGGGCAATTGGAGAACACAACAACAAGTAGACTTGCAGTGATAGCAAGTAGAATTGCAGTGAGAGAAAATAGTCTTGCAGTGTTAGCAAGGGCTAAAGGATAGCGTCAGGATAGTTGCGTGGAATTTCAGCAGGAGAAATTGAGGGAAGAATTTCCTGAGAAGAATATTCGTCTGAGTTCGAGAAGGCTAATTCGGAATTTCAGCAGAGAAATTGAGGGAAGAATTTCGGAGAAGATATTGCTCGGAGCTCTGAGAAGAGGCAAGCAGTTTTGTATTCCTTAATTTTGCTGAAGTTTAATATAATTCCTCATCTGCAGTAGTGGTTTTCCCTTCGGGATTTTTCCACGGACAATTTGTCCAAAAATATTGTGTTCATTATTGTGAATGTTTTCTTCTTTATTCTTGTGAGTTTTTATTGGTGAAGTTGCAGTTGTGTTATTCTTCGATATTTGCTGAGAATTAATTTTCAGAGTCAAATAATCTATGTATTAGATAGGAGATTAATAATCAGTAACTGCAATAGAATTTTCACATGGTATCAGAGCTGATCTGAGGGCAGATAAGGCTTAACAAAGGAAGGAAAGATCCTGCCTCTTCAGAATTATTATTATTTGTTTTCTTTTATCTTTTGAGATGGCCTCAGCAGGTTTAAGAGATCAGGACAGATTGGATGGAGCCTCAAATTTTGGTGTCTGGAAAGCCAGAATTTCTTTGTTGCTGGAAGAGAATGGGATCAAGGAATATGTGACTAGTGTTGTACCTGTACCTACAGATCCAGCACAGCTCTTAGCATATAAGAAGGAAGATGCCAAGGCGAGGAGGATGATTCTTGATGGTGTCAAGGATCATATTGTTCCACATGTCGCAGAGTTAGATACAGCGAAGAAGATGTGGGATGCCATTCTGAATCTGTACCAGAATGCTACCACTAACCGGAAGCTGATTCTCAGAGAAAAGTTGAGGACTACTCGGATGAACAAGGGAGAGGACGTGACAAGTTACCTCACCAGACTCAGACTTGTCAAGGATGAGTTGGCTGCTGTTGGAGATAATCTAGGTGATGACGAGCTAGTGCGGATAGCCCTAAATGGGTTTACTAAGCAGTGGGATGTCTTTGTTCAAGTTATTAATGGACGAGACACCTTGCCGAGTTGGGATCGACTTTGGAGTGACTTCACTCAGGAGGAGCTTAGACTAAGTCTTGTCAGTAGGACCAGTAGCAAGAGTCAGCAAAGTGAGGCGGAACAGGAGAACGTTGCCCTTGCAGGAAAAGGGAAAGCAAAGAAGGGGTCTAGTAAAGGATCAAATCCACAAGGTGAGAAGAAGAAGGACTTATCTAAAGTCAAGTGCTATGGCTGTCACGAGTTTGGCCACTATGTCAGCGATTGCCCGCAAAGGAAGAAAGGCAAGAAGCAGACAGCAGCTTCAGCAAGTGCAGATGAGCTCTCTAGTAGAATGGAGGATGAGTTCGCTCTCATAGCTTGTATGGCTAGCTCAACCTCACAGGGTGTTTGGTATATAGGTAGTGGGGCGTCATTTCATATGACAGGAGTTAGAGAGTACTTCTCCAGCTATAAGGAGGAGGACATCAGAATGCAGATTTCTATGGGGAACATGTCCAAGCTCAATCCAGTTGGGAAAGGGACTGTTCTATTTCAGAGGGAGAATGGTAAGCGGATTCCCATTCATGATGTGTTGCATGTGCCAGGCTTAGGTATGAATTTGATTTCCATATCTGTCCTTCAGGATAAAGGTTACAATGTACTCTTTAGAGGGGCAAGTGTGTTAATTAAGCACAAGGATTGGAAATCACCCATAGCTATTGGAGTTAGGAGCGGCCGGCTTTACAGGTTGCAGTTTGATACTCATAAGGCACTGATGAGCAGCAGTAATTCTAGAGATCAAGGAGAGCTATGGCATAGGAGGATGGGCCATATACATCATGGAGCACTTAAATTGCTTCGTGAGACAGTGACAGGTGTTCCTGAGGTGAGCACAGAGCATGATGATGTATGTAAGGGATGTGTGTTGGGGAAGTTTGCGAAAGCAACTTTTCCAAGGAGTGACACTAGATCCAAGGGTGTTCTTGATCTAGTACATTCAGACATATGTGGACCAATGTCGATGAAGTCTCTCAGAGGATATGAGTACTTTGTTACTTTTATTGATGATTTCTCTAGGAAGACTTGGATATACTTCTTGAAGACCAAGGACGAGGTCTTCAGTTGTTTCCAAGAGTTCAAAGCTCTTGTGGAGAATTCGACAAGCAGGAAGATAAAGGTTCTTCAGTTAGACAATGGAGGCAAGTATAAAGGGAAAGAGTTCCAGGAGTTCCTGGGTAATTGCGGAAGGAATCAAGAGAGAGGATCGCTCCTTACAACCCACAACAATGGGTTAAGCCAGAGAAGAATCGGTCTATATCAGAGGCGGCAAGGGCTATGCTGTATGACCAGGATATGCCACGCTACTTATGGGCAGAGGCATGCAGTACAGCAGTGTACATACAAAACAGGGTTCCACATAAGGTATTAGGCAAGATGACACCAGAGGAGGCGTTCTCAGGGAAGAAGCCAGATGTCAGCCACTTCAAGATATTTGGGAGTTTGGCGTATTGTCACATTCCAGGTGCGACACGTTCCAAGTTAGATCAAACTACAGAGAAGGGGTACTTTGTGGGGTACAGTGAAACCTCAAAGGCATATCGGATATTTATTCCAGGGACCAAGAGGACTATAGTTAGGCGTGATGTCAAGTTCATGGAGGACAAGGCATTTAGGAGGTCCAGAGATTTGCCAGCAGATGATCAGAGTGAGCAGTTAGTGGAAGCTTCAAGGATCGTTCAACCAGATCAAGGACAGCGAAGCTCGAGTACAGTTACTAGTACATGCACAAGCTCAGGTGCTGAGAATTCGCAGAGTATGGAGCAGCAGATGCAGCAGATCCAAGAGATGCATCAGGGTGATATGAAGGTTGATACTTCATCCTCTACAGTTGGTAGCAAGAACCAGCAGTCACAAAGTAATACTCAGGAGTTTGTGGGAGCTCCTAGGATGAGTAGTAGACAGCGGAGACAACCAGCCAGGTATGATGACTATATGGCATTAGTTAGTCAGTTGGTAGATAGTGAACCTTCTAGCTATCAGGAGGCTGCACAGCAACAAGTGTGGCAAGATGCAATGGTTGAGGAGTATACCTCAATAGTGCAGAACGATGTGTGGGAGGCTGTGCCTAGACCGACAGATAGGGCAGTGGTTGGATCACGCTGGATCTATAAGATCAAGCACTCCGCAAGGCATGGTAGCATCGGTGAAATACAAGGCAAAGGTTTGTGGCCAAGGGTTCTCCTAAGGAGGGAATTGACTATGAGGAGACATTTGCCCAAGGCCGCATACCTCTATACGAAGTCGATCTCTCTTGGCAAGACAAATGGGATGGCGATCCATCGCATGGATGTCATGACTAGCTTTACTACAGTGAATTGAAAGAGGAGGTATTATAGAACAACCGAGGTTTTGTGGCATCACGCCAGTTGAATCACGTAAAGCGTGAGATTGAAGAGAGCTTTGTACCTGATTCGCCAGTTCCCGTGGTTGGTATGAGCGATTGATACCACGGGTGGAATGGGCTTCGAAAGTGAAGCTGAGGCTAACCCTACTACTTGGTGGTTGGGGTGAGGTTCTCATTCTTGTTCTTTATGTGGACGACTTGTTTTTAACAGGTTCACTAGTGCTCATAGAGGAAAGCAAGAGGGACCTTGCAGCAGAGTTCGAGATGAAGGATTTGGGGCTTATGCACTACTTTCTAGGCATGGAGGTATGGCAGACAGATGGAGAGATTTTCCTTGGACAAGGGAAATACTGCATCGAAATCTGGAGGAGGTTCGAGATGGAGGATTGCAGAGCCATGTCTACTCCTATGATCACGAATTGGAAGAAGGTAGAGACATCCAGAGAGGAGGATGTAGACCCCACCTTATACAGGCAGTTGATTGGATCTCTCATGTATTTGGTCAACACCAGGCCAGATATATCCTTTGCAGTAAACTCTCTTAGTCAGTTCATGGTGGAGCCGAAGAGAGTGCATTGGACGGCGGCAAAGCATGTGTTGCGGTATTTGCGTAGTACAATCGAGTATGGAATCAAATATGCTCAAGGTGATGGTATTAGGTTGATAGGCCATACCGACGCTGTGATGCCAGCGTGCAAAGACAACAGATGTGAAAACACTTCGTGGTGTTGCTTTAGCTTGGGATCGAGTTGTCTCTGGTAATGTACAGGAAGCGTGGTTCCAGGAGCTGAAGTTCCGCAGAGGGCGTAATACAGCAGCTAAAGTACGGCGACGCAGGAGGCAATATGGCTTCGGTTGTCGGGTGGCCTTGTTTGGTCGTAGGGTTGAGACTACTGGATACATCAACAAGGACAATCGAAGTTGCATCAAGTTGATCGAGAATCCTAAGCCTACATGATAGGTCTGCCATTAAGCAGACATCGATATCATTTCATCGTAGATTGTGTAATACGATTGTTCACTACAAAGATACCTACGCACGCCAGTACATTTGACCAAGGCATCGGGAAGGCGTAAATTCATCTTCTTCGAGATAAGCTGGTGTCATGTAGTAGGAATCAATCCTCGCCAAGAGGAGTGTTAATTTATGTAGCTTGACAAAATTCCATTGTCTAGAAGTGTCATTTAATTATTTAATTATTTTCTAGAAACCCGCAGGTATAATGAAGCTGTTCAGGATAATATGTAATTAAATAAATTGATTCTCCTAGGAGACTCTAGAATCCAGCTTAGTTAGGTTTTAGAGTCTATTTAATCTTAGCCACTGATTGAGATTAAATCATGGCCATTGGTTTTCCAATGAGAAAAGCATAAAAGGATCAATGGGCACCGAGAACAATAACAACAAGTAGATTCTGATAAAGTAGACGGCGCTGAGAGCAAAATAGTCTGGCAAAGGTTAGCAGCATGCCAGCTGATAGCTGGGGATAGCAGCTGTGGAATTTCAGCATGAGAAATTGAGGGAAGAATTTCTAGAGAAGAATATTGCCGGAGCTCTGCCAGTAAGAGGCAAGCAGTTTTGTATTCCTTAATTTGCTGAAGTTTAATATAATTCCTCATCTGCAGTAGTGGTTTTCCCTTCGGGGTTTTTCCACGGACAATTTGTCCAAAAATATGGTGTTCATTATTGTGAATGTTTTCTTCTCTATTCTTGTGAGTTTTTATTGGTGAAGTTGCAGTTGTGTTATTCTTCGATATTTGCTGAGAATTAATTTTCCAGAGTCAAATAATCTATGTATTAGATAGGAGATTAATAATCAGTAACTGCAATAGAATTTTCACAGTAATCTCTTCCGAGAGATATAACCATGGTAAAGCGTTTATCATTTATCACTTCAGTTAATGAGATAGGAATAGTTGAAGATCAAGCGAGATTTGTTTTACAAAATGTCGGCAATGCAGATTGGCTGGCTATAATTGTGACAGGCAATTAAACTCAAATAAAAATCTAATCATGCTTTGAGTGATCAACACGAGTTAACTCTTGAAGAGATTAAAACACGAAATAAATTCTCAACACAAGTTAACTCTTCAAGAGATTAAAACACGAAATAAATTCCGGTTCAGTTAAAGATCATTTCCACGGTAAACACAGAATACAGAAGCAAAACAGTAATGTCACTATTGGATATTCCGCATAATTGGTGTTAATTAATTCATATAGCTAATTCATCAATCTATATATGCATCCCTCATTTCGTATGCATTTATAAAAGTTTTCGTATTTGCAGATTGGTTTTCTGAAATGGGCAGTTCCATGGCAATCCCTGCTGTCCTAATGCTGGTATTCGTTGTGATTTATAAGATATATGTGCTTCTAAGTCCAGATAAGACGAGGCGTATGATGAGGAGTCAAGGAATTTTTGGTCCCAATCCGACGTTTCTGCTGGGAAATGTTGTTCATATGAAGAATATGATTAGGAAAGCTGCTACAGTGAAGCCTTCTGCTCCTCACAATTTGGAGCCTCGTTTTGTTCCATATTTTGTCGAATGGAGGAGACAATACGGTATATATTTTATGGTGGGCATGCCAGTAAATGTAATCATGTGGGGTAGCTTGTGATTGATAGTTCCTGACCCTTCCAATTGGAGAGATTACCATTTCAGCATTTAAAAGTTCTATAGAAATATGGAAATACCTTATTAAAGTGTTGTCAATAAAAGCACTGAATCATTGATCTTCTATCTTGCAGGGAAGAAGTTTCTGTATTGGCTTGGAAGTGAAGCAGTGTTGTATGTGCAAGAACCAGAGTTGGTACAGGAGATAAGCTCATCTGGATCTTTGAACTGGGGGAGACCTGCATTCTTGAAAAGTGACAGATTTCCTCTGTTTGGTAATGGACTTATCATGGCAGAAGATCAAGATTGGATTCACCAACGTAGAATTGTTACCCAGGCTCTTACAGCTGAGAAGATTAAGGTACTATACTCAAAATATTGTGTTCTTGCAGCTTTTATTTTCTGTAATATGGACAGTTCTGCATGTTTTGTTATGACATTGATCTCTTTGTTGTTGAAAAGGGAATGCTTCTCTCTGTAGTTGAGGCCTCTGTGCCTGTTCTGGATGAGTGGGCCAAGAAAATAAATGAGGGAGGCCAATCTAACGTAGAAATAGATGTTGATGGAGCTCTGAGCAAAATAACTGCACAAGTAGTCTCAAAATTCCTTTTTGGAAGTAGCTACCATAGAGGTTTTGAGGTACTTGATAAGCTCAAACTTCTTCAACAAACATTATTTGAAGCTAAAAGATTTGCAGGGATCCCTGGAAGCAGGTAAAGGCTCATTGGTTCCATAATCAAAATGGGTTTGTTATCATTCATTAATAAACTCAATCTGCTGCACATTATCATGTTAACATGTAGATTTTTCTGTTTATGTGTTTAAGGTGCGCACATATACTTGTGCCCAGAGGTCTGACACATTTTAACCTGGTAGCCCTTGTTCTGAAAGTTTTTTTCCCCTTGTTTTTAAGGTACATACCCTCTGTTGGGAATAAAAAAGTTAAAAAGTTGGGTGAGGAGGCCAATTCTATAATCATAGAAATTATCAAGGAACGCAATGAATATAAAGACACATACAAAGGATATGGAGATGATTTGTTGGGGATCCTTTTAGAACAAGTGGAAGCTAATGTAGTCACTACTCAGGATGTGTTGGACCAATGCAAAACATTGTTGATAGCAGGACAGGAGACTACCAAACTGTCCTTAACCTGGACACTGATGTTATTAGCCATGAATCCGGAGTGGCAAGAGAAAGTTAGAGCAGAGGTTATGGAGATTAGTAATGGAGATCTACCAGAAATAGCCATGTTCTCCAAAATGAAAATGGTAAAATAACCTTCTTCTCAATCACATCTGGCTGTTATCTATGTGATTACTGATAGTTCATTGAAATGCAAGTTTTTTATGTAGTGGACTTGCTCCACATTAATAATTTTTCCCTATGTCTTGCAGATGAACATGGCTCTGAACGAATCCATGAGGCTGTATCCCCCTGTTTCTTACACAGTCAGACAGGCAAAGACAGACATACAGCTGAGAAATTTGAGAATTCCCAAAGGGATGTCTGTGTTGATAAATATAGTGGGAATGCATGAAGATCCTGATATATGGGGAGAAAATGATGTTTATGAATTTGTGCCAGATCGGTTCTCTAATGGAGAAACCACTAAGAAAAACAGTGGATTCATTCCATTTGGATTTGGAGGAAGAATTTGTGTAGGTGAAAGGCTGGCTCACATGGAACAGAAGGCAATTCTGAGCATGATACTCTCCAAATTCATCTTCTCTCTATCTCCAAATTACATTCATTCCCCAGTTTCTATATTGAGTATCACTCCCTCCAAAGGATTACAACTTCTCCTTTCTCCTCTTAAAAAGGAGTGATTACAGCTGCTCCATTCTCCTCTTAAGGTCATGTCTTGAATGGCAAATTTAAATAGATCATCTTTTTGGACATCAAGAATATTCTAGTCATTAAGAATAGGATCTTAATTTATAATCAGAATTTTTTAGACATCAAGAATATTCTAGTCAATAAGAATAAGATCCTAATTAGTAATCGCATTTTTAAATTTTTGAACTTTGTAACAATAGGATTCTCTGTAACTGTTTAACTACTCTTTTAATATGCATGTCAAGTTATGCTAGAATAACATTTTTAAAAATAAATATTTAATATTTGTGAAAAAGTATTTATAATGAGAAAAGATTGAGAAAAATAATTAATGTAAATAAAAGAGTTTTACAATTATATATGCATACATCCTATGCACTTATAAGTGAGTTTTTAATGATAGTAAGTCCTTGCAACTGTTCATCCAACTGTTCATCCAGTGGTTTAAGGATAGTTATCAACCAAGTGATAGAATGGAGTGGATTCAATTCTCTTTACCTTTGGGTAAGAGCAGCCATGTCTATATGTAATCAAATATTTGTGGTTAATATGAAGCTTCTTATCTTATTTTCATTTATGGTGTTCCTATATTTATGTTTGCAGATCTCCATAATAAGGGCCATAATTATGTAAGTGAACTTGTGTTTCTGGGTCTCTATTGATTTCTTATGCTGATCTGATGGGTTTGGCGGTTGTGGATAAATCACCGGACATAGATCTGGGAGTAATGGATGCAATAGTATTGTGGCAGGTATAGCATGAGCTATGTCATGATCCTTGTGGTGCTGCCAACCTACGGAAGGTCAGGACACAAAAAAGTGAAAAGATTTGTTTGAAATGCCCACACTACTTGTTTTGAGTGAAAATTGTATGTCACACGAGAAGTGGAATGGAAATGTCTATACAGCTTTCAGAATGCACATTTGATTATATTTATTAATTAATTAAAAATAATGAATCTATTGTATTTTGATTTTCAGTTAATTAATAAATACAGTTAGATGTGTATCGTAGGGGTTGGATAGACAATAGTGTTGCTTCTTAACCATACGACATTAAAGGACGCTATTGACATATTTGTTGATAGATATAAGGACAAACATATTTCTGTTGTTAAAAGTAATTATGTATCAGAGGATGGGACTGATCATATAAGGTCCATTCATTTGGGGTTCATGTTCTGTTTTATTTTTCTTATCAATATACGTGTTCGTATGTTTCCAGATAGATGAGGACAAATATATTTCTGTTGTTAAAAGTAATTATGTATTAGAGGATGTGACTGATCATATAAGGTCTGTTAATCTGAGTTTCATGTTCTGTTTTATTTTTCTTATCAGTGTACCCGTTTGTATGTTTTCAAGGTAAATGGATGAAGAGGTTTCGACAATAGTAGTATGAAGTTTCATGTTGTGATTGTTTCAAGGCATACCCACCTTGCTTCTTAATCACAAGGTATTAAGGGATGCTATTGACATATTTGTCTTCATATACAATGACAAAGATATTTATGTTGCTAAAAGTGATTATGCTTTAGAGGATGGGATTGATCATATAAGGCACACTCATGTGTGATCCATGTCCTACCTTATTTTTCTTATCAAATTTTGTTTGTATGTTACTAGTGTTATTTGACAAATGGATGGAGAGGCTACTACAATAGTAGTTGTGTTGTGACTGTTACAAGACATATCTACATTTGTTTTTTAATCATGAGACATTAAAGGATGCTATTGACATATTTGTTGTCAGATACAAAGACAGATATTTCTTTTGTTAAAAGTGATTATCCTTTAGAGGAGACTGATCATGTAAGGCCCACTCATGTGTGCTTTATGACCTGTCTTATTTCACTTATCAATGTTTGTTTGCTTGTATGTTTCTAAGATTTGTTTGGCAAACAGATGGAGAGGTTTTGACAATAGTAGTATGGAGTATCATGTCATGATTATATATAAATAATTGTATATAAATTCCTTATATGACAATTATTTATATATTAAATAATTAATATTTAATAATAAATTCAGATTTAAAAAGTAATTTATAAGTATATAATATTTTTTTATGAAGTATTATAATATTTACTAGCATATCTATCTTAGAGTAATCTATATAAATAACGTCGAGATATATCTATCTAATCATATCATTTAATAATATAATATATTTAATTATATTATAATAATACAATAATATAATTTAATAATAATCTAATAATAAAATATCTATATATAATTTATTCATAATGATATTTACTACATATATTATTAATTTTATTCTATTATATGATATTATATTATATTATATTATTATTATATTATTATTATATTATTATTACATTTTTCATATTATTATTAATATAGTATATTATGTTATTATATTACATTATTAGTATGATATTATTAATGATTAAGATTTATTAGTGTTACTATTTAAAGTAAATAAGGTTTACTTTTCAATTACAATTAATGGTTAGGGTTCAATTTGGGTTAAGATTTAATAAAAGTTGGGTTTATGATTAGATTTGAGTTATGGTTAGGGTTAATATTGGGGATCAAATATGGTTAGAGTAAGTGTCATGCCCACATTCAATGGGAGAGGAAAGTGCTTATATAAGGTCAATTCATTTGAGTTTCATGTTTTGTTTTATTTTGCTTATCAATGTATGTGTTTGTATGTTTTCAAGATTTATAGGGTAAATGGATGAAGAGGTTACAACAATAGTAGTATGGAGTTTCATGTTGTGATTGTTTCAAGAAATATCTACCTTGCTTCTTAATCACAAGGTATTAAGGGATGCTATTGACATATTTGTCATTAGATACAATGACAAAGATTGTGAACGATGATTTGCACCAAGCTAAACAAAGACAACACAAACAAGGTTAGTCATTCAAATTAGCACAAATATCATTCCCTATGAGATTCTTGATCAAACAAAGATGAAAATATGAAACAAAAGCACAAAAGAAAGCAAATGAAAGCATGTAAACACACAAAATAGATCAAACATCCATCCCATAGGGGGGTCGGTGTCACTTTGATGTGGAAAGTGGCGCTTTCCCAATCCCTTTGATAAACTTCAAGATCCTTGACGAATTTGGAGTAGAGTAACAATGCCTAAAATTGTGGATGAAAATGGATTTGATAAATGCCAATTGCCCTCAAAGATAGTGATAGCAATTGGATGATTGATGGATGAAATGAGTATAATGATTTTGCATGAGATTGTGGATCCATTTCAAGTCTAGAAGAGGCTTCTACTTATAGGAGTGAAGGGTTGAAGAAAGAGTGAAATTGGTGAATGTGGGATTAAAATGGGAGCCAATAAGAATGTGACACTTGTCACAATTCTATTGGATGAGGGTAGAGCATATTTTGGAGAATGTGTTGAGTAAAGGAGGATGTAACAGGAATAAATGAAAATGGTTGAGGATTTGAAAGGTTGTAAGAAGAAGTAAATGAATGTGGTTGAAGATTTGAAAGGATGTAAGAGAAGTTAATGAAGATGTAAGAGGAGTTAAAGAATGTGTAAGAGGTTATTTAAAACCATTGGAGAGAAATTGAATGAGGAGGGGGTTGGGAGGAATATTACCTAGAATATGCCATTGTGAGGATAAATAGAGGAATTAGATAATTAAAAGAAATAAATTTCATGTGCAACTTGGTTAGTTGACCATGGGTTGATTTAACTCTTAAAAGATAAATAATTTGTTAATGATGATTAGAAAGTGATTTAAGGTTAATTAATTTAGAATTAATTAACTTGGATGGGTTAGGGGATTATGACATTTGATATATTTATAGTTTGATTTATTTAATCAAATGAGAGGACTTAGGAGGATTTAATTAAATGATTTGATTTAATTAAATATGATGAACATTAGTCAGAAGAAAGGTGAATTAATCTAATAAATTTAATAATTTGATTAATAGTAGAAATTATTGATTTTAACTAAATAATGTTGATTATTTAATTAATTGGTTAGTTCGAGGTGATTTAGGAAGAAATGGTGTTAGTTAATCAGAATCAGATGCATAGTATCAATCAGGACTTTTTAAGTGTCTACATTTTTCCCCTCTTTGAAACGAGGTGCCTGTTGCGTTGGTTCAAAGAATAACACTACCGAGATCGAAATTCAAAAAATTTCTATTTTTTCGGATACCCCACTGTTGCCCTAGTGGAAGGAATTACATTGCTACACTGCCCCCTCGAGAGATCAGGCAATGATTTCAATTTTTTAGTCGAACATGCGATAAAGATTTGGGATTAGTTTAGCTCAAAGAGAACTAGAAATCTCAAATGTTTGATGTAGACAAATTTGATGATGTATAGATAGTCAGTGACCATGGATAGCCTCATGTATATTTTGATATAACACAATAATTCGATACTTGTATAGAAATGTTAGTAGAGATAGGAGAATGAGAAGAATAGGATGGATATAAGTAGAAGAACAAGATGGATGAACCCTTAATTCTAAGAAGATGTAGAAGTCCAACAAGTCCATGAATCGTTGAGACTTTATTAGATATGGTGATGAGTGATGATGATTTTCTTATCCAAGGATTGAGACACGAATGGCACAACTTTTCTTATGTTTGATAAAACACATAGATACGATCCATTAAGGTATAGACAACCAAGATGGCGGGGTATCTAGTGCCATGGACTTTGACTCGACAAACAGATAGGAGTATTCCTGTTCACACCTGACATACAAAAAATTCACTAGGATGTATTTCAAAAATTTCAAACATCTCGAACCAAAATATAGAAAAGCATAACCTAACAATGTAATAGTCAACAAGATGTTCAAAACCTTTTCCATACACACCTAACAAAGCAAGTATTCACCAAGTTATATTACAAGAACATCCAACAAGCACAGTAAACGAAAGATAATGATCAATGCCCCATTTCTTTCTCTCTAAATCATTTTGATAGACACCATCGAGAAGTCATTGGAATGAGCACAATTAGATAAATCACAAGAAAAGATCAAGTAAACAAACAAGTCAATGTTCTCCATACCTCTAGCCAACGGGATGTGTTTTTCTTAGGATAAGTATCCAAAGTGATTGCCAAAGATAATGCCCATTGTAGGAAGGATGCATCCTAAGACATGTTAGTAGATGGTGGCAAGTTGATAGGTTTTTTTAAAGGCCATTGATGTGAGGCTCAATTGACATGTTTTGAAAATGATCAAGAGTTTGATTTTGCATTTAAAAGTTTTTTGTTTCAATTTTTATTTTACGTTTGAAGTTTGCTTTTGTTGATTGTTGTGGTTGTTTCTGTTTGTTTTTCCAAAGGATGAAGGTGATGATTAATTTATTATGGATGATCGATTATCGTGGGTGAAGTGAACTGAGACAGATGGAATTTTTCAAATATTTGGATGTTTTTAATTTTTTTGAAATATTATGAGGTTGGTTTTTGGATTTTCGGGTTATTTAAATGTTTTTGTGTTTTTGTGTCTCGGGGGCTCATCAATGATGGCCTTGCCTATGTTTAAGCTCAAAGACGACATAGTTCAGACCCCATGTTTTTGACATTTTTCTAACTTTTTGACCTATTTGGGATTTTAATATGATTTGAATGTTTTTGGATTTTTGCATGATTTTGACGATTTGGATATGGATATGTGTGATTATATCAGTGATCTTTTTGGGATTTTGTTGAAAACCAAGCTAGGGTTGATTGATCTGATTGATGGATTGATGATGATAACATTGTTGAGGATACACGACAATGCAAGGATAGTGTTAAGCAACACAAGGATTGGGAAGGATATCCCAAGATGATGATGGATTGATTGGATTTGATTGATCAAGATTGTGAAGCTCATTTTGGAACACAATCTATTTGAATGATTTGATGTGACGTTGAAGTGCACGTTAGATGCAACTGATATTGATTGTTTGGATTGATGTTCGATGAAAGATAAAGCTTGATAAGGAACATATTTTTAAAAAAATGTACCATGGGCTAGTGATTTGGATTTTTTTGCTCACAAATGCTTTGACCAATTTGATTTCATCTTTTCCAATGTTTGGATCACCACATAAGTTGGAAGATATAGATCAAGATTTATTCCCGAAGTAAGATGTAAATATCTGTCCCTAGTGTCTAGCAATGTATGAATTGCCATGGGTGGATCATTGGATAGATGTATGGATGGATGGATATGGTAAGCACAGAAATGATGCCAAGGATTATCTTGTGATAAGATAAGGTGTTCGAATAAAGGATTCTCATTTGGATAGTGCTTCATGGCTTATATAATGGTGGGTAGGATAGGATCAATGAAAATTACCCATGTCAAGATGTTCACCATAAGCAAGTGTAAAGTGTACACCAAACTTTCATCAAGATCAAGATAATTTGGAAAATGGATGTAGAGGATGAAAATGGATTGGATAAATGGTTCATGGATGAATGGATTTATTATGGATAAGATGGATGGAATGTTGGATTTATTATGGATGAGATAAGATACTTTCACATGAACTAGCACACGTAGATGCTCAATTCTACACATGATGCCTATTTGCCAGGTTTTCATCATGGTACCTGCCCAAAGAACCACCGTAGTGGTTTTCACTAGAGGATGATTTTTATCTTTACTATTTTCATGATTTTTTTATTTTTATTTTTTCTAAAAGATTTTAAGCTCATGTTGAACCACCTAGTGGTGTCATTGTAGATGCTTATGTCATAATGTGTCATCGATATCCTGCTTGAAGAAGTTTATTTTTTGAGAAACGTGCACTTGAATACAACTTTTGAGATTCTCGATCTACTTTGTTGATACCGAAGTTAACTTTGTCTTTGTGCGCACATCATGATAGAATGCCTTCTGAATCCTTATGATGAAGTGTTGCTGCCAATACATGGTCAATGTGAGAATTGGATATCATGCGTGGAGGTATGGATGGTGGAGTGTGTTTAGGAATAAAATATGGATTGGTTGATAGTTTGGAACCTTTAACTCTCCAAACTTGGGAAGATGAGCAATGGTGGGTGGGTATGGAAGTGTGCATAGAATTAGGACCAACTGCTTGATATACTTTGTATGTTGCTTGAGAAGCCTACTTTTTCCTTTGTGGACATCTTTGATGGATACTTTTCCCTTTTTTATTTTTCCCCATAATTACTTTGACTTCAATGGAGTTTGATAGGGATGATCTCTTTGTATTTTTTGGTATCCATATGTATTTGATTTGTCCATTATGATTCACAACTTCTTTTCTTTAATAATGTTCTTTGTGCTTTGATTCAAATTTTTCTTTTGATGTTGGTCTTAATTTGTGGATGGGGTGAGGGGTGGATGAAGTTTCGTGATGTGGCTGGTTATAGTATTGGCACTGGTTTCATCATAAAGATTTTTCATGCACCCTATGTTGATGTTTGCTTGAGACATAGTTTCCCCCAGTATTGTGGAAGTAATACCTTTCTTCTTTGGTTCTTCTTTTTTCAAGATGAACTGTTGAGCAAGCATCCTTTGATAAATGACAACTGCAGATGATGTTATTTCAATTTGTTGCTCTATTGAAACTAGAATATCATGTTTGGTTTGACCTGTTTCCTTGAGTGGATAATGTTGGATCTCTTCATACATGATGTCCTTAATCTGAATTTGGGACACATCTGATCCTGATGTTGACAACTCATCCTAATTGTAGGAATCAATAACCTCTTGTTTTTATGTAATAATGTCAAGAGTAGAGGAATCTTGTTCTAAATGAAGATCATCTATGTGTCCATCCAAAGAAAGCATCTCATGGGTAGATGGAGGAGTATACATGTTATATGGATATGATCATCATTTGTGACATCTTGTATAGATTTGAGAGTGTCCATTAGATCATTGTAGTATCTTAAAGACACAAATTCTTGATCTTAAATGATTTCAAAATTTCTTTCGGAATGCTTTGGATCAAGTTCTCGACATGGGTCAATTTCAAAGGATGGATTACTTACAAAAGGTTCTTGGATATCTTCATTAGGCATGAGAAGTGGTTGAATATCCTCTTGAGCTTTGAGTGGATTTGGATCAAATGTGGAGTTGAGGATTCCTTCAATATCTGCAACCATGAGGTCAAAGGATGTCAATATGTCTTGGAAAGGACCATTACTAGACTTTGGTGAAAGATGATGATCATGCTTCAAAATAAATTCTTGAGATATATCCTCTAACTCATTAGGTGATGTAGAGACATTTTCAACATGATCATTGGTGGATGGATCTTGGATTATGTCAATAGGATCAAATAATTATAACACTCCTTGAAATAGATCATTGTTGGATATTGTTGAGGGATTTTGATCGTGATTGAAAAGTGACTCTTGATGCATGTTGATTTGATCATTGGATGACGTAGAAGCATCTTCAAGGTGTTCATTGATGGGTAGATCTTGATCATTGTTTTCAATAATCATGGTGGAGAGATTGTCACTGTTATCACTAGTGGTTGAATCTTGATCATTGTCCTCAATAGTTATTCTTTGTTGATCAATAAGGTCTTGGATGATATTTTTAAGTCGAATACAATTTGATGTTTTATGAAGATTATCTCTATGATACTCACAATAAGAGCCACTTTTATTCCAACGAAAGTTTATGATAGAGTTGAAAGCACTTACTTTTGGAAGAGTGATGAGTTTTGCATTAATTAGCTTTTTTAATGTTGATTCAATTGGATCTCCCAAAGGAGAGTATTCATGTTTGTTACCTTGTGAGATTTGTACTTTTTTAAATAGTCCTTGTGGTGATTTATTTTGGACATGTGGTGATTGGGCTCGTTGTTGATGTTGTTGATCTTGATATCCAACCTCTTGACATTAGGAATATTCTTCTTGATGAGGTTGTGGAGACAACTCAATGTTTTGATGACATAGTTGAACCAATGGGGGAATGTGTAGATTTTGGGGTGGAGATGTATCTTGGTGATATGAATCAATGAATTTTCTAAGTAGAGAAATTTGATTTCACATAATTTTATCTTGATTTTGATCTTGATATCCTTGGTGTAGTGGATTTGGTTTTTGGTCAAGCATATTTGGAATATACACTTGTGGTATTTGTATGGGATCATGCACAAATTGATTTTGGACAATGTTATGATTTGGGATGATGTTTATATTTGGAATTATAGGTTGAAATTGAACATTGTTGTGGTTGGGAATCACATTGATTTGATTTAGATAACCTTGATTTTGCATGGTTTTACCTTCACTTGGATCAATACATGGAGTTAACATATTTTGTGGAATTTGAACATTGGTGTGATTTGTAAACATATCTATCCCATAGTTCACCAAGTGTGGATTTGATATGTTCATGTTTGGTAAGCTTGTACTTGGTATATTCATATTTGGCATGTCTTGATTTGGTGGGATAATGTTGTTTTGTTGAAGACTCATACATTGATTGTTTGGTTGATAGATTTGTAGGTTTTTACTTTGATTTAAATCTACCATAGAGAAAGGTGTTCCAAAATTTAGATTGGGAATACTCACATTTTTTGTATCATTGAGGTTTTGTGTTCCAAAATTTAGATTGGGAAAACTCACATTTGTTGTATCATTAAGGTTTTGTGTTCCAAAATTTAGATTGGGAAAACTCACATTTGCTGTATCATTGAGGTTTGTAGGAGATAATGATCCCATGTATGGATTGTATAAATGTGAGTTTTGATAATCAATTGGTATTGTGAGGATTTGATAGTTTGGTTGACTTAGGTCACTCATGATGTATGAATCAAGTTTATATTCCATGTTTTTCTTGTGTTTTGACCCTAATGACTTCTAAGGAATTTAGGACCAATGGTGAGATGAAAGATGAAAGGGTGAGTTATATGGGTGTTTGAACTTTGGAGGAATACTAGACTTTAGGATTTAGGATTTTGATTTGGATTTGGTTTGATTTGGATTTGGTTTGATTTGGATAATGAACTTGTAGATCCCAAGATGTTGGATGTGACCTTAGGATGAACTTGTTCAAAGGGGTGCTAATTTAACTAGAGGTATGCGAAAGGATGCATTCTCACACTCCTAACTAAACAAGGTGATTTCGATGTGTTTGATGATTTACCCAAGTCTAGAATTTTGTTTTTTTCCAAAGCTCTAAAATTTGTTTGTGGGATGGAGATGATAAATGTTTTGGATGGATGAAGTGTTTGATTCGATCCTAAATGAACCTAGAAGAACTTTGTTTACAAGATCAAGGTGTTGAAGAACATGCTAATACCCTATGAGTATATCAAACCAAAAGACCAATATTTTTCTTGGAAGACCATAAGACAAAAGATAACATGCACATGTGTGGGGTTCAATTGATTTAATCTTGGTTAATGAATTTATTTTACCACATCCACTTGTCTTTCTTAAATTTCAAACTAAATGTCTATGTCTTAACTCTTTTTCATTCCACATGGTCCATTATGTGAAAATCAAAGAGCCAAGGCCATAGTTTCCTCAGGTTGACTTTGAAGAGAGTAAATTGAGATATAAGCCCAAGTATTTAGAATCCTCTAAGGATAAAATCCCTAGGGAAAAGCAGTAATAATTGGACTCTTCAAAGATATTCAATTGTTCCAAAGGGTTTTGAAATTTTGATGACTTGTTGAATGTTTGTTTCAAAGTTTGAGATCCAAGCAAAGTATTTGACTGACTCAAAAATTGCACATCCCTAGGATAGAAATGGCTATACTTGTTGAGTCCCCACTTGGATTTATCCAAACACTGAGACAAATCCAACAGTTAGAGATTTGGAGACACTGGCTCCCCCTTTCTTGGCACACACTTCTTGGGACCACCAAATCTCAAAATCCTAAAAATTCGGAGACCTTGAGTATTTTTCTATTTCTACTTTAAATAGTGTAAAAGTGGGGTGGCTTTAGAATGACCGTTCTTGCACCAACAAGTATTAAGGATTTTGGCCTTTTAAACAAAGGGTTGTAGTAAGGACATCTGGTTTAGGAGGTACTATGATAAACTCTGTCAAGAGGTCTCCCAACTCTTAGAACAAGGGATTTACACTTCATAAAGATACTGGGGGAGATCTATCATGTACCGCTTCTTGTTGATTGCAAACTTTCCTTGCAATAACAAATTTATATAATGGTTTGGAAGAGCTTGGCGTTAGCTCGTTACAGCTTGGGCCATTCCCTCCTTTTGAAGTGGGGAGGTAGGCCCTCTAAAGATAAACAAAATTGAAGAAGTACATTTGTAGTTCAACCGCCTAGATTGTGTAAAGCACTAGGAGGGAACACACACAATGCCTTTCCTTCACACTCACATGATTGTTCAATTTTAGCTCATGTAGTGCCCCTCCATATTAGTCATTTTGGACATTTATGTAAGTATTTATTTTTGATTTCATTGTTTATTGTTTATTTGATTATGTGGAAAACGTAATATGTTAATAGCCTTGTTTAAATAATTAATTCAATTAAAATTGATTTGCAAGGTAGTTTAAATAAAATTGGAAATTAAAATAATAATTAAATTAATTAATTTTATGAAATATAAACGATATGGTTTGTAATAAACAATTAAATTAAATTATTTCGTTAAAAGTAAATGTGTTATTATTAAATAATTTTATTAAACTATTTTGTAAAAGTATTGTTTTAAATTGAAGTTAATAATAATGGATAAGTTATTATCATGAAAAGATAATTATTTTAATGTGGAAAATAATGTGATTTAAAATAAATAAGGAGATAAGATTTCAAACTATTGTAAAAACAAGAGAAAATGGAAAATGATGGAAAGAAAAAGATAAAGCGTGCACATGCACGACTTCAAACAAAGCGTCAATCAGGAAGCTTGATGGTTTGGTTGATTTTTAGCTCGTCTTGGATTTTTATTTGGGGAAAAATAAAACTCTTTCTTGTATTTTATGGGGAGGTATGCTCGTTTTGTAAAAGGTTTTCATCAGCTAAATTTTGCTTTGCAAAAAAATAATTCTGAAAGAAAGTTTCAGTTCTTGGCTTTTGATATTACTTTCGAATTGAATTAATCTTGGGTGATCAAGTTTGAAGGAAGGATCGGTGGCTGCGAAGCAAGGGTCTTCAGTTCGTCCTCTCCATTCTCAAGCGTAGGAACCTAGGTTGGTGTTGTATTTGATTTTTTGATTTCTCATTCTCTATTTTTCGTAAGAAAATTTTCTCCTTCTTGTCAAACGATTGCTCAAGTTTCACTTATTTTCTCAATTCATTTCTTTGAGAAAATTGTTCCTACTTTAAGTCTGTTATTTGGCTTCTTGAATGGCTGTAATTCGATTGTTTTGTTTTGGGCTTTCATCCTATGACCAAACCATGCTTAAAGCATTCAATGTTATCTTGTTTTCTTCATGATTATTGTAGCCTTGCTTGAGAAATTCATTTCAGCATCACCTGCATGCTGCCCTTTTACACATTCATTATTTGTTGCTTTATATGATTATAGTCATTTGATTAGAGCTTTGGCTGATAGGAAGAATTTATTATGGTGACCAACGCATGCCTAGTGCATATCAAATTTAACCTTATATCTTTCCCTCTATAGTAATCGATGTTGTTGTGTTTAGCCTTGATGTCTCTTTATTCCCAACGTGCTTCATTTATTCAAGATTTTGAGAGCTTTCTTGCAAGATCCATTTTGAACTTATCTTGCAATGATGGTGTTTCATGAGTCTACATTTCTTTGAGGAAATTTTCCGAGTGGTTCAAGTGCTTTGTCTATGCTTCCATAGTTTGCACGCATGTCTAATGGGGCACATGCATCCCTATGCTTGATGGATGTCTGCGGCCTATTCCAAAGATCCCATGTTGGCGCTATGTTGCCTTTAGGATATCACATAATCATTGTCTTATGTACCTCATGCAATAGAATTTCATACAAGAAACCCATGCTTTGTATCTCGCCATGTATTGTTTGATCTATTCATGAAATGGAGGTCGGTATTCAGGGTGAGTAGCCAGTTACCTACGCCGTTATATTGGCCATTTTCTTATTGTATCTCGATTATTCATAGTCTGTTCGATTTCCATATTTAATTGCAGTCTCCTCTTTCTTTTGTTCTACAAGTTCTGCTTGGTGCGTCATTGCTGCTCTTCTTGGACATCTCCTGATTATTAGATCTTTGGGTTGCTTTGGAGATGCCTGATTTACCTCCACTTTTCTCAGCCCTTATGCCATGCAGGTCACAGCCATCTGGTCTACCCCTATTTTTCTTTGCATGTCTTAGGCTGCCTTTCAGTTTAACTTTAATCACTTAATCCTTCTTCACCATTTAATGTGTTTCTCAATCACTGAATTCAGAGGGGGGGGAACGTGACTTATGTGAACATTTCTTGCATCCATTGCATGTCGCGAGACAACATTTATTTGTGGCGTTGTGTTAAGTAGTGTGCGACCCATGTTAGATGTTCAACACAGGTTCTCTAGAAGCTTTCAATGTTTGTTCTTGCAACCAATGCCATCAATAGTATTTGATGTGTATCTCTACGGTTGAGGGTTATCTTAGCTTTCATATATGTATTTTGGCTTTTTACTATAAAACTGGTTACTAATAGTAGGTTGTTGTGATTATTTAACATTGTTCTTCTACTACAACAGAGTATTTAGGTTGAATATATTTATATATTTATATATCTATACATATTTATATATATATACATATACTCATTTATAATGATTGATATATATATATATATATTTGATATAGAATAAAAATAATTTGTCAATGTAAAATGTGCTTATATAACTTCTTATATTATTTAAAATGATTTTATTATGAGTGTAGTGAGATATTGGTAAAATATATGTATATAGCCTTTAATGATTTAAAATGATTTCTTAATGAGTGAAAAGACAAATCATAGCCGATGATATCAATCTTCCCTGAAGTTTATTGCCTTGATGTGTTAGTGAAAGTAAGTTGATTGTGATAAAATATGTACTAATATATTTATGTAATATGTATATATAATTTCTTAAATTATTTAAATGATGTCTTCGTAAGTGCAAACTTAAAATGTAAAATTGATTATCTAGATTGTGTTTGGAATTTGTTTCTTTGAATGGGTATTGAAATTAAAGATTAATTCATTGAGTATAATGTGTGGTTTTATATCTATAAGAGTTAGTTTTGTTATTATTATGAATTCATTTAAGATGTGAAACTACATTATATTATGCATTATAAGTAAGAGCAATCCATTTGTATAAGATGTGTATGTATATATATATGAATATTATATTATTGCATAGTCTCTTTAATTATTTTTAATGACTTCATAAAAAATGAATAAATATAATGTAATTAATTGACTATTATTCTTTATGGTTAATACATTGCATGTGTTTGTGCAATTAAGGGTTGATTTTGATGGCTCTATTTTGATGTGACTTCCTCTCACGTTAATTTTGTTTTGGGGAGTTTTTATTCATTAAAATTGTGTTGCAATTTGTTTGGGAACTTGTATTTCTTTGAATTACCCTCGTTTGTGAGTCTTGGGTGGTCGATCTTTTAGGCTTCCAGAGGTGGGGAAAGGAATGTAGTTTTATCATTGGTTTTCATATCAACTCTTTGTGAGTTATTGCTCTTATGCTTGATTTTATTTTGGTGGGTTTTAGCCTTGCACTTGGAAGTGGTTTTACTATGAAGTTTGAGCGTGAGATGGTGTATGCCTCACTTGTTGTATTTACTTATTTGTCCTTGATATTTTGTGCAAGTTGGCTTGCCCCATTTGTGCTTATGAGATTTTGTTGCTAACAGGGAGAGTGGCTCCCCATGGGGGCTAGAGCCCTAAGTGGTATCCTGGGTAACTCGTATGGAAGTTGAGTTAATCAAGTGAAAACCTAATAAATAAATTAGGGGAAATGGGTAGTTATCACACTAATAAAAGATAATGGATGACTCTCTCATGGCCTAAGTGCTTGTTTAGGCTTTGGATGAGATGAGAAGGGCTAGAATGGAAAATCAACCAGCTTGTCTTCATGAAAGGTGAGTTGATTTCGCATGTGTAAGAATGGGGGTCGGACATCGGTTGAGGTTGCTAGGGTAACCTAGGATGGGGGCCGGTAACCTATGAAGATCCACATTGGGTAACCCATGTCGAGCCATGTGATGACACTCTACCCTTAGCAACCTTGCATGTTTGTTGTTTCCCCCTTGTTGCTTTTGTTCCTCTGGAAGCGGATGTTGTCTTGTGTTTGTTGTTACTCTTGTTGTTGAGTCTTGTAGCTTTTCTACTTGGTTGTTTTAGTTGTGGGTCTTTCTTGTCAACTCCTAGCATAGGGGGTGGGCCTTTGGGTCCACGTGGTCGGGTGGAATGTGCTATGCACCCCATTGGGTCCCCAACTGAGGATCGATATGTGCAAAGTTGTACTAGTTGTGGTGACTTCAAAGATGTGCTAGAGTTGGAACCAGTCTTGATGCTTTGTATTCATACATTCTGTGAACCTAAGAATTTTATCCTACTCTAACGTGTAAAATAACTTAAAAATGTGAATGATAAAAGACTAAGGACACTTCAAGATTAGCCAAAAGAGTGATAAAACAAGAAAGAAAATGGACAAAAAAAGATACAAACGATTTCACCTTCCTTGCTATTGATGTCTTCTTGATTGACCCTTGTTTGGGATGATTTTGTGTGCTCCTTAGATGATTTCTTGAATGGCTAAATGCAAGATTGAATGTGAAAAATGATGGCTAGATGATAGTGAAGGAAAATTGGCAGCATGTAGTTATCAAATGGCTAAGTGTTTTAGAATGCAAATTGGCAGCATAAGGTTGCTCAAATCCAAAGTGTTGAAAATGCCCTTGAGGAGGGGGTATTTATAGGAGAATTTGAATTCTCTAGAGAATTCAATGGTCATCCAACAAGGCCAAGATGAAGGGCTATGGTGGGTTGAGAATCCACAAGCCCTCACATCTTGACATGTGGATGGTGAAGTGGCCAAGAGAAGATGAGGTGTAAGTGAGGTGGCCAAAAGGTACATGAGGTGGAGGAAGTACAAGTACCTTGCAAGTACATTGGGAGATGGGAAGAATCTTGGGTGAATAAAAGTGAATTTTAAATTCACAATGATTGGAAGAATCTAGTGGATAAAACAATGTTCCCAAAAGGTGGGAGTTTGTCACATGTGACTTGATGTGACAAGTCAAAGATTCTAGAAGATGCATGGGAAAAGGGGATTCTTGGAGGAATAAAAAGGAATTAAAAATTCCTTGGGGGATGGAGAGAGTTGACCAAGGTACTTATTAAGATTAATTAATCAAGAATTAGAAGAATATCTAGGATTAAATAACTTACCCAAAAGTTGGAGGATGTGACACATCCTAATCAAGGATTAGGCATGTGCATCCCTAATGAAGAAATTAGGAGATAGATTAGGATTAGATGAAAATGACATGTGAGGAATTAAATAAATGTAATATTTATTTAATTTATTTGATGAAAAGAGGATTAAGGAGGGTAAGGTATTTAATTAATTAAATACCTTAGGGATTTGCGAGAATTAGAGATATTAATTAAATAATAGTAATATTACTTAATTAACGGATAAGAAGGATGTTTAGATAAAAAGTGATAAATTTGGATAAATTAAGTGTCCAAATTTGGATGTCTACATTTTTCCCCTCTTTGAGATGGTGCTATGAAGTAGCATCATTTCAAAGAATATTAAAATATAGAACCTAGAAGAAGATGGTTAGATTGGAAAAGATGTCCTAGTCATCAAAGGGATGACTAGGAAGAAAGACGATGGGGGTGAAGATGAAGAGTAGGGATTGAGGATGCCCCCTCGAGAGGACATGTGGGTTGAAGAGAACACGTGTGCTCTCGAAATAGATGATGTGATGCAAGGGGAGATGAGGAAGATGATGCAAGGTGATGGGTAAGAAAGTAAGAGAAGCGATAGGAGATGGATGAAGCAAAAATGGATTTGAGGACAAAAGGTGATATTTCCCCAGTCAAGGTACAAGCCAAAATGGGTTGATGATGGATGGAGTGTTGTCAATGAGGGAATTAAGGATCCTGAAACAACACGAGGATAGGGAAGGATACATCCCACTGAGTGGTATTGATGAGGGAAGGATACATCCCAAAACACCACTAAAGGATAGGGAAGAATACCTCCCGATGATGATGATGAAAGTGTTGTTGATGAGGGAAGGATACATCCCAAAACAACACCATAGGGATAGGGAATGATACTAATGGATGATGATGATGATGGGTCAAGGCTGGTAACGAAACTGGGGACAAGACCAAGGATTTGATTAGGTGATTTGTACGAGATTGAACAGATGAGGAGAAGATTAATATGTGAGATGAAGAGAAGGATCTTAAGATTTGGTTTGATATCCAAAGATGTGGACTGTAGCTGGACGAAAGAGCAGATTAGGGGTTTGGTTAAGCTCGGATTGGGATAAGATTACAGCTCAGATGAAGATTGGATTGAAGACTAGAATGATTGAAGGATATGATTGGATTGATTCTACACCAAGTTCCGGGGTTTAAAGGGCGTAAGGTGTTGACATCAGATTTTTCCTAATTTGGTAATTTTCAAAAATTGTCAAATTTTGCCATTTTAGGAAACCTCATAGATAGACTTTTGGGAGTCCAATTTTTTTCCAAGAAATACCCAATATTGAGATAGGATGAATTGCCAACTAACATCCCAAATTCGAGATATGCATTTCAAGTTATGAGTGAAAACAATTTTTCAAAATGCTAGAAAAAAACACTAAATTGGGATTTTGAGGGTCAAGATGAAAGTTTGAGGCCCCGAAAATGTGTCAAAACGGGTTCCAATAGATTTCAAAAAGTCCAATAGGGAATCCACTCGTTATCTCGTAACACAACTACCCATCAAATTTCAGCTCAAACGGACACCCGAGTCAAAAGTTATGGCCTCCGGAAGTTTCGGTGTAAAAATCAAAAATCAATTTTAAAAATTTCAACACATGGGTTTTGTCTGTTAGGAAAAATAAGAAAATGGGTTGAAATTAGTTTTTCGAAAAAGATAGTAGAAATGTGAATTTTGGGGGTCAAAAGTTGGC
>VDFB02000015.1:506335384-506377405 GCA_007258455.2 Sequoia sempervirens
GATAAAAGACTAAGGACACTTCAATATTAGCCTAAAGAGTAATAAAATAAGAAAGAAAATGGACAAAACAAGATACAAACGATTTCACCTTCCTTGCTATTGATGTCTCTTTGATTGGCCCTTGCTTGGGATGATTTTGTGCGCTCCTTAGATAATTTCTTGAATGGCTAAATGCAAGATTGAATGTGCAAAATGATGGCTAGATGATAGTGAAGGAAAATTGGCAGCATGTAGTTATCAAATGGCTAAGTATTTTAGAATGCAAATTGGCAGCATAAGGTTGCTCAAATCCAAAGTGTTGAAAATGCCCTTGAAAAGGGGGTATTTATAGGAGAATTTGAATTCTCTAGAGAATTCAACGGTTGAGATGCATCCAACAAGGCCAAGATGAAGGGCTATGGTGGGTTGAGAATCCACAAGCCCTCACATCTTGACATGTGGATGGTGAAGTGGCCAAGAGAAGATGAGGTGTAAGTGAGGTGTCAAAAAAGTACATGAGGTGGAGGAAGGACAAGTACCTTCCAAGTACATTGGGAGATGGGAAGAATCTTGGGTGAATAAAAGTGAATTTTAAATTCACAATGATTAGAATCTAGTGGATAAGACAATGTTCCCAAAAGGTGGGAGTTTGTCACATGTGACTTGATGTGACAAGTCAAAGATTCTAGAAGATGCATGGGAAAAGGGGATTCTTGGAGGAATAAAAAGGAATTAATTCAGCAGGGGATGGGAGAGTTGACCGGAGTGATTAAGATTAGTGTCACGATGAGTGTTCATGAGATTGGGAGCCAACGCAAAAAAGGTTGGAAGATGTGACATCTAATCAAGTTAGATGTGCACATCTAATGAAAAAGTGGAGATTTGGATTCGGATGATGAAAATGACATGTGAGGAATTAAATAAATGCTTAATATTTATTTAATTTATTTGATGAAAGAAGAGGATTAAGGAGGGTAAGGTATTTGGTATTAATTAAATACCTTAGGGATGGCGAGGAAATTAGAGATAATTAAATAATAGTAATATTACTTAATTAACTCAAATAAGAGGATGTTTAGACGAAAAGTGATAAATTTGGATAAATTAAGTGTCCAAATTCGGATGTCTACACATTCAATTGGATTGTTCCATGTTATTGTACCCTTCCCATTCATGTTTGGAAGCATTATTGTATTGATGTAAATCTTGAATGATGTATCTTCTTATTATAAATATGATGATTGTAGTCTCTGGCATTATCTTATGGTCACTGATGGATGCTTTTTGTTCATGTTCTGATTATAGATTCTTGGTACTCTTATGTGGTTATTGCTTCATAATATATGTTTCTTTAATGGTGTTGTATCTGTGGAAATATTTATAATTATGTTCATAGATGTGATAGATGGTTTTTATTTATATAATGTTATGGATGTACATTCACCGATTATTAATTCTATATAATGGTTAAGTGGAATACTCATAGTTAGTTAATCATTGTTATGATATGGGATTACGTTTAGTAATGCAGTCACGTGCACCCCAGAGGACGTAGTATATGTTGTATATGTATAATTGCATCACATGTGTCATTTGATATGTTTTTACTTTAAAAAATTGTAATTTGCTAGTTTTAGTTGTCCTTTGGGGTTCACATGACAGGGCATTACAGCTCCAAATTGAAATGTGTGGTTGATTTTAGACAACTAATGTCAATAGAATGATTTTGATTCTCAAGATCACCGAGTGGGGTGAGAGAAGTGCATATGCATTCAAATGACATAAATTGAAAAAGATCACAAAAAAATGAAGGCACAAATTCTTTTTAAACCTAAAGTAAAGATGAATTCGTTTTGAAGCACCAAAAGCTAAGTGTGAATTTGTCTTGTTCAATTTTAACCCAAAAAGAAATGTCTAGTAAGTTCCTAATATTTAATTTTAATCCAACTTTGACAAAGCTTGAGTTGTGGTTTAATTTTAAGCCCAAAGTAATTCTAGTTGGTCCTAATGCATGAAAGGAAAATAACATATGATGGGTTATTTTCCCATTAGTGTTTGAAATCACTATTAGAACGAGTATCAAATTCTTTTTCTTTCACTTCAATGCTCCATGCTCCTCTTAAAACCTGCAATACATGCTCCAAATGTTAAATGAAATCAAGAAACATGAAGATATGAGAATTAGATAAATGATTAAGCATAAAAACCCTAAAACTTAGACCAAGTTACAATGTGATTTGACTTTAGGTGCAAAATTAAAAATTTTAACTCTAAAAAAATTGAGAAACACCTAAAACATTGCATAGCTTATGAAATTCAACCCCATTTAAAAGAAAAATCTCTGAAAAAGACCAAAATATCACCAAGATATGGCCATTTTAAGATGGGGTACAAAAACAAAAAAACAAAGGAAATCCTGTTTACAAAGGCGACACTATATTTCAAAAGCGACTCTGTATCATTACAAAGGAAACTCTATATTTCAAAAATGATGCTCTGGTGAAAAAACCAAAGGTGACGCTCTGCTCTAAACTAGGGACTTCAAATGCGACTTTGTGATGACAAAAATAACTCTATTTGCAAGGGCGACGCTATATTTGCAAAAGTGATGCTCTCGTAATGTTAAAGGCAACACCGCTTCTTGGAACCTACAAAAACATGATTTTCAAGCCAAAAATTTTCAAAATAAAATAGTTAGCCCTCTTTCTAGCACCAAAATGTGAACAATGATCTACACTGTTAGCTCTAAAAAATGCAGGCGAAATACCTCAAGAGGTTGGAAATATCTTGATACGTTTTAGGGTAACAAACAAGGCCAAAAGATTTAGACCTTCTACTCTTCAGGTGCTGCCAGACCTAGGCAGGTGTACCTACAATAATGAAGCAGACTTGACCAATGTTTATTTCCTAAAAAAATTTACCCACACTGGCAAATAGGAGTGGATAAATGAGTTTAAATTTGGTATAAATTGTATAAGCAATATCAAGGAAAAAATTAAATATGTTCATATGTAAAACTGAATGAAATTAAATAGTGAAATAACAAAGACTAATGCCTTATTGTGTATACGAAGTCAAATGAAAATCTGAAATGAGTAACTTCTCTCTGGCAAAAAATCAAATTGTTTGGAATATAGGTTTTAAGTTTATAATTGGTATAAACATGCAAGAATATGACTACTGAGTTCTTCTTAATGATCCAAATGAGATCCCCTAATTACTATGATTGTTTTAAAGGATTTAATCTTTCCTTGAAAGACCCAATTAATCCAACCATATAGTTACAACAAATGTGTACTGATAAATTGAAAAATATCCTCGATATTATCAGTTTAAACAATTAGAAAATATCAACCTTGGAGACAACTTCAACACTACTTTTAATTATCACAACAAACAACTAAAACCAGAAAAATGCCACCAAATCAGATGAATTCAATTGAAATCTCCATTTTTTTTACATGCATCATAGTCTCAAAAATTTAACATTCTGATCTAATGTGTCTTCCTTTTCTCTCCCCCGTTTCTACTGTCAAAAATGGGTTTTATATATCGGCCACATGAACAGTCGCATCCATTCACATTCACATCCAGGCAATTATTTCATTTGGGCCCTTTTCAAACATTCACCAGAAATCTGCTATGACGTCCTGCAGTCACACCAACACTCCGATTCTCTCTGACAGTCAATATTTTACATATCGCTACGAAGTCACACAGTCTAATCGATACTCTAAGTATCACTGATGCCCTACAGTACCTTTACTTCCATCATCAAGTTATCTTGTAGTCCCATCGATGTTTCGACTCTCCCCGACTACCACAAATTTTATATTGCTTTGATATCATGTAGTTTGATCGATGTGTTGAGTCTCACCGATAGCTATCCATTCAATCACGAGTGTATCGATGTGACATTGAAGGTTGGGAAAATGTTCCTCCACTTACATTGTGTTTTGCTGAGACTTATCCTTCATCAACTTTGATCGCCAAGACACAGTGGTTTTCTTGCCTATGGAACTTCATTCGGCATAACTCCCTTAGCTTTCACCGATGAAGCAAGTCTCACCGATGAATACTCCCTCCAAAATTTTTGCTAAGGCTATACAATCCTATCACTGTGATATAGGGGGTCGGCAAGAATCCCTAACATCATCCCGATGACACCAACGAAACGCACCTTTGCCTTGTCAGCAAGACCAAATGAATGCTCTGGGACATCACATCGATGACTTAAGTTTGGGCGATGGTTCTTTGTTTCATCAGTAAGACACATATATGCTCGCTATGACTCATTCCGATGAATATTTTCTCACTGATATGTCCCTATGTCTTTGATCGGTGAGACACAAATGTGATTGCTATGACCTATTCTGACGACCACTGTTTTGTCGATAGGACCCCTGCGTCGCTGAGACTGCAAACTGCATCATGCCAATGTGTATTACCAAATGAAATAACATCTGTAAGACTCTCCTAATGTCTTTCCGATAGATTGAAAAAGACACATGTTAGTATAAAATGCTTCTTGGATCAGTGAAACCTGCATCATGTTACACTGATATGGTTTACACATTGAAATACTCAAAGATAGGTGAATTCTATGGGACCAAAATGATAAAATATGGGAAAAATTTTTATGCAAAGTGGATTCATGTGCATATGGTAAGGACATTTTTGGGAACTAATGGGTATGTGTGGCCATGAAATTCTCAAAATTTTGTAGTTCTAATAGTGGCTCCGTCTAGGGATGAATGATTGTGAGATCATTGCAAGGATCCAGATCTCTGGATGAGCATACCAGACTTTCAAAGTGATGGACCAGTGAGTAGGATGGAATGAACAAAAATGGAGATGAACAAGACCCTAAACTACTGTACATGGAAAGATTTATTTAATGAAGGAAATTCAGGATTGTCCATGTACTGGCAATTCCTGTTCCTTTTATTTCCTAAACTACTGTGCATGGAAAATAATTTTTAAGAGGATTGTCAAGAGTTGTCCATGCACTGGCAACCCTTAATCCTCTGTATAGCTCAAGAGAAAAAATGTTTCAAGAATTGACCATATACAAGCAACTCTTGTTCTTCACAAGTCATGTTTTGCAAATAATATGAATCTTCACCTTTCTTGCCAACAAAAACAAAGGGTCCCAGCCACAAAGCTTTAAATTTTCCATGTTTTCCATTCTCTTGACATCTTGCATTCCACATTAACACCAGATCATTTTCTTTGAATTTTCTATCTTTTGCTCTTCTATCAAATAAGTACTTCATTTGTGCCTGCAACTTCATATTTTGGTTTTGAGCTACTCTTCTTATCTCATCAAGTTCAACCAGATGCTCCATTCTGTCCTCCATTGGTTCAGGAATGTCTATATCTTCTTGAAGGATAAATTTGTAAACTGGTAAAAAAATTTGTAAAGGCATCCTAGCTTGTGTTCCATACACCAATTAAAATGGGGATTTTCCAATTTCCTTTTTCACAGTTATCCTATCAGCCCACACAACCAACCTCAATTTTGAATCCCAAGCCTTCTTATTTCCACCTAGCATCCTCATGATTTTCAGAAGACTTTTGTTGCTAGATTATGCCTGACCATTGGCTTGCGGATGGTAAGGAGTTGCATAAGAAACAATGATACCATATGTACTGCAAAAATATTTAAACTCATCTTATCTGAAACACATCCCATTATCTGTGATCAATCTTAATGGAGTACCAAATCTGGTAATGATGTTATCCATTAAAAAATTGATTACAACTTTACTTGTTGCTTGCTTGGTTGGGACTGCCTCTACCCATTTGCTGAAGTAATCGGTAGCTACCATTATCCACTTATGTCCTCCACTTGATTTCTCATGTATTTCCCCAATAAAATCAATTCCCCATTGATGAAAAGGGGCTTCAACCTACATAGGTATGAGTGGTAAAGCTCCCTGATACTTCATTTTCCCTGAGAACTTCTGACTTGCTTCACATCTTCTTACATATGAAAAAGAATCATTAAAGACTTTTGGCTAGTAATAACCTGCCCTGAGAATCTTGTGTGTAGTTGTCTTTGCAGAATAATGGCCTCCACAGACCCCTTCATGCATCTCTCTCAAAACACACTTAGCCTGTGACTCATCTAGACATAACAACAACATCCTGTCCCTGTTTTTCCAAAACAAATCACCTTCCATGAACACATATTTGGATGCTTGCAGCTTCAAAGTTCTTCTCTGATTGTCACTTAATCCTTTAGGACACTTCATGTATTTAAGGTAATACATGATGTCTGTATACCATGGAGTATGCTCAATACTTGCAACTGCATTTCCTTCATCTTCTGCATTACAAATTTGATTTACTTCAATATTTGTTTCTGCCATTAGCTTGGCCAAACCCTAACCTCTCACCAATTTAGTGGTTTGTATTTCCATATCAAATTCTTGAATTTTATTAATCCACTTGCATCTCTTTCCAGTTACCTCTGACTGTGTCAAGATATCCTTAACAACTGCATGAGGGACATAAGCTATCACTTTGGCTCCAACAAGATACGACCTGAAAGCTTTTATGGCTTTCACCACTACAAACACTTGTTTTTCCATTATATCATATTTCAATTCTGACCCCTGCAATGACTTGCTAAAAAAGGACATAGGCTGCTCATTGCCTTCCTCATTCTTATGTAACATGATAACAGCTATAGTATGCAACGAAGCAAATGAAAATATTTGAAAGGGTTTTGAAAATTCTGGAGATTTAAGGACAGGAGCCTCCTTGATGGCCCTTTTGATTGATACAAAAGCTTCTAATGCTTCTGCAATCCAATCTACCTTTTGTCCCTTCCTCAACATCTTTGATATGGGCTTAATGATTTCAACAAAATTAGAAACAAATCTCCTAACAAAGTTGATCTGTCCAAAAAATGACTGGATGGCCTTGTCAGTTTTAGGGATAGGAATTTTATCTATAGCCTCAACCCTCTCAGGGTATATTCTAATCCCCTCCTTTGACACAATATGTCCTAAGATTTTTCCCTCTATGACTGCAAAATGACATTTCTTAGGGTTTAGACTAATACCATATTCTAAAGCTTTAACAAATACCTTTTCCAGATGTTCTACATGATCTTCAGCCCTTTTTGAATAAGCAGTATGGTCATCTTGATATACCACCATGATAACATTAATCAAGTCTGCAAATGCTACGTCCATAGCTCTTTGAAAGGTTGCACTTGCATTTGTGAGACCGAATGGCATTCTCACATAAACATACGTTCCCCATGGAGTTGTAAAGGTTGTCTTGTACTACTCAGATTCTTTAACTTTGACCTGGTTGTAATCAGAGAACCCATCCAACATAGATAACAGCTCACACCCTGTTACTTTATGTAGTACAACTTCCATATCAGGTAGAGGATAATTATCCTTGAGAGATGCCACGTTTAGATTTCTGAAGTCTACACATAATCTGATATCCCCATTCTTCTTCCTCACAGGAACCAGATTTGAAACCCATGTTGAATGCCTGATTGGTTTAATGACACCCCCATCTCTAAGCTTTACCAATTCCTCCTGCATTTTTGGTTCCAATGTTGGGTTGATAGGTCTTTGCCTTTGCCTAAATGTCTTTGCATCTAGCTTCAATGGGATTTCATGTTGAAACAAATCTTCCTTATATACTTTGAGATCTTCATAAGACCATGCAAACACATGTTTATATTTTCTTAATAATGCAATCAACATTCTTCGAATTGTCGGGCTTATTTTCTTTCCAATGTATACCTTTTTTGGTGCCAGTTCAGTCCCTAAATTGACCTCTTCAACATCCTCCATCTTGACTAGTATCTGTTTCATGAGGGACCAATCATTTCCATCATATACCCTTTCCAATGCTACTAGCCCTTTGGGAAGCTTATTAGTTTGAAGCTGTAAGACCTCTTTCCCAAATATTGTTTGCTTTCCATCTACTTCTTCAATAAAGTCATTGAAATCAACTTCTTGAGCTTCATATTGATCTATATAGTGAAGAAACTTCAAGAGGTCAGCATCATCATTAAAAACTTTCCAACTGTATATATTGTCAGGCACAATGGGTCTTGCTTTGAACTCGATCTGAGATACTCCAGCCAACGTGATGTCATCTCTTCTTAGTGCTACATTGGATAAAAAGTCTGCCATTATGTTCTTCGACCTCTCAATCCATTCAATGGAGAAAGCATCAAACAATTCAACTGTATCCCATACAACATTCCTATACTGCTTCAGCCTCTTGTGTTTTGCTGCATATTTTGATTTAATTTGAGAAACAACAAGCTCAGAATCCCCTAGAACAACTAGTAGCTTGATCTTATGTTTTACAACCATATTCAATCCTATTAGTAAAGCTTCATATTCTGCTATATTGTTCATACATTCAAATGCTAGAAAAATGAATATTTTAAAGTAACTCCTTCAGGGGAAACAAACACTATTCCTGCTCTGTTACCTTCTTGGCTGCAAGCTCCATCAAAGTACATTTTCCACACGCCATCATAGTTTTTTGCAACATGCTTATCAATTGGATCAATATTGACTAATTCTGGTTGAGCTGGTTCTATCTAAAAATTCCCAAGATCCATGTCACAAAAGCAATTGACTTGATTTTGAGGTACACAATCTACAATTGGGTTCATCCTTGGCTCCCTGTACAACTTAACTTCTTGACCATTCACTGGAATTTTTGCATAAGATAAATCAAATTGGACGTTTCCCCCAACTGCTGCTATCCACTGTCTTGATAAGAACATCCCAAACTGAGGAGAGGTATCAATTACAGTTATATCTATATTGTAGGCCACCTAAGGATAAGTAGCTAGTTTGACTTCAACATCTTTCATAACACCTACTACTGGAATAGGCCGGCTATCCATTGCATAACACTTCCCTTCATTAGTATCTACCCACATACCCAATTGTTTCATAACTCCTACTAGCATGATATTGATTGCAACGCCAGAGTCTATCATGTAATTCCTCAACATTTTTTATTTATAAGCAGTGTGGTGAAAAAAGGTTCAACTTGTGGGGAATTTACCAATACATCATTTAAGCAAACTTCAGGGACAATCACTTTCTCTTGTTTATTAAATGCTTTAGTGGCCATTTTATTTTCTGAATTTACACTTTTCTCGTTTCCATTTGATATCAATTGTATCGCACTATCTTTATATTCCTTAATTCTCATCATCTCAAGCAGTGGAACAAACATTTTTACCTAAGATAAAGCCTGAGAAAAGTCAAATGAAGAACCCTCTGTCTTAACCATTTTCTTTTGCTCTGATATTTCCCCTTTGGATTCTTCCTTTTGGACAGGTTTATGTTTTTCTTTGTATAGCTCTTTGTTCTCTTCTTTTTGAACAAGCTTTTGTTTGTTCTTGTCACGTTGCTTATTTTATGTTCTCTTCAAAACTCTTGGTGTTACTTCTCTATCTTTCATGAATGTTTCGCTGGGAGCACCTTCCTTTTCATTCACTGTCCTATTTCTTAACCAATACGTGCTCTTCGCTTGTTCAACCGCAACAATGGTTAACCTCTTTATTTCTTCATTAGTGGGTCTCCTTATATCGCATTGAGTAGGTACCTCAACAGAGTATTTTTTGCATAATCTTCTTCAGAATCAGAAAAAACCTGCTATTCAGCCATGTGGACATTGCACCTTTGATTTGAAACATCATACTCACAACCTTCATCTTCTGAAGATGAATACTCCTCCTCAATAGGATAAGAAGTATTTGAAGTCAAAAATACTGAGTGATCTTCTCCACTGCTACCCGCTAGCATCCCTTCTTCCTACATTTCTTGGGCTACAACACAGTGGTCTGGGGAATGTGGCCCATCACAACCTTCACACCAAAGATTATTATGAACCATATACACCCCCTTCTTCCTTAATAGATCAGGTGTTTCTTTGTTCCTGGGTCTATCCATTATAGGTTTTCCATCCTTCCAATTTGTATTGTAAGGCATGTCATGTAACTGAGGCCTCTCATTTCTATACATGTTCTCCTGTTTATACTGATAATTATTGGCTTGCTGAGGAACCCTAGGATTGTCTCTCTTACTAATCATCCTAGCACCTTTCCTGTTGTTTTCAATGGTCAGTGCTATCTTTTGGGCTTCAACTAAATCTCTTGGAAACCTGTTTCTTAGTTCATACCCTATTTTTGGATCAAATGCATTCAAATAAATACTCAATGTTGCAGAGCCTGGAAACTTTGATCCAGGTGGTATTTTATTCTATAATCTACTGAATTTTTGGTTAAAATCATAAATTGACTCATTCTATTTTTTTTGAATCTGTACTAGTTCATGTAAAGCAGCATCTGGTGCACATGGATTTATGTATTGTTCAAGAAATCGATCCTGAAATTCTTGGATAGAATCAATAGAAGCTGTTGGTAGGCCATTGAACCAATCCATAGCTTCTTCGGTGAGTGACATCATGAATAACCTCATGTGTAAATATTTATATGCTATATCCAAGTTCCGAATAAAAGCATTAAAATTCCTCAAATGATCTTCAGCAGTAATTGCACTACTCCCTGTAAACTTAGGAACAAGACTTCTCCAACTACTATCCATAGGGTAAGGGTATAATTGAAACCCTGTCAAATCAAATTGTTTGATCATTGTTGTATATTGCTAAGGGGGAGGATTATGCACATGTTGATACTGGTAAATTGGATTGTTGTATTGTGTATGAAGATATGGCACATATTGCTGACCATGAGGTGGTTGTATATTTGTATGTTGTGATGCAATATTCGGTGGATAGTTTGGTTGCTTGTATTGATTTCTCACATAATTATGAGGAGCCTTTGACGGGTCTGAAGGCCCTGTATTATCATTTCCCTACCTATGAGGCCGTATATACTTTGAAAAACTAGTTGTCTGAGCATCAATTTGGGCTTTCTGCAATTTCAAGTCTTGGATTGCTTTTATCATTTGGATCTTTTCCTGTTCAACTTTTACCCTTTCTACTTCTTGTTTATGAAACTCGAGCTGTTCTTCTACTTCTTGGTGAGTTGAGAACTCATAGTTTTCTTGAGGAATTACATGATCAATAGGATCACTTTGATTACCCTCCATTCTTTGATCATATTCATGTTGATATCTGATTTGTTCAACTTCGAGTTTAGCATTGAACTCTGCTTGTTTTTGAGGATTATAAAAAGGATTTCTTTGTTCTTTAGGGGTACAAGGTTCTGCACTTGAATTATCTCTCCATGTATCATAACGGTCATATGTCTCACAATGTGGTCTTGATGCTTTGTCTTTGTTCATTATGCACATATCATCTTCTTTCTTCTTACCCTTATCATCCTTATCACCCTTATGTGTCCACTTACTGTTGCTGGAAGGACCTCCAGAAGGACCTCCTTTGTATTGGGATCTTCTACCATTCATGTTGAATTGATGCAATGTCTTTGTCAGAGTCGTCACTCACTTTGTGAAAAGTGAGAAAAATGAAACTATTCTTGATTTTATCCCCCAGTGGAATCACCTTTTCAAAAACTTCTCAAATTATGAATTTTTATTTAATGACTCTATATGATGATCATCAACCGGATAACCTACAATAAGTCCCCAACAGAGTCACCAATTTGTTAGCTCTCAAAAACGCAGGCGAAATACCTTAAGAGGTTGCCAATCTTTTGATACGTTTCAGGGTAATAGACAAGGCCAAAAGATTTAGACCTTCTACTCTTCGGGTGCTGCCAGACCTAGGTGGGTGTACCTACAATAATGAAGTAGACTTGACCAATTTTTATTTCCTAAAAAAATTTACCCACACTCGCAAATAGGAGTGGATAAATGAGTTTAAATTTGGTATAAATTGTATAAGCAATATCAAAGAAAAAATCAAATATGTTCATATGTAAAAATGAATGAAACTAAATAGTGAAATAACAAAGACTAATGCCTTATTGGGTATATGGAGTCAAATGAAAATCTGAAATGAGTAAATTATCTCTGGAAGAAATTCAAATTGTTTGGCATATAGGTTTTAAGTTTATAATTGGTATAAACATGCAGGAATATGACTACTGAGTTCTTTTTAATGATCCAAATGAGATTCCCTAATTACTATGATTGTTTTAACAGATTTAATCTTTCCTTGAAAGACCCAATTAATCCAACCATACAGTTACAACAAATGTGCACTGATAAACTGAAAAATATCCTCGATATTATCAGTTTTAAAAATTAGAAAATATCAACCTTGGAGACAAATTCAGCAATACTTTTAATTATCACAACAAACAACTGAAACCAGAAAAATGCCACCAAATCAGATGAATTCAATTGAAATCTTCATCATTTTTTTTTACATGCATCATAGTCTCAAAAATTTAACATTATGATCTACTGTGTCTTCCTTTTCTCTCCCCCCTTTCTGATGTCAAAAATGGGTTTTATATATCAGCCACATGAACAGTCGTGTCCATTCGCATTCACATCTAGGCAATTATTTCATTCAGGCCCTTTTCAAACATTCACCAAAGATCTACTATGATGTTCTGCAATCACACCGACACTCCGAGTCTCTAAGACAGCCAATATTTTACATATCGTTATGAAGTCACATAGTTTAATCGATACTCTGAGTCTCACTGATGCCCTACGGTACCTTTACTTCCATTGCCAAGTTATCTTGTAGTCCCATCGATGTTCTAAGTCTCCCCGACTACCACATATTTTATATCGCTTTGATATCATGCATTTTCATCGATGTGTTGAGTCTCACTGATAGCTATCCATTCAATCATGAGTGTATCGTTGTGAAATTGAAGGTCGGGTAGATGTTCCTCCGCTTACATTGTGTTATGCTGAGACTTATCCTTCATCAACTCTGATCGCCGAGACACAGTGGTTTTCCTGTCGATGGAACTTCATTCGACATAACTCCCTTAGCTTTCATCGATGAATACTCCCTCCAAACATTTTGCTAAGGCTATACAATCTTGTCACTATGATATAGGGGGTCGACAAGACTCCCTGACATCATCTCGATGACACCAACGAAACCCACCTTTTCCTTGTCGGCAAGACCAAATGAATGCTCCAGGACATCACACTGACGACTTAAGTTTGGGCAACGGTTCTTTGTTTCATCAGTAAGACACATATATGCTCACTATGACTCATTCCGATGAATATTTTCTCACCGATATGTCCCTATGTCTTCGATTGGTGAGACACAAATGTGATCGCTATGACCTATTTTGACGACCACTGTTTTGCCGATAGGACCCCTATGTCACTGAGACTGCAAACTGCATCATGCTGATGTGTATTACCAAATGAAATAACATCAGTAAGACTCTCCTGATGTCTTGCTAATAGACTGCAAAAGACACAAGTTAGTATAAAATGCTTCTTGGATTGATGAAACTTGCGTCATGTTACGCCGATATGGTTTACACATTGAAATACTCAAAGACAGGTGAATTCTATGGGACCAAATGATAAAATATGGGAAAATTTGTTATGCAAAGTAGATTCATGTGCATATGGTAAGGAAATTTTTGGGAACTAACGGGTATGTGTGGCCATGAAATTCTCAAAATTTTACAGTTCTAACATACACCAAGCTAAATAAAGACAACACAAACAAGGTTAGTCATTCAAATTAGCAGAAACATCATTCCCTATGAGATTATTGATCAAACGAAGATGAAAACATGAAATAAAAGCACAAAAGAAAGCAAATGAAAGAATTTAAACACACAAACTAGATCAAACCTCCATCCCATAGGTGGATTGGTGTCACTTTGATGTGGAAAGTGGTCCTTTCCCAATCCCTTTAATAAGCTTCAAGATCCTTGATAAATTTGGAGTAGAGTAACAATGCCTAAAATTGTGGATGAAAATGGATTTGATAAATGCCAATTGCCCTCAAAAATAGTGATAGCAATTGGATGATTGATGGATGAAATGAGCATAATGATTTTGCATGAGATTGTGGATCCATTTCAAGTAGAAGAGGCTTCTACTTATAGGAGTGAAGGGTTGAAGAAAGAGTGACATTGGTGAATGTGGGATTAAAATGGGAGCCAGTAGGAATGTGACACTTGCCACAATTATATTGGATGAGGGTAGAGCACATTTTGGGGAATGTGTTGAGTAAAGGAGGATGTAAGAGGAATAAATGAAAATGGTTGAGGATTTGAAAGGTTGTAAGAAGAAGTAAATAAATGTGGTTGAAGATTTGAAAGGATGTAAGAGGAGTTAATGAAGATGTAAAAGAAGCTAATGAATGTGTAAGAGGTTATTTAAAACCTTTGGAGGGAAATTGAATGAGGAGGTGGTTGGGAGGAATATTCCTTGGAATATGCCATTGTGAAGATAAATAGAGGAATTAGATAATTAAAAGAAATGAATTTCATGTGCAACCTGGTTAGCTGACCATGGGTTGATTTAACTTTTAAAGAGTTAAAAATTGGAGTATTTGTTAATGATGATTAGAAAGTGATTTAAGGTTAATTAATTCAGAATTATTTAACTTGGATGGTTAGGGGATTATGACATTTGATTTAAATAGCTCTATTTATTTAATAAAATAAGAGGATTTAGGGGGATTTAATTAAATGATTTGATTTAATTAAATATGATGAATATTAGTCAGAAGAAAAGTGAATTAATCTAATAAATTTAATTATTTGATTAATAGTAGAAATTACTGGTTTTAACTAAATAATGTTGGTTATTTAATTAATTAGTTAGTTTGAGGTGATTTAGGAAGAAATGGTGTTAGTTAATTAAAATTAGATGCATAGTCTCAATCAAATCTTTTTAAGTGTCTACAAAGATATTTCTTTGTTAAAAGTGATTATGCTTTAGAGGATGGGATTGATCATATAAGGCCCACTCATGCATGATTCATGTCATTTTTTATTTTTCTTATCAATTTTTATTTGTTTGTGTGTTTCTAGGATTTATTGGCAAATGGATGGAGAGGCTACTACAATAGTAATATGGAGTTTTGTATTGTGATTGTTTGAAGATATATCTACATTTTCTTTTGAATCACAAGGTATTAAAGGATGCTATTGACATATTTTTTGTCAACTACAAGGACACAAATTATTTTGTTGTTAAAAGTGTTTATCCCTTAGAGGATGAGACTGATCATGTAAGGAACATTCATGCTTGCTTCATGACCCATCTTATTTTTCTTATCAATGTTTGTGTTTTTGAATATTTTTAAGGTCTCAGACTTCTACAATAGTAGTATGAGTTTTATGTCATGACTATATATAAAATTTCTTATATGATAGTTATTTATATATTTAATAATAGATATAGGTTTAAAAGTAACATATAACTATATAATATTTTTGATGAAGTATATAATATTTATTACATTTTTCAAAGTAAAAACAAAATAATGGTTTATCCAAATAATAAAAAAAATCAGAAATAAGACTAAAATAATTCTTCAAATAAAAATAAAGTAGACAATGTAATAAAATAAAACAATTCTTAGATAAATTAAAATTTGTGTCCAGCTAATAAATAAAATAATTTAAAAGTAAAAGTAAAATAACTCTCTAGTAATTAAAATAGATGTGTTATATATATAACTAACATGAAACATCGATACTTATTGAATGTGTTAACTCATAAATATTAGTACTTTCCAAATACTATTGCAATCAGTTTTATTTTCTCTTGTTTAACTAATTATTAATAAGTTGTTTTTGAACCACCAAAATTTTTATCTTTTTAAATAATATTTAATCTCTTAAACTGAATATGAAAAATATTTAACTTTATAATTTTAGAAATTATTTCTCCTCAAAATGATTGGCTAAAAATTTTTGGGTGTTAGGTGGATTTTTAGGAAGTATAAAGGTGTTCAAACTATTATTTTATTTTTTTAAGAATAGTTTTTACTTTGCATCCATATGCATTATCTTTTTTTAGGTTAAATTATGAGGACAAAAAGTGGATTGAAGGTAAATAAAATGGAAGATAATGCAATACACACAATACCCTTCACCTAAAACCCTTCTTCCTCCTTAGATAGAGCTGAAGTAGAGTGCACCATAGTTGCACTTGATTTACTCTTTTGATGTGTTGATGGAGGAATGCGATTGTTTATAAAACTAGCAACATGATGATAGGATTAGGATGATAAGGATATGATGATGGAAGATTAGATAAGCTATGGAAGAAGTAGATAGAAAATTCAGTAGCATATAGCTATGACTATGAAAGATTATTTTCAAATGGGATGGAAGGCCTCTCATTTATAGAATATTCATGAGAAAAATCAAGGGCCAAGATTCATTGGTTAATGGATGGCTAGGATTGAATGAGGAGTAGGGTTGAGATCAAATGTTGTAGTCATGTGACAAGTGTCACATGAGGGATAAGGGCTAGATTTAGAAATGGATTAGGGAAACATCCTTATGTGAATGGCTAGGATTAAGAGGTGTGATATGAAATGAATGGATGAGATAAAAAGTTAGTTTGAATTTTGGGAAGGTGTCTAGGTTCAATGAATCTAGACAAGGTCATAGTTAGACATGTGAGAGGGACACTTGTCACATGATGGCAAGTGTAGATTCTGATCCATGTGAAATGAATCCAATGGCTAGGATTAAATGGACAAGGATTGAGGAATAAAGAAGAACTAAATATTAGAGGAAAAGGTAATGGGAATTGATTAGCCTAAATTAATAATTAATTGAGAATTAATTAATTAATTTAGTTGGAAGATTTGGGGATAAGGTTAGACTTAATTAAATAAACGTAAAATTTATTTAATTAAAGGTGATGGGTAAAGGTAATATATTAATTAATTATTATTTATTTAATTAATCACTTAGAATAGGCTAAAATTAGGTGTGGTTGGGTAAGGTCAGATTTAGGCGTACATTTTTCTCCTCTTTGGGATGATGCTGCAACTAAGAGAAGTAACATCATTCCAAAGAAGTATAAAACATAGTAGGTAGGCAAGGGATAAGGACTAGTGGCATGATGCCCCAGTCACTAGAAGGATGAGAGTTATGTATGCCCCCTCGTGAGGACATGTGGACTCAAGGAACACATGTGTGCTCTCGAAATGAATGAGAGAGTTAGAGGATGAAGGATGATAGGAGGACCTAGATAAGGATGGATGGGAGAAGATAAGAAATATGAAGATATGAATCAAGAGGGAGGATGAATGATAATAATTTTTCAATGATATAAGCAACCTAGGTTTGATATTGTACTTGACATTATGCACCAAAGTATAAGGAACCATGATGATAATGTGCCAAGTAAGTGATAAAAAAGGTCAAATGAAAACATATGCCTTATAACACCATGATATGGAGACCATGATGCCCTTGTGGTAATAGAGTACAAAGGTCGTGATAAATACAAATAATGATAACACACACAAGCAACAAGAAAGCATATACAACAAGCCAAAACCAAACTAGGATGATGCCCCTAGTCAAGTTTAAAAATAGATTGATTGATTGATTGATGATGATGAGGATACCAAAGTTAACAATAAGAACAATACTTACCCCGAGGATTGTGTTCTTAATGAGAAGAACAACACCTGTATTAGGAAGGATACATTCCTATGATGATAATTTGATAATAAATCAATAGATTTCAGCTAATTTGGGTCAAAATGATGGGTTTCTTTTAGATGATGGTCTAGATTACAAGATTTTATTGCATGGATTATGATTGATTTGGGATGGTTCAATTGGAAGGATAGATAGAGGATAAGTGGATTGGCTAGAATAGGAGTGGATGAAGGATAGAGGATAAGTGGATTAGATAGGATAGGACAATAGGATGCTTAGGAGGATATGATGGTTAGGATAGATGAACCAATGACAAGATAAAACCAAGGAATGGTAAAAGATGGAGGGATGGATGCATTTCTTGGATGGATGAGGGATATGGAGATAGGAGGATAAGAGAAGGGAGCTCCAAGAACTATGTTGCAAAGGAACAAGAGGCCCCACACTAGAGGTAGTGGAATCAGGGATGGAAGATGATAAGGGATGCATGAGATGGAAGGATGGTGAATAAGGGATATGGATGGAAACAAAAGTAAGGTTTGCATTGTACAAATAATGCATGACTATTTTCCCCTAGCTCTCTATCAAGGTCAAAGGTGAAAATGGAGGATGAGTTGGATAGGATAACGGATATGATATGCATAGCATAAGGTAGGTATGATATTTGATATTTATGAAGATCCTTAGCCTTGTCAAGATCAAAGGTGAGAAATGGGGATGGACTTAGATATGATGAGGGATAGGGGATGAAGGATAATGAAAGATGTCGATAAGATGTGGTAGGATGAACCCTACCAAGCCAAGTGTAGAGTGCAAGAGGATGATGGATTACACATGACATCTATTTGCTAATTTTTCATCATGGTACTTTCCCAAGGTGCCACAAGAAGTGGTTTTCACCATTGGATGAATGATTTCTCTCTTTTTTTTGGAATTTTTGGATAATTAGAGTAGGGAGGATGAAGAAGGATAAGGATAGGTGGATTTGGAAGATAGTGGATGTATGATAGGGAGATGGAAGAAGGAATAAAGTGTATAGTTCCATGGATGGTATCCCTTGATGATGTGCTATAATGCACCATGGTAATTGGAGGTATGCTCATAGACATTGGTAGAATGATGGTAAGGGGGATGAAATGGATTTATGCAAAGGATTGTATTAAAGGAGTGTGATGGGGGATGAATTTTGGATAATGGATAAAGGGTTGGAATACTTGTGGATGAGTGGAAGGAAATGTTGTAAATATCAACATTGGCACACACCTTGAGAGGTGGTGGAGTTGTGGAGGAGAAGTGGATTTTAAATTAGATGGAGGGATGGATTTTGGGACATAGGGACCTAAAACATAATGAGGAGATGATGGAGGACTTAAGATAGTGGATTTTGAAATTGGATATTTAAATAGAGGAGTGGATATGTATTTTGGGACATAAAGGCCCAAAATAGAATTAGAAGATGAAGGATTATTAGATGGAGGATTGGAGGACTTAGGAGTGGATGAAGCTATTGGATTAGCAAGTTTGCATTCCAATTTTTGTTGTTCTTTGAGATGCATTGATTTGATGAGTAGTTTTGGAATCCACATGGATTTTGAATTTTTCATGGGTCTTTGTGGAATTTTGGATTTAAATTCATGCTTTTGGATATGATTTTACTTTATTTTTGCATGTATTTTTGAGGGGACATGTTGATCCTTGGGTTTTTGTGGATTTTTGGATTTGATATTTGGCATCCAATTTTTTTTCAAGAGAAATGGGATTGGTGCATGGATATGAATGATATTGAGGTCTTATGGATGGGTTGATGCAGGTATGATATTGAAATGGGTTCAAGGGTGTGTAGCTTTGTTGATCTTGGTTTATGACAAGATGAAATGACTTTGAGATAGAGAAGATGGGGATAGAGGATGGAGGGATGTAAGGACCCAAAATGGATGGAAGGGATGATTGATTTGAATTTGGGACATAGGGACCTAAAATAGATGGATGGGATGAAGGCTTGGGCTTTGGAATATAAGGGTCAAAGATAGATTTGGAGGATGGAGGATATGAATGTTTGGACTTAAGTGGAGGGATGTGGGTTTTCAGAGGAGCACCAACATCTTGAGCATGAGCTTGGTAACCAAGGCCACGATAATTTGGATTTACTTTGATTTGGATAGGTTTCATATTCCTTTTTCATGGAGGCCTAACCCTTTTCCTTGATATTGCATAGATCGAAAAATAATTTTTCCAATAGGATACTTATTCATTTGGAAGCAAGACGTGAGTCTATTTTTAAGGGGCTATGAAATGGAAAGAATGATAGAATCATGGAGTAAACTAGCTTGGATGAAAGTGGAGGAACTAATTTGATAGGTGTGTGGTTCATGGGTATCTAAGATAGGGGTGATGAGATTGTGTGGAGGATTAGGATAATAATATGGAGAGGGAAGGGCACTTTGATCTTGACTTAGGGTAGGATAATGGGATGGAGGAGGATCATAAGATGGAGTGGAAGGGAGAGGATCATGAGAGGGGGATACAGGGGAACTTTTCTCTTGGAATGGAAGGGTATCATGTGATGTAATGAAAGGGATACTTTTCTCTTGATTTGGAAAGGGATCATGACATGGGATGGAAGGGGTGTCTTGATCTTGATATGTAGGGGAATCTATATTTTCATTCTTTGGATTAGGGAATTGACATATTTCATTTGGTTTGGATGGTGTGATGGGGGAGGAAGGTTGGATATACTTCTCCAATTGGGTAGATGGAGGAAAAGGAGATTCTTGAGATTTAGAGGATTGGGGTTTATCTTGATGTGGAGGGGATGAAGGTGGATGCATGACATGGGGAAATTTGACAACTTTATTTTTACATGGGAATTTAGCCACCATTGCTAATAGTCCTTGGAGGAAATCATGAGAGATAAGGGATGATGTAGATTTATAATATTGGGGTGATGTGGATTGTAAGGATGTGGGAGATGAACAAGTGGAATAAGAAGAGGAAGCTTCCATGGATTGGTAAATTGGGGATGAGGATGAGGATCTTGAAAAAAAGTTGGAGATGAGGATTTAGGATGTGGAAGGGGTTGGAGGGGAATTTTGGATAGAGGCTTGTTTCCCTTGTCAAAGGAAGGGGAAGGATAAGAAATAGAAGATGGGTAGGGATTAGATGGATGTGGGAAGGATGGAAATTTATCACTAATTCTAAGGAAGTATCCAATCATGGCATCTTTTTCATTGTTAAAGTAGTGAGTGAGGATGAAGTCAGTAGTGGTGGATGGGATGATGTGGATAGTAAGAATCTGGGTGGTATTTGAGGGCAAATTTGGATGGGGGTTTGATTTCTCTTTTCAAAGTAAGATTATGGTTAAGAAATAGGATATGGATTGGGAGTGGGCATACTTTATTGAGGTGGCATGGATGTGGAGAGCTCATCTTGGTACACAAGACTCATTTTATCATAGGGATCATATTCAGGTTGATCAAAAAGTTATCCTCATCATCATCAATGTAATTAGGTTTACCTTTAATCACAACCTTTGGCCTTGTTGGGGGAAGATATGGGTTCTTGATGTTGGATTGGGTTGGAATAGATGAGGGTGGGTTAGAATAGATTGGATTAGATGGAGGATATATTAGATGGTTGTACATGGTAGATGAATGATTGGAAATTGGAAGTGATTTTGGATGAGGAATTAAAAATGACTTGGGGATTTAGAAAAATAATACCTAAGAATGAGGTTGGAGAATAAAATTGGATATGGATGGAAGGGTTGGATTGGAGAGGTTTGGAGTGAATAGATGGGTGAACAATTAGGATAGGAAGGAGATTAGATTGGAAATGTTTTAATGGGTGAGATATGTTGTTGGAGGGATTTGGAAGACTTGGATGGATAAGGGATAAGATTGGAAGGATGATAAATTGTTTTAGCTGATTTGGATGGATGAAGGATTGAACAAATGAATTTTGATGAAAATATTGGGAGAATGGTTGGATTTGGATGACAATTTTTCTTTCTTGACTAGGAGATGATTTAAATTTTTTTTAAAAAAAATAGTTTCTTGAGGAATTGGGAAGACATGCATGGACTGGTTTAACACAAGAAGACACACCAAACACTTGCACAAGCCTAAAATTATTCAAGTGGGAGTGTTAACCTAGTGTGGTCCCACTAGCCAAAGGTTAGTACCTCAAGATTAACAAGGAAATTATATTTCAAGATTCTATATATAAATAACATGGAAGATGATGAAATAAACACAATACCTTCACCTATAACCCTTCTTTCTCATCAGATAGAGTTGAAGTAGAGTGCACTCTAGCTCCACTTGATTTTATCTTTTGATATGTTGATGGAGGAATGCAGTTTCTTATAAAACTAAAAAAATGATGATATGATTGGGATGATAAGGATATGATGATGGAAGATTAGCTAAGCTATGGAAGATGTAGATATAAAATGTGAGAAGTATATAGAAAATTCAACAACATAATGTTATGAATATGGAAGATTATTTTCAAATGGGATGGAAGGTCTCTCATTTATAGAATTTATATGAGAAAAATAAATGGCCAAGACATATTGGTTAATGAATGGATAGGATTGAATGAGAAGTAAGGTTGGGATAAAATGTTGTATTCATGTGACAAGTGTCACATGAGGGATAAGGGCAAGGTCTGGGGATGGATTAGGAAACATCTATACGTGAATGGATATAATTAAGAGGTGTGATATGAAATGAATGAATGATATGGAATGTTAGTTTAACTTTTGGGAAGGTGTCTAGACAAGGTCATAGTTAGACATGTGAGAGGGACACTTGTCACATGATAACAATTTTAGATTGTGATCTGTGTGAAATGAATCCAATGACTAGGATTAAATGGACAAGGATTGAGGAATAAAGGGGAATTAAACATAAGAGGAAAAGGTAATGGGAATTAATTATCCTTAATTAATTAATTTATTTATTTGGAGAATTTAGAGATAAGACTAGACTTAATTCAATAAATGTGAAATTATTTAATTAAAGGTGATGGGTAAAGGTAATAGATAAATTAATTAAATAAATAAATATTATTTAATTAATTAATCACTTAGAATAGGCTAAAATTAGGTAAGGTTGGGTGAGGTTATATTTTTTTGAAGTTGGGAAAATCAACTCTATAGCTCCCAAAGATCACCTATAATCAAACACTTGTCACAGAAAGAGAGAATAACAAAGCTATGGAGGCCAAGAGCTATTGATCCAAAAAATCATGAATCATAATTAGTGTTAATCTTAATTATTATAAAATAGAGAATACTTATAAAATGATAATAAACCTAGAAACCCTAGGTGAGGTTAAAACAAGATCATGGCATGTGTCCTCATCTTATGACATGAGACCTAAAAATAACATGACCTAAGTAAGCTTAAGTAAGTAGAGGAAATGGGGTCTAATAATTAAATAAATAATGTATTAGGAAATACCATGTTAAAGTTGAAAAAAACACAAGCCATAGGATCAAACAAAAAGAAAAGACACCTTTCGTGCATAAGAAAGTTGCAAACAATAATATGAAATATCCTCAACAAGAAAAAACTACAATAATAGAACTCTAGAATCTCAAAAGAGAAACTCAAGAAGAGAAGAGGAATAATACAAAGAGGGTTGAGTGCTTATAAGAGAAAAAAACTAAATGAGAAAGGGATTATATCATGACAAGTGTCATCATGTCATGCAATGAGACAAAATGAACTAATAATAGCTCAACTAATAAAAGAATAAAAAACACTCCTAAGTTTAGCTTAAGTGTGATGAGGCCAATTATTAGCTAGTTTCCTGTTGTTTACAACATACTTGTAGACATTTCCAGATACTCATTTCATACATATTCCTAAACTTTACTATCTTTTTATGATCATCATGCAACTTGAACCTATTTTTAGTATATGGAAATATGATTATGGTATGTTAATAATTGCATGGTTAAAATGTGTGAATGTGTATGGGATGCAGTGTATTTCTATGTTTAAATAATTGTTATTAGTATTGTGTATATGTTTCAGTGAACTAACTCTTTACAGACAAGAATCTAGAGCAAGCAAATTGTAGCCCATGACAACTAAGGGGCACAACCCGTAGCCAAAGGAGTTTCAGACAATGATGAAGGGGAATTTCTACAATAAGAAGAACACAATAGTTGCAGAATTAGAGGCGCCTATTTATCAACATGATTGTGAGTCACAATATCATTTAATAAGACCACTGAAGGAGAAGAAACCTTCTATGATTAGGAATCCAATGTGACTATTTCTATAGTCCATGTTTCAGTTTTATCATCACAACAGAGTTGCAGTCCTAATCAACCTCTTATACCTTTTCAGTTATGTTTTTAGTTATGTTTTAGACTTTTTCACACTCTATTTTATAGGAGAGTGGTGAGTTGCATTTAGATTTATGTTTTGAGTCCTTGTTTCAACAAGACTCCCCCACACTTATGCATATATGGTTTAGTGGTTGAGGAGAATAGAAAGCATAGCAGATATAGTAGATAGATATATTTAGATAGTTTTCCTGTTACACAACAATACTCTTGTTTCCAATTATGTTTTTATGAACAAGATATCCATGAAGATTCTTATTAGATTATGAAATCTTGAGTTATGCAATGAAGAGTTTTCCAATTATTGTTATGGTTAATTGATTTGAGAAGCTAGATTTGAGTTTATCCTATGGAGACAATCACTTGAGCAAGGTCCACTCAAGGTAACTGTTCCCCACTTTAATTTCTACACATTTATTTCTATTGTTATAGTAGTTACCTTCATTATTACATTTGTCTTAATCAGATTCTTCATACACGATGAATTTGAATGAAATCATGAATAAGATATTGTCTTGTATTTCATGCTTTGTTTGTCTCAATGCATTATCCTCTAGAGTGAGTCAAAGTTAGAAACATTAGTTAGTTATAGAGTTTAGTTTTGATAGTGAACTAGTCATAGTCTTTAACTGTAAGTACCCATAACAATAGTTCTAGATTCAATTATTTTTACTATTAAGAAGTTTATGTTTTTCCCACGTGTGTAAACACATACCAGGATGATATAGGTAGTGTAGAGTCTCTAAATGCACATACAATTCCAATAATATCACAAGCTTATGTTAGCCCTGGTAGATAATTAAATGGAGTCTTTATGTAAGGGTTTAGTAAACTGTCCAGTTAGGTACCCCTCTAAATTATGTGAACATCACCAAGTTTGCTGAACATTAGTTGGGCCTTACATTTTTGGCATCGTTGCTAGGGATGGTGCTACATTCAAAGGTTCATCTATAGTGCCCCTCCATTATCATTGTGGATGTTTAGGTAGTCATCTTTGGAACTCAGAGATGAAGGTAAATTAATGGGGATATTTAAAGGTACATGCTAATAATGTAAGTAGTTGATCTATTTTATGATACTGTATATAGATGCATTGTTATGATCAGTATGTGATTATTCTACCATGACCATTATGTGATTATCATTCTGATTGCTATGTAGCTGATTGTTTATGCGTTGGTTGGACTACTTGGTGTTGTTCTTACTATTGTGTGTGTGGGTGAAGGGAACAATGTTTCATCACTCACTTGTGAGTACCCTGTGATGCTATGATTCCCTTTCACAATTTGCTTGATTATATGTGTATGTATATGCCCGACCGTGTTGTGTGTTGTAGGTTACAGGTACTAGGCATCGACTCCACCTGAATTGGTAGGTCTGAGTGTGCCTTAAACCCAATGGAACAGTTGTTCAGAGATATCATTTGGTGCCCTACCCTAGCCATCTTCCTTGAAGAGGATGAGTATCTATCTATTACCTCATCAGTGTTGTTTGATGTCGGTGGTCAGTTGGTCTTATTTTTTGACCTTGATTATGTTTAGGAAATTGTTGTTAATATTTGGTTTGTTTAATTTAAATTTGGTTGATAAATGTTGTTCTTGTGTTAATTGATTGATTAAATTAAATTATAAAGTAACAAGTATTTTGGTAATTAAATATAATATATATTTATTAATGACTATGGTTTATAATAAATTTAAAAGTGTAATGTAATCTTAAATAAAATAAAATAAATAGATAATAAAATAATAAATAAATAAAAGGTGATTAAGTTGGTGTTATGCGGTCTCACAAGATGTCCCATTTTTCCCTTTGGAAAAATGTGGACCCCCTTTTTTTTCTTGTTCCCTTTCACTTTCGCTTGCTTTGGCATTGTTTTATGGCTTGGTCAGTTGTTGGTCTCATTTTCAATTTTGCTTGGTCCTTGTTTTATTCTTATTTCTTTCCCAGATTTTGTGTTTTGGTCTTGTCATGAATTTTAATATATTATCATAAACTAGAATCCTGGGGTTGTGTGGATGCATCAAAGTGAATTGTATCTTTAGTTCATTTTAGCCACGCCCAGTAATTTATCAACCGGAAGTGTCAATCCTGGTGATATCATTTTTTTCTTGTATCGGAGTCCGGTAGTTTTATTTCATTCCCTTTATTTGAAAATCAGAAACTAGAGAGTCTATCTTGAAATGTTTTAATCTCTCTTGAACTTGGTTCCCAATCTTTTCTTTTGTTCCAGTTTTCTCTCAAGCTTGGAGGTAAGTGCCCCAGATCCTGGTATTTCTCCAAAAAATTGATACTGGAGGTTTTAATCTTGGAGATCAAAAATTGATCACATATATTTAATGGCTTATGCCTCCCAAAAGATCAGAGTGACACCAGAGTGCCACGTATGATAATCACGCCATCTTTCTCCTCTAGTAGTGAGCCTACACAAAAATCTAGGCATTCGTAATTTGAACCCTAATTCATAATGCTTGCACCTTTATTCAAGAAATTAATGCCTTATAATAGGTAATCAATGAAGGTGGAAAACTACTCATGTACTTGGCACCACCTTAAGCATGCAATTGCTTTTATAGCACTCTACTTCACATCATGCTACAAATTTGCAAAGGACATTGGAAGAACGAAATAATATTGGCGCGCAAGGAAAGGTAAATTTCAAGAAACTGAGAACACAACTACCAAGGTTTTGAAGTTCCATTATGAAAATATTGTCATCATCAACCAAAACTAGGTATGTTTCAGATAACTGATATTCTGTTAATTATTTTCACGCATGAAAATCTCAAAAGATGGTATTTCCCTTTAGAAATTGAAATGTTGATTATTCTTTGATTTTGAATTTAGTGGAAAGGTGAATTGATAGTTTTATAAATTGTAAGAAATTTTGTTAAATTTAACCCTAACTCGCACACAAGACACACATTTGAAAATGCAGAACACACCAGCGAAAATGAGTACTTCTAACACAAGGGCAAAAGATGAATTTAAATATTGCAGTACACAAGCCATACCAATCAATGTGGTAGTTATAGAAACTCATATGGGGTGGTCTTCTGATGTTGAAATTCACACATAGGTACGGTAGTAAAATGCTTCTTAGTTTACCAAAAATGTTATAGCAAATGGGTTATTTTTAGCAGGAGGTTTTCCGCCGATAATGGATGCCCCTGAATTGGTTATGCAATGTATGAATTATTATAACCCAGACAAAAGAGTTATTGAAAAAGAAGGGAGAATTTATGTAGATCTCTTGTAGAAAGGAATTGCATACACATTTGGGACCCCTATATTCACTCAAATGTATAATGTTGATATGAAAGCAAAGGCCAAAACATATCAGAATGTTGAAGCCCGTAATAGAGAAATTATGAGTACCCAATGGTGCCAAGAGCCGATTACACCATAGACCAAAATAATTCAAAGGTCTATGTTCAACCAAGATATTCAAGATATTATAACTCTATTGAGCAGGATAGCTAGTTTATGAGATGCCAATAAATTTGAACCCTGGATGTTTGTAATAATATCCAGAATGATGGAAAATCTAGTGAAAAATTATATGAACAAATAAAGGCATTTCCCAAAACCAGGTGTTTTTATATGTCTTCATATGTGATTTATTCTTGCGCCATGAGGGAAAGCAAACAAGGGTTGAAAAAGATTGTCACTCTGGGCAGGGAAGTAGGAAATAGTTCATTTACCCCAGATCACTATCCATGGATACAAAGAGAATTACAAGAGAGGTAATGATGTTTTCTTCATGAAGTTGGTCAGAATGATGGAAGGTGATAAAGCCAAAATATTATCCTTGGAGGCACAAAGTGTCATTAGACCAATGGGAGGCTAGTATGTTTAGTTCTCCACTTACTCCTACATTAGGGTGGAAGGGTTTGATGGGCATCCTTTCATGCTGCTTAGGTATCCAACATACAAAATTATTTTATTAGAATTGGTGAGACAATTAAAACTGTCTCAGGCTCTTTGTAACAAGGCTCACAAGAAGGCCTCTTTCAGATTCCCTATTGTGATAGGGAATTATAAGTGCAATGCAATCAGGGTGTCTGACTTGTGTGAAGAAGAATTGAGGACATACAATTTTGAGTATTTTCCACTTCAAAGAATGTATTATGATCTTGAAGGGAATATTTTCAAGGCCATAGCTGGTTACCATGTTCATTTCTAGCACCTAGAAGATTATTGGATTAATTGTGAAGATGAGCACAGAGTAAGAGTAAGAAAGTATGAAAGAATGTCTTTAAAATCTACTTGGATTCTTATGCTTCATGAAATTCTAGATTAGTTGGAAGAGGTTGATGGAGAAGTTTTGAATAAAGATTATAATGAAGACAGAGTGTATGATGAACCTATCCTAGACCCAGATTACGAGTGTTAAGAAATGAAATCAATTGAGGAGTTCTCTGCACCAATTCTGTTACACACTCAACACTGGATAAATGATTTTTATAAAGATTTAAGAGAAAGAGGATTTAAAGCAAAGTTTTCAGAGGATAAAAGAAGAAAACAAAGAAATGAAACTGCATTTGAGAGTGGAAAACCTACTAGGAAGAAAAGGAAAACTAGTAATTCATCTCTTGGTATAAGGATTGAAGAGAGAACCCCTAAATCTTCAAAACAAGAAGTTCCAGTAAAGCCATTTGATAAGAAGAAAGATGTAGAATCAAGAAAAGATAAATCAAACTTAGGACAAGGTGCATCTTCCTCTACAGTAAAACCAAAGACTAAACCGGTTATTAATGAAGAAGTAGGAGTAACAGAAAATGTTGGCACACAGACGAGGTTTGCATCTCAAAGGGCTACAACACTATTTACTTCTCCTCCTTTTGTTAACATAGATAGTATGAAACAAGCATTGGGAGGAAATCCTATGGTTTTGGATGAAATTTTTGAGGCAGATGAAGCTAGAATTAAAGAACATATGGATAAATGGGGTGCCATGTGGGAGAAGGTAAAACAAAAGAAGTTTAAAGATAAACCCATGGTACAACTAGTGATAAGAAATTCCAGATACAAGGTCCACTCCTACAAATGTTGAAGAAGAAGAATTTATACAAGGAACACTCGCCTCAGAAGTGGGGAACCCTGATATCCTTGAGATGGAAATAGGGGAAACTACAGAGCAAGACCCTATTGATGAAATAATTATTGAAGACACTTTTGATTCCCAACCTTTGCTTGGGAATAATCCAAATGATAATGAACACTTGTGGGTATTTGAAGCATCAGAGAAGGACAATGTTGAAGTTGAAGTTGAGAAAGGAAGAAGATACACAGGTTTTAGGTGACAAAGTTGGAAATAAGGAAAATCCTAGCATAGTAGAATACAAAGAAAGTGATGTCCAAGAAGGTGAAGCTGAACATCTAGATAGATAGGAGAATATAAGTTTTCAAATAGAGGAGGCAATGCCAAATCCAAGAAATCCTGAATCTATGCCAGAAATTGTTGAGGGAGTTCATATTTCGGAGAACGTAATAGATAAAACTGAAGAAGTAAGAGAAGAGGTTCTTGAATCAAGGGGAAACCAGGAACAAAGGAATGTTACAGAGGTAGAGCTAGAAAATTATGCACCTGATTGGTTGATTAGGGAATTGAATTCCCCAATATAAGTAGAATTATTTCCTCTAGATCTTAATAGTTTCATACAGGAAGTAGATACTCCTAAACCTAGGTGCAAAGCTAAAGAAAAACATGTCATATAGAGAAATGCAAATGGTGATAGAACCATCCATATAGCTACTCCAACAATTGACAAAAATAGACATGAAATAATGCCTAAGGAGTACAAGATAAAATGTATTAATCTTGGACACTCATCTTCAAGGCAAGAGTTGGAAGAAATAAAGATGAACTTGGATGCCACTGTTTCCAGAGTACAAAAGTATAAAAAGAAGAAAAGAGAATTGAAAGAACGAGTTGCTACCCTAGAAATTTTTATAAAATCACTAACCCTATCTGGTCAAGCACAGACTGAATTTCCCCAACATCTAGTACTAATGTCACAACAACAGGTGGATGCAATTGCAATAGTTTGCCACAAAATGAATGTATTTGAAGAATAGATTGAGTATTGGGTGAGGCAGGGAGAAGAATTCATTATAGATGCAATAGGAAAGTATAAGGAAGCATACCATAGGTCAGAGAAATCCAAAAGATTTGAAATTGAATGCAGGTTTCGCCAGGAACAGGTTATTGATGAAAGGTGAAATGTTGAAATTCTCATACAAATGGATGTCTAAGAATTAATGCAAGGAAATGTAATTTTAGAGTGAGAAGTTCCATTTCCAGAAAAATGGAAGAAAAAATTGAAATGGGAAGGTGGCATGTTGATGCAATGTTTTGAAGGATTTGAAAAAGTCACCGTGGAATGTAGAACATTGCTTAAAAAAGATCAAGACTTTACTGAAATGCTAGCATGTCAAGGTTGTGATCCCCAAATGCTAGGACGGGAGGGTAAAGAAGCTATAGCCTTGAAATAATGGATTGAAAGAATAAACAAAGACATTGTTCAACTATTAACTCAGGAGGTCATTGACAAGATTATACAGTGCAAGAACACTATAGCTAGATATGAAATAGACAAAGTGCAGAGGAATGATATTATATTCCAGGTATCAGAAGAATACACTAGGCTTAAACTCACTTGGAAGGAAGTACAAGGGATTTCAAAAGAACATATACATCAAACGTTGAGTGCTTTACAAGAATATCAATTGAAGAAAGACAAAGGAAAGATCCTAAAGCCCGAGCCTTGAATGATGAAAGGAAGAACCGAATACCGAAGGTGTTGCATAAATATTTGTTTTACAGTTTTGAGTTTTGTAGGTTGTTCTCAGTCCCGGTAGATGTTCCTTTTCTGGTATTCTAAAGGATGTCGATAGCCTTGATTTATGTGAAGTATTGCATATCGGAGTAAGAAGTGAAAAAGTGTTATTGTTGACGAAGTCAAAGCTTTGACTTCATCTAGAATATTTTGATGATAGTTGGCATATGCCACATGCTACTTTTTGATTTGTTATTTCTAATTCTCTGGATAAACTTTAAGTTTGAACTCTTGGGGCCTTGTTCCTATAAAAGGTCATTTATTGCTTTATTTTCATTTTAAGTTCAAAATTTGTGGATGTTAGAAGAGCCAAAACTTCTCTAAGTTTTGTTCTTTTTTCCTATTTTTTGAATCATTTTGGTCTATTGTATGCACATAGACATTAATCAATATTAGAGACAATTTGATAACTACCTATCTCATGAATCTTTTTTAGTTGGTTTTGTTAGTTCAGCTGAACAATACTGTGTACTGCATCATTTAAGGGTGTATACAAAACCTATCCGTTGTCCAAACTAAAACCCCTCTCTTTAAAAGCTCGCACTATTTTATATGTAGCTATGAAGCAATCTGGTGAAGTATAAAGTGGTTTGCTTTGATTTGGTTAATTCTTTGGGGCATGTGTGGAGAATAACCGAGAGAAATTTTAATTTTTAGTATTTTTATGCTTTGTTCTAGAATAGATGTTTAAATTCTTGAAAATGTTCCAAAAAATAGATGAATGAATGGAAATTTATTATAAATATTTCATTTTCCATGAAATTGATGAATGCTTAATGCTAAATCTACTTAAGTGATAGCAAAGAAATTGTTGATGTTCATGAAATATTATTTCAAATCTTTCGATTTCATGATGTTATTTTATGAATGAATTGGAAATCTTGTGTAAAATGCTTATGATTCTTAATGAAACCAAAAATGACCATATTCCCTTTGAGATTAACAAAAATATCACATCATACCCGGGAGTGAACCTAGTGTACATTCAAGACCTGACTACTGGAGACTTGGGATTGAACTGATTCAATCTTTTCCTGTTAAAATAGATTCCCCTTTTAGATTGTCTTTGTTCCATATCTTTCAAGAAGGAAAGGCTCTTTGTGGTTTGTCTGTGAAGAATTTATTCGCCCTATTGCTGCGAGTAAAATTGTCATCAACAGGAATTGGCACTAGAAGGAGGGCCTATTATCCTTTTTTGTTTTGTTAGGTTTTAAATTGGATTTCCGTAGAGTCACTAGATCTCGATCTGGTGATTCTTGTGTGAATTTAGTTGAGCTTAGTGGTCAAACGTCATCTAGACCTCAAAAGTATGGAAGTGTGAGTGTGAGTTCACAAAATTTGACTATTGTTGTACCACCGCCCTCCATAGTGATGACATTCTTTGACATAGAGTCACCAATTCAATTTTCCATGTACAATGATTTAACGAAAAATCCTAATAATTTGTGTCCCAAATATTATCTCCATAAAGATGCGGAAGAACATATTAGTATCTTTAAGGATATGTGTTTTAGAGCGAGGATTCAACATGATGTCGTATGTAGGTTGTTCCCATACACCTTAAGTGATGAAGTTTACCAATGGTATATCAACCTACCTCACAATTCTATCAAATCATGACAGGATATGAAAAATCAATTCTTAGCCATATTTAGAACACCGACTGATCGTGCTTTGTTATATCATCAATTTTCTCAAATCAAGAGGTTCAAAGGAGAACCTATAACTTATTTTAATGATAGGTTTCAAAAGGATTATTCTAGGTTGCAAGCACCTTACACAGTAGATAATTTATTTACTATTATAGTTTATTATACAATAGTAGATCCTTTAACTATTATGTTTGTGAAGCAAAGGTAAAATCCTCCTACTACTTTACCTAAAGCTTATGCTAAAGCCGTGAGTGTAAATTTAGAAATGAAACACCTCAGAAATGGATCATCCACGAATGGTGGAAATGGATTGAACAATTACCCTACCCCAAGCATAAATGGAGTCCCTCTAAGTCATCCTATAGCTCCTAATTTTTATCCTTTAGTGGTCTAGAATGGGACATTTCCTCATAATACTTTCTTTCAACTAGGAAATAATCAAGCTTTAGTCCCTCACCTTGATCTAGCTATCACAGAGCTGCATCCTAACAAAAATTCTTTTTTTTGGAAAACTCGGGAAAATAAAAATATCAAAAGTTCAGAGGAAAAGGAAGACATGAAAGAAATCATAGCTCAACTCAAAAGATTAACCACAGAGGTTACACAATTAAGAAATCAAAAATTTGATGCCCAAAATAACAACCAAAATTTGCAAAATTGGATGTATAATGCTCCCAAACCACCTAGACCTTGGAATACACGACCGAATAATGGAGGAGTGTCAATGCCTTTAGATAACACTGATCCTACTGATGAAATATCCACATCAAAAGTTAATTTAGCTCATCTTGTGAATAATAATTGGTGTAGAATTCATAATACAAATGCTTAGGCTGAAGTAGATTGTTCACAATTCAAAATTGTTTTAGACATTTTTCTAGCTGCTACACATTATAATGAATAATGTGACTCTCATCCTTCTAAGGGAAATGAGTTAATTGTAGTAGGATATGATTCTTCTTTAGTCCTTGAAAGTTATGAACGGGTTAAACCACCTACTATCGTCACAAGTTACACTCGTGAATATGAGGGAGATAATTCAGCTATGACTCTAGAAACATATACATTTCCTTATCAAGATGAAAATTGACCTTAGGAAGAAATCAATGAAATTCATGCTTTTCAATAGTATCAGAAAGGACATAATTATAACCTAAGAAGTAACACCAATGTTGGAAGTAAATTCAACGGACCATTAAAACAACATTGATCCCGCCTAATAACTTCAATACTCCACCTGATGATAAATCAAGCAATAACCCAGGGCTACCTAAGGTAACCTCTCATTATAATTCATCAAATGTTTCAACAAATGAAAAGGTAGATTCTGTTGACCAAAAAAAATTGACTAACTATTTAGCAGATGAAATAAAGAAGGTAAAGATCAGCCTCTCTTTATTAGAATTGTTTAAAACAACTATGATCAAGAAAGCTTTCTTAAATACTCTAGAAGATCTTCCAAGAGAAGGAAAGTTTAAGGGCACTCGGGTAAAAGATAATCAAGCTAAGACAAAAGATAAGAAAATTGTTCCTATAGCAGATGCACAAGTATCCTTTTACAAAGGAAAATTAGAGTCTCCACTATTTTTACTCACTTTGAGAATATTTGGTAAAAACCTTCATAATTGCTTAGTAGATTCTAGAGCATCTACTAACATGATGCCTTTGTCTATATGCCAGATGCTAGGGTTAAATTCGACAAGCTCTTTAAAGAAGGTCACTCAACTTGATAAAACAAAAGTAAATGTAATTAGCATCAGATCCTAGAATTCAATATTATATAGACATTCAAGTTGTTGAGATACTTGATACTTATGGTATGTTATTGAGCAGAGATTGGTCCAAAACCTTGAATGAATATATGGCTATTGATTTCTCACATATGTGGTTACCATGGAAAGGAGTCCCTAACCAAATAAGAAGTGAAAGAGAACCACACATGAAATACATGATCACTTATTATAATCAGAAAAATGAAGTTCTATACATTGATGTAGAACCAAGAGTTTATAAAATATGAAGTTCAGGAGTTAAAATAGAAGAAGTATTTACATGTGATGAGCTAGAAAACCTAATCAATTAACTCCTGGAACAAATGTTTTAATTGAATCAGATTGTGATTATTCTGAAGAATAAAATAGTCCTTATGATAAGTTTTGGAAGAATATTGTTCCAGAAGCTTAGAAGAGCAATAAAATCAAAATTTCACTAAAAAGTTTGTTGTTGCAAGATTGGTGCAGGTTACATAATGATGCACAGTTAGAAAAAAATTGTATGATGTGTCTGGAGATAATTCATAGGATCGAGAACTAGTACTGTCCATAACATGATAAGGTCAAAAGGTTTGAATCAGGAACACATAAAGACAAAATTCATGTTACACAGACTGAAAAGGCTAATTCGATGACACCAAAGAATGGTAAATTACAAGCTATAGATGATCAAGCTTGGATTCTTAAATTTGATGGATCCAAATCGAGAAAAGGGATTGGAATTGAAGTTGAACTCATCAACCTGCAAGCTAAATCTTTTCTTACTGCATATCAGTTACAATTTCAATGTACTAACTGTTGATGTGTTTTTTATGCACTTCGCAACACAAGTAATGCATAGATGCATCACCTCTCTTGAAAGACAATCTTCTACAATCGGGTTGCATAACACTATCCCAAGGTCTCTAATGTCAGATCTTGACAGTGCTTGGAATATAGCAGTTGATTTATGTGATTTACTAGAATCACAAGGCGGACTTACAGATGAGTTACAAAGTGGGGAAGTTGGATCTGCAAATGGAGTTCTTAAGGTGCAAAAATTGTTGCTCAGTTACTGCAGGTTCAAACAACAATCTAGGACTCCACTTTTATCATCATATTTGGCTTTACAATGTGCAATGAACCTTAGCATAGGTCACTTATTAAAAAAACACTAACTCATTTGACTGCAAAATATGATGAAACTTTCTGAAAAAATATGTACAATTAGATGAATCGTCGGGTACATGTGTACTTTTCAATTCTTTCTAAAATTTGTGCCTGACGTTCATCAAAATTTTGACGAACAATGATTTTCGTCAAAATTTTGACAAAAAATCAGGATCGTTGAAATTCCAACGAACATTTTTTGAATAAATAAAATTCACTTGCGACAATGTTTTGCTATACTTGCAATAGTTTGTGGAGAACTAAGGATAATTTTCTTGGAAAAAATTCTTCAAGAAGATATCACCAGGTTGAGGGTAGTCATTGTCTTTTTCCAGAATTCATTTATGAAGTCAAATTTGTTCCAGGTTTGAAAATCATATTTTAAAGCAACATCTCATCATATTTCATTTTTAGACTTATGTATTTTCAGAATTTCATTTCCAGATTTTGTTGTGCAAGTTCAATATTCTAATTTTAGGAGTCTAACGGTTGGAAATCATAGTAAAATCAGAATTTAATAAGTTTTGGAATTAGCATTTTAAAGTGTTTTTTGGGCCACGGGTCATTAACTTCAGGCTATCTTCTCTTTTGCAGGGGTGGTTGCATGCCAAATTTTTTTGGTGCAAAATATCAAAATTATTAGATTTTGTTACCTATCTATGATTAAAAATTATTGGAGTGTGAGTTTAATATTTTTTGAAGATCTAAATATTCAAGCTTGGTATAGAAAAATCATGTCAGATAATATTATTCTAGAAAAAAATGAAGAGACACTTGCTAGATTGTGGGCTAGATTGAAAAGAAAGGCCGGTGATGGGAAATGTTATTGTCCTTGCAATAATTGCAAGGGATTAAAGACGAGAATACTTTTAATCACAACAATTGAGAAACATTGTAGGTAACATGGTCACATTGAAGGGGGGCATGATTATCGTCCATTGGTAAGTTGTTCATTATATATCTTTATATTGATTGAATTTGTAAATGTTTATATCATTTTAACATTTTTTATATATATAAAAAATCACTTGATCATGATCATGGTTTATTTGTGTTGATCATTATTATAAAGGTGGGGCGCCCTAGGGCACATGATATGGATTATCACGGCCCAGAGAATATTTTGCAAGTAGAGGAACATGGAGCTATGAATATCGAAGATGAAGTTAATGATCCTATGGAAGAAGATGATCATGCGCCAGAAAACACAGTTGAAGATGATGGTACAAATACATTGATCCATGACACATTTAGTGGCACAGTTGATCATGATGATCAAGATGACTTTGATGATGTTCATGATTTACCTATACTTGAGAAGGCATACGAGCCCCTTTATGAAGGATCCAAACAACTCTTCTCTCTGTTGTATTGTTGCTGGTGAACTTGAAGGTTATGAATGGTTTATCCAACATAGCAATCTCATGGATGTTAAGGTATGTCATATACATCATCATTTTTTAATCTATTTTTTGTTGTTAGTTCATCACTAGTAAATAAAGGATGAAATATGTACCATTAATATTCTTTATATTAACAAATTATTTTTTTGTTGTAGATTGATAGGTGAATTTTTGTTACCACCATCAAATATTTAACTCGCTCATACCAATTTATCTTCCATTATGAAATATATTGGAATGGGTATCAATCAATAGATGCATGTCCCAATGATCATATTATATATCATAAACAACATGAATTTGCAACAGAATTCCCAAAATGTCATATCAGTAGATATCGAACAAATCAACTAACAAAAAGGGTGCCTCACAAGGTTCTTCATTATATTCCCATTATTCCACGTATGCAACAATTATTTAGGTGTGAAAGCTTAGCGTAATTTATGGATTACCATGCACATAATAGAAGTGGAGATGACATTCTTCGAATGCCTGCAGATGGTTCTGCATTTGGGGACATGGAGGAAAAATGGAGACACTTTAAAGAAGAACCTCATAATCTCAGGCTTTCATTAGCAACAGACGATGTCAATCCACTTGGAGAGTTGAGATCTATTTACTTGGTGTGGCCTGTTTTTGTTATCAACAATAACATTCCTCCATGGATGTCAATAAAGAGGGAGCACATAATGTTGGCAATGATTGTTTTAGTATTTGTTTACATCAATTTTCTTTAACATAGTAGCATCTCATTTGTCTTATTTGTTGCATAATGACATATTTTTTTCATTTAATAGTCATGTACATTAACTTATATATATATATTGCAGTAAAATGGTTATAATAATTATGTAATGGTTATGTTCATTCAACTAGGTAAGTACCAAGTTAAAGATATGAATGTATATATCGATCCTCTTATTGACGAGTTACTAAAGTTATGGAATGGTGTCACTATGTATGACGTCTCTAGACCAATAGAACAAAGACAATTTCAATTCTATGCAATTCTTGTATGGACAATTCATGATGCCCCAGGGCTAACACATTTTTGTGGTATGTTATAATGTTCGACTGCACTTTAACGATATTTAATTTTATTAAGTAGATATCATGCATGTTTTTAAAATAATCTATTCATATATATAATTATGAAAATTGACATATTTAATCCAATTATATATGATATTGCAGGTCTTCAACGAAAAGGAAAACTTTGTGTCAATTTGTGGTCCAAAGATGAAATCTGGTCATTCAACAAGTTTAGGAAAGCAAGTGTTTGATGAGTATAGCACTTCCTCCACATAAATCATAAGTATCGAACTACTGAAAAACATCTTTTCAATGGGAAAGAAGACTACATCAAAACCAAGAATGACACCTCGCCTATGGAAGTTAGAATATAATAGAATTAATCATCAGGTTATACATTGGATCCAATTGTTTATCTATCATATATATGATATTTTTTGAATTTATATTTTTATATTGTGTTGTGTTTTACTCAAGTTGTAATTGACAATGATTGTCGTTGTTAATTTGTTTAACTTATATTCTTCATGAAGGTCGTCAAGGCATTAATGGCCAACTTCCACAGGGACTGAAAAGTTATCCCAGACAATTTAGTAGGTTGCCCTACTATAAGTAGCTACAAATTGTGCATTTGTTTGTTAATTACCATAACATAGCGTTATGGAAAATATTGGATGGAGGGCATGACAAAGAAAAATTGTCAAAATTTGTAGTGACATTCAGGAAGCCAATCATGCAATAAAAAATGTCATTAAATTAAATAGCCATGGAGACCAAATTAATATAAGTGCCCTTCCTTGGTTATTAACAGAGTAACAAAGCAATGCTATAAAAGAAGTCATATGAAAAATTCAATTTCCCATAGGATTTGCTACGAACATAAACAATATCATAACAAATAAAGGTGAATTTGGGCCAGGGATGAAAAAACATGATTGTCATACCTTCATTAAGGTAATTATTCTAGTATATTTAATATATATTTGTATACTGCATGTACTTTTTAGTGTATTATGTTTAATAGTTTTGGAAAAATAATGAAAAGATCATTTTATAATTGTTGTAGTACGTTCTACCTCTATCTCTCCCAAACAACTTCGACAACAATGTCAAGAAAGTTATATATTTGGAAAATACATGAGGTAAGTAGCGATATTTTTTCAATTCGTTGTATAGATCTTATATTTTCCATTTGTTTTACTTGTTATGTAATATATTGTATATTTTTGTTAAATATCGTTGATATATTTGCGCCTTGAATCACTTGTAGATGGTTGTCATCTAAAGAAATCCATAAAGAAGATATAAATTATTGGAAGAGAAAAATTCCTTGTCTAATGTGTGAAATGAAAAAGTGTCTATCTTCGACATTTTTCAATGCACAAGAACACTACCTCATACACCAAGTTGAGGAGATTGAATTGTGTGGACCTGTACAGACAAGGTCAATGTGGATGGTTAAGAGGCACTTGAAATTTTTGAAGGCTTTGGTTAGACAAAGAGCACATCCTGAGGGTTATATGGTGGAGGGATATATGGTATACCAGACCATGGTGTACATTACTGAATATCTTCCTAAGTTCGCAACAAAGATCCATGTAGATCGCATTTGGGATCCCAACTCCATTAACAAATTCGAAGGGGAGTACCTGATGGGGAAAAGTAGATTGAGGAAAGTGAGAGGTAATTATAAGATGGTCATGGAGATTAATTAGAATACATTTTATTTGGTTTTTATGTATATTGTACTTATTTAATTATTAATCTTCAAAATACATCAATTATAAATTAAGGTCGTATACCGTGGTAATTAACTAATTATACGTCATTTGTGAATTTCAAATTTTTTGGATACAGTTGGTCGAGAGTGGGATGTACTACATTTGTACGTCGCAAACAATATTGATTGTATGATGGTATGGATTGAACGATGTCAACAATCTGGTCGCGCATTAACATGGGAAGGTGTGGCTTCATTAGTTAAAGAAGCTCATCATAATGGAGATTCTAATGTTACACCAAGGGAAATTGATTTAGCATATGGTTTAAGAGATAAACAAGTACGTATAAATATATTAATCACCCATATTATTTAATTATTTTTAATTATATTGATGTATATATATGTTGAGTTTTTTTTTTGCATACATTGGCCAAGAATAAATATGTTTATCAACTGGCGATGCAATAATTTTTACATGTTTGAAATATTGCAGGTGAAACACCACAAGGCTATGTGGTGCAATGGTCATAAATTTCAAATCAAAAAGTTGGATGACAAGAAGAAAACTTGTGATTCTGGGATAACTGTAGTCTTTCAGGTGACTAATTTTTCATCTAGAAGTGACATACATCCAGAAGTCTAAGAAAATTGATACTATGGGATTTTAGATGATATACTTGAGTGTGACTTTAAGTCCTTCAAAGTAGTTTTGTTCATTGTCCAATGGTACATGCTACATCTGAATGAAAATGATATCGAGAGAACTGTTATTAAACATGATAATGGATTTACCATGGTTAATACAAGGTCAATCGAGTGAGCTGGAAATGAGCCCTATGTTCTTCCAAGCCAATGTGAGAAGGTATTTTACTCAAAGGTTCCAGGTAAACCAGGTTGGTCATTTTTTGTTAGACATGATCCAAGAGGAAGGCCGGTAAAGTATAATGTGGTGGAAGAAGAAGATACCAAAGAACTAGAAGATGATGATTAGGATCAACAATTAGTTGATGATGTGCCTGACGAAGATTTCGAAGAAGAGGAACTAGATCATGATGATGTAGGAGTTAATGTTCATGAAGATGATATTTGTGTGGATGATGACATTATCGAAACTGATATCAATGATGATGATGATGATATGGACAATCCTTACAATGTCCAATCTGGATCGGATAATACAGACAAAGAGTTGGATGAAGAAGAAGATCAATGACATTGAAATGTATGAGTTATGCGATTATATTATCTATTTGATATTGATTTCTTGATATAATTATATTTGACTTACATGGTTACATAATTAATTCATGATGTTTTTAATTTTTATGCCATTACATAATTAATTAATTATGTACTTTTTAATCTTGTTAATTCATGATGTTACAACTATTGTAGCTCTCCTAGAAATTTCCATATGATCAAATCCTAATTACTCTACGACTATTTATGATTAGATATTCTTTGATCATATCTTTGGTTATTTCATTCCCAAAAAAATAGTGCCTCCTCTTGTTGACCCTGAATAGTGACATGTGTTTTGTATTACTAACATGTGACATTGTATGCATATATTGCTTTCTTGTATATATTATAGTTTTACCAACATATACTATTGTATGCTTTCATGCCTTCTTAGTTAATATATATATTTTTTATTATTGATCTTTTTGATATTTTCTATAAGTTATTATTAGCTGATACACATTGGATTCCTTTTAATTTTTTATATTTGAAGATACATAACTAATTACAAGGATAATATAAAGAAGATATATCTATATATGTATCATTTATGAGTTTCTAAAATATTTTACTTCCATGTCAACCACTTTCTTTACTTCAAATGAGAAACATAATACCTCTGTGATATTGCATTTATCAAGTGTCAATAAAATAAAATTCAAGTACTTAGCTATCAATTTTCTCTTGATTGATCTAGTAATAATATACTAGCCAACTAATACTCAACCAATTATATCATCTTGCATTGATTTGTGTTACTTGACCATCACATAATTGAACCAAGTACCACTTTAGAAATACCACATACATAGTCTTCTCTTTCTACAAACCCCCCATTGTATTCATAAGGGTTTTATTGTAGGTCCCATCAAATACTATGCCCTAATCATGTAACAAGTAGATAAGTCATCTTTACTAAGGTCAAACAAGGTTGTTTTATCACAAAATACAATAGTTTTTAGTTTTAAGTGTTAGATTTTTGTTTTGATTATAAGGTTTATCTTGTAGGTTTAAGGTATGAATTTAAGGTTCTTGCAATGACTTTTCAACCAATGGTATTATTCTATCCTATCTCTACCATTCTAGTTCTAAAATAAAACATACAAATAAAACTTAACTAGCAATCACACCTTAGTGTGCAATGGGTACGCCGAAAAAGTGTGGAATTTCAATTAGGATAAATTTTGGTCTATTTTTTGCATACATTTATGCAGTACATGAGGTCAATTGGTAGGAAATTTAGCAAATGATGTTGTTTTTACAACAAAGGTCTCAATGGATAAATCATAGCTTCAAA
>VDFB02000015.1:506377505-506424731 GCA_007258455.2 Sequoia sempervirens
ACTATTTTCTCTTGCTGGAACTTTGTTAAGTATATAAGCAATAGTATGAATTGCTTCTTTCCAGTAGACTTATAGTATATTTTCCTCTTTCATCATTGTTCTTGCAGCTTCTTGAATAGTCTTTTTCTTTCTTTCAACCACTTCATTTTGCTAAGGAGTCCTAAGGGCAGACAAGTGCCTCTTTATGCCATGATTCTCACAAAATATATTAAATTCATTGAAAGTGAATTATCCACCTCTGTAAGATCTCAAGAATTTTAGTTTCATATCCATTTCATTGTCAACCATAACTTTGAATGACTTAAACTTGTCTAGGGATTCTGATTTTTCTTTGAGAAAAGTAACCCATATCATTATGGAATAATCGTTAATTAAAAGCATGAAATACTTGTCACCTTGAAGACTTATAACTCTTTTAGGACCACACAAATTTGTATGCACCAATTCCAACAATTTGGTAGTAGTTGAAACTTCTTTCTTTCTTTCCAATTTGACATTCTTTATAGACAACATTGATAGGATTTTTAATCTTTGGCAGATCTCTCATATTTGAACTAAACTTATCCTCACTAGGCTATCAAAGTTGATGTGACACATTCTTCTATTCCATAGAGATCTTTCATTAATCTGAGTCATAAGCAATGACCATTACACCCTTAAGCTAATAAACATTTCCATCTATTCTTTTTCCACCAACAACCACAATTTTAGATCCTTTTCTGATCTCACATCCATCATCTTGAAACAAAATATTGTATCCTTTTCTACACATTTTTCCAACACTCAAAAGGTTATATCTTAAACCCATAACATAGTAAACATCATCAATATTATGCTTTCCATCAAAACTGATAGAACCTTTTCCACATATCTTAGCAAATGTATCATCACCAAATCTAACACATCCTCCATCATATTTTTCAAGTTTAACAAACTTACTCTTGTCACTGGTCATATTATTAGAGCATCCACTGTCAATGATCCACTAGTTTTTCTCCTATCTAGCATGAAAAATAGATACCAAAGTACCATTCGTCTTATCCTTTGTCTCCAAAGGGATTTCCTTCACACATCTCTTAGAGTTAGCAGAAAGAAATTTATCTTTTAAAGCCATGAACAAGCATTCATCATCATCTTTTCCATAATTAGATTTATCGTCAGAAATAATTGTACCCTCTCTAACATAATAGATTTTCTTAATCATCTTACCTTTTTTCTCCTTATTTTTGTTATTCGAAGCTTTGTTTGGAAATCTTGAAGCATAGTGGCCTATCTTTCCACAATTGAAACATTTGAAAGGAAGCTTACCATTGTAATTACTAACACCCTTCTTCATTTTCCTTAAAAAATTATCTTCTATATCATCAAGATCCTCCTGATATGATTCCTTGATCTCCTCTAATTTTCCAACCTTAAAAGCAATCTCAGTTTTTGCACTACTATTTGTTCCAAATTTTCCCATCTCAAAAGTAGTTAAAGATCCATACAACTAATCTCTAGTATATTGATTCAAATTTGCAAATTCTTCAATAGCAGACACTTTATGACTATAAGATTTAGGAAGAGTTCTGAGAATTTTCTTTACCACTTCTGGTTCTTTGAGTTCACCACCAAGACCTTTGATAGCACTGACAACTTCATCTACCCTCTGCATATAGCTTGTAACATTTTCTTCTTCAGACATCCATAGGTTCTCAAACATGATCTTAAAATTCTGCATCTTAGCTTCTTTGAGCTTATCATATCCTTCATAAATGCTTTCTAACTTATCCCAAATTGCTTTAGAAGTTTTCATACTCATCACTTTCACCAATTCAGAATTTGTAAGACTATTTAAAAGAGAATACCTTACTTTACCATTGGTTTCATAGGCCTTGATTTCATTAGTAGTACTTGGACCATTTTTAGGTTCAATGTATCCATCCTTAATAGATATCTAGACATCATATCCAAGGTAAATAAAAAAATTCTATCTTTTTCTTCCAAAATGCATAATCCGTTCCATCAAATATGGGGATATCTTTCTTGTGCACCATCCCAAATCTACCTCAAGCGGTTAAGTTTTCTTCCAAGGAACCTTGCTCTGATACCAATTTTTGAATGCACAACACAACTGAGAGGGGGGTGAATTAATTGTACCTTAAACCTTCAAAACCATCATACACATTTAGATCCACATTAACTTAATTAAAGTACATTTTGATCCCAAGATCAATATCAAACCACTTTTACTACACGTTCGGGAATACTTTACTATGTGTTCTTTCCCTTTGAATTGAAAAATAGAAGATCCACCTATCAAATGGCCATGGAAATAATCTTCCATAATCTTAAATTCATAAGGTATTATAAGATTATGTGTATGATATCTTAACAAAATTAAAGTACTAGATAGATCAACTCCAAGACATGAGAACAATATTTGAATGGTTATGCCATTACAAAGTATGTCTAAATCCCATGAAATACATCTTTTGATTCAATAATTATCATTTTTAGGATTCATCATATCTTGAAGAGGTATCAAGATGGATGCTAAGAAAATTTATGCTATTGTTAAGATGCCACCTCCAAAGAACCTATCATAACTTTGTAACCTTCAAGGGAAAAATCCAAACCATGAGATGCTTTACTATCCAATTAGTGGACAAGATACCACCATTCATGAAAATTTTAAAGAAAGATGTTTATTTGGAATGGACTAAAAATAGTCAAAAGGCATTCAAGGACATGCAAAAATAATTGTTGAGTCCTTTGGTGCTCATGCTTGTTATCTATAGATAAACCCTTCTTTCAATTCATATTAGCCATTGAGTTTTCCATCAGGGATCTATTAGCTCAATATGATGAAGATGGTAAACAACATGTGGTCTAAATCATATTAATCATACCTTATTATACCATGAGACATGAAATATTTATGGGGATCTATTAACTCAAAATGATAAAAATGGTAAAGATGTTGTCTATTATATTACACTTACCTTATTAGACTCCAAGACATTATGCATATCTATGGAAGAATTATGCTTGATCAATATCTTTTTATCATAAAATATTAGACATTACATGTTTCACCTTGAGACACATCATAATTAAAGAAGATCGTTTAAAATGGACTTCAAAAGCTAATCTTAAAGGTCATGCTATACATTGGGTGATGTTTCTCTTCAAATTTAGCGTATGTGTAGGATCATGATGGGCCAAAAAGTGGCGATATGATGGGCATGTGTAGGGTATGTGGTTGACGATTTTTTTTTTTACCCAAAATTGATGAAACGAAAAGGGTTTTTAAAGGAGATTCTCAGCTTTACACCAATATAAATTATGCTTTACTTTGAATTTAATAGAAAATTATTATTCATTTTCTATTTGAATTACAACTAAAGTCCTAATTGATAGGCTGATTGAAAACATCTATAACTTTCAAATGGTATCACATTTTTGAATCAAAACACGCCACATTCTATGCTTCATACTATAGGATTAAAAATAAATTGAATTTCATGAAGTTTTGACCAAGTTAAGGTGGTCGACATCTGAAGTTTTATATTTTTAAAAGTTGTAATAAAAATTCATAATTAATTATTTACTTGGAAAAAATTACAAAAAAATATGCATCACATCGGGACATGAGTCCTCTACTTATATCTAAAATCTTATAAAAAATATTATCATTTTATTGTGGTTAGGGTAGGATAGACACCTACTTATTTTTCCTAAATTTAAGTGCATCGTGATTGAAATTTCAAATTTTCACCAAATAGATTTTTTTTTTAAAAACCTAGTAGTTTAGAAACTACATTCAATTTCCCAAATTCTATTCTTACATATTTTTGAAATAATATAGATAACTTATTCAAAATTTTATGTCAAGTTGCCTAACTCTGATTTTTCTAAATTTCATCGCCACTTAAGGGCCTGTTTTTTCCATGATGATCCTACACATACCCTTTAATATTAAATTCATCTCTAAAAATTCAATAAAAGGATACATCATTGTCAATTAGTTAGTTACAACACCTTTCCCCCCTCAATATATCATTTCTTGATGAGAATATTTTGGATGTTGATTCCTCCTATCCTTTGATAATATTTTTCAATAAATACTATATTAATAATTATTATATAAATTTATTAATAAATTAATTACAATTTTGTAAGTCATATTATCAAGAATGTTAGTTTTGTGGTAGTTATTAGATAATTTTCTTATATATATTTTTTTTTCTAACTAATGTAATAAAAATATAAAAAATAACATTTTATTCTTCCTAAATAATAATATTATTTTTATTGTGTTACACTCATGTAAATTTCAACATAGTATCAGAATAGTTGAGGTTGAAAGGTTGAACAGTTGAAAGGTTGAACATTTGAAGAAATATTGTTAACATTGTTTCAATGTATACTTGTTATTGATGCTTCAATGCATATCTTGAATGATTTATAGACTGGATAAGGATTGTTCATGAGTCTGTAAATGGCCAAAACTTCTCCAATTTGTGTATTTACGCAACATTGAAGGTTGCATAATCTTCTTTGTTGATCTCTTGTGTTAAATGGATTACTTGCCTCTAGGAGAGGAGAGAGTTAAGTAATAGACTACATAGTATCCCAACAAAGAGTGCCAACACAATTAAACATGATCAATTCTTTCTTTTATAATTTTATATTTACTCGTTTAATTATATTGTTCCAAGATTTAAAAACATTTTCTTTTCAATTTTTACAAAGCATATCCATGTTCTAGGTTATTTGGAAGAGAGTAAATATGACAAATATTCATTCATGGAACTCATATAGTAATCTACTTATCTTCTTTACAATGGGATTGGGGTGATGTTAAGAAGGCTTGTGTAGTAAGATTTACGTATCATATGCAAAAAAAAAAAAAAAAAAATTGCAAGAGGAAAGTTCTTCTACTTGGTAAAGGGATTGTGAAAAAGCCCCACTCCATCAAAGGAAAATAAAAAGTGGCTATCCAATTATTATACAGTTAAATGATATATATTATCTTATTCTATAACATATTGTAGTTCTCTAATAAATGTGGATGAAAATTAAAATACAATTATTTGTATTGATATTTAATTTTATTTGAGAAAATAATATTAATTATATATCATGTTTAAGAATAAATTATATCAATATTAAATTTCATATGCACAAATATTGTTATAAAATTACAATTTAATATTTTGTTTCTATTTATCAAGAGATCACTTTCAACAAGTTAATCAAATCTTTTGTTTCTATTTAATCAAATCTTTTATTCCAATAAAGTCAAACAATTCAACCATTGGAATACTTATCCTATTTAATTGTCATATGACAAAAATGAAAGGTGAGTACATACATGATGTATTAATACACATATTTAAATATTGACACCAATCATCCCTAAATTTTAGCATTACATTGCAACTTCTAAATCCAAATTGTTGAAGAATTTATTTCAATAATTTTAATTATATCTACAACAATTGAATAACATGTAAAACTCACTATAAATACAAAAAAATAGAAATTTCTAAAATAAATAACAATTTTTAAGATCCCCATCCACCATTATACATACAAGATTAGATAACATGCAAAACTCACTATATATAGAGAAGAAAATGATAAATATTCCCAAGACAAATAATTGATGTATTTATTTCATCTACTATTATACCTGCAAGATTAAATAACATGTAAAGCTCGCTATAAAAAAAATTAAAAAAATCCTAAAATAAATAAGATCTATTTAAATTTCATTTTTTGAACCCTCATCTACCATTAAAATGACAAGATTAGATAGCACATAAATCTCACTCTAAATACATAAGCAAATAATAGAAATTCCTAAATCAAGATAATTAAATAAAATCTTTAGACATTCAAATGAAGTGCAAAAAAAATAAAAATAAAGTTATCAATATTGAATAAACATGGGTCAATCCATGTCAACAAAAAAATTCAATAAGATGCAAGTATAAATTAAATATTATGAGAAAAATTCAGCATACGACAAATTCACCATCAACAATTCATTTTCCTAGAACCAAAAAATTCATATTTGAAATAGTAGAAAATCTATTGTTTAAAGAAGTCATTTTTTATTGAATAATTATTATAATGTTTTTTTAAAACTCCATTTGTATTTGTTATAATATTTATATTTTATTAATACATGGTTTGATCAAAGACTCTATTGTCTCCTATTAAATTTAAAAACATTAGATGCATTTTCATTTATTTTTTAACATATATTTATATATTTATAAACATGTGTGTATACATATATTCTCATGAATATAAAAAATAAAAAATACAGACACCATATTATATATATGAATATATTTTGCATCTCTTTATTTCAAGCTTGAAAATAAAATCAAAATAGAAAACAAGAAATCTTAAAAAGCAACACATGATTTATTGCTTAATGAAATTTAAATTGATCTCACCTAAAATCTATTACTGATTTATTTTTCCTTATACATAGCTTGCTACTAGCTCAAAAGGATGGAATACAAATTTTAGTAGCTTGTTATGAGTTCATGTTAATGATGAATGAAGGAATACCTTATTATATCTCAAATAAGATATATTATAAAACAAAAACATAGTAGTAGAGAAAATTATTTTATTCAAAATGTGGTGTGGATACACACCTTTGATTTAAAGACTCTGGAATTGTACCTAATTGAATGGAATGAGACCATATTATTTCCATCAAATTATATGATATATAAATTCAAATTATTTTGAACATTATTGTGCGAACCAAATTGTACTAAAATATTAATTACTAATAATATTAAAACAAAAATAATTATAGATGGATAGAATGAATACCTTGTGATAAACATAACACTCAGGGGTTCCCACCTTGATAGGGATGAGTGAGAGATTCACCAATATTTTGTTAAAATTTTAGCCTACCTAATCATGACTCCAAAACCCAGTCTCTTGAGGAAAAGGAAAGCACTCCCAAAAATGCAATGAAAAGTATCTTTTATGGCTATGGCATAGGCTAGCCCATAATATTTATGGAAATCTATAATGGTCTAACTAATATTTCTTATGTGATTTGAAAAATTGACCTCACCACATGTACACTTCCTCATTTTTGTGCATTTAATTACGCATTGATAATTTTCATAATTTTCACCAATTTCTAATTTTTATCTAGTTAAACTTAAGTATTATATATGTCTGAAGAGCCCTACTAGGCTATAAGTATGGCATATCAATGTGTTATTGATGTTGCTTTCTCCCTATGCCACATGTGATGGAATATTGTGCGTTATGTTCAACCAAATAGGTTTTAGGTTTCTTCAAGTTTTACCATTTCTTTATTTAGGGTTAGGTTTGATATTTTGGAAGGATAGGTCAACACTTTAAAGGGTAAACTAATTATTTTAGTCATTTAATTTTAATATAATAGTTAAATATTGCACTTGATGTAGGGTAATTTAAATAATTTTATGATATATTTTTTTTATACAAGTTTTTAAAAAATAAAATAATGTTGAATTTTTTTATAGTGAATCGATTTATATATCTTAATTTTTGAGATCTTTATGTTAAATGTAAAGACAAGATGTAAAAGTATTTATGGTTATTAAAAGATATAAGGATCATTTAGGTTGGTTTATAAATTATATTTTAAATAAAAATATGAAGTTATTTTAACAAAAAATAGTACTTTTATGTTCAACTATTTAGTGTTTTATGATAAAGCTTTGGTCAAATCTTAAATAAATGTTTTTATAGACACTTGTCATTATTTACATTGATGTGGTGGTTGCATGATGAATCACACCTCTAGACCTTAGTTAGAGATAGATATTAGTTCATATCATATTTTATAAAAAATTGAGATCCTACATCTATAACCACTACAAGGGTACAAAGTTAACCTACACAACTATTGATCTCTTTCCCCTAGTTTTAGATGGTGCTAGTATTACAATATTTGTTAAGGTAAAAATTTTCTTGCTAAGTGTTTGACATAATGTGACATTAAGAACTTGCTTTGGACCTCTAAGTGCAGATTTTTTTTGTATTTGGAGATATATTGTAATGAGCAATTTTACAATATTTATTAAGATAGAATGTTGCATTCTAATGATTTGAATGATGTGACATGAACAACTTTATTTGGACCTCTAAGTTTAATTTTTATTTTGTATTTGGAGATATATTATAAAGGGTTCACTTTTGGATGAAAAATATATTATGACGTTTGAAAATTTTGAAATGATGTGACATGAACAACTTGATTTGGACCTCTAAGTGTAATTTTTTTATTTTTTATTTGGAGATATATTATAAAGGGTGCACTTTTGGTTGAAAAATATATTATGATGTTTGAAAATTTTGATTATGTTAAAGGGGCTTTGAAAGATTCTAATGCTACATCTAGTGAATAAGATATAATGAAGTTATAGGAGCAAGAGGATGGATGCAAATTTGCATCTCAAGCTACCTTATCACTTAGATGTATGGTATACTACTTGAGAGGCACAAAGTATTCTTATAATTTTATTTTTGAATCAACGGGTGAACCTTTTGTACTTTTAAATATTGTGTTTATCTATAGTCACAAGAAGAGTGGTGTGGCTTGTGTGTGATATATATATATATATATATATATATATATATTTATTTTGAGTTAATTTTGTTTATAATATATGCACATCCTTATGGATTTTTTTTGATTATGGGTAGTCTTATTGTCCCTAACCATGGTGGCTCATTATTGTTGACATTGTGTGTGTCCATGATAAGCACGTTTATGAAGAATAGCATGTTCCCTATTTCATTGAGTGGTGTTTTGTACCAATTTTCCTATCATTTTTTGGAGTGATGTAATAAGGGGGAATATTAGATATATATTATATTATATTATAGTGTTATAGGTTAGCAAATAATTACATTTAACAAGTAATTATATTGAGCATGCTAATTTTGTGGTAGTTTTTGGGATGTTTTATTGTATAGGAAATACATGGATTTATAAGATAGTGGAATTGAAACAAAAAATAATATGATATTTTGCCACCTTTTAAATAATAAAAATAATTGTAATCATATGAATTTTAATAGAATATAAATGCATGAAGTTAGTTTGATGGTGGGAGTGATCTTGATCCTTCCTTCAAGTTACCTCATGCAACCTTATCATTTTAGCTAGATTTTCTATGTGCTAATAATATTTTTGAGTGTGAGGAACTCATTGTCAAGTTGTGGCCCATGCCCTCCCTTATAGTTAAATCAATATATATATATATACATGGTGACTCCTAGCTCATGGATATATAAATAACATATGATTATAAAGCCAAGGAAGTAAAACAAACACAATGTGTCATGCACTTGCACTATAATTACTTGACTCATTCAACACATACTATTAATGTTTTTGATTAAACTAAGTGAGAAACAAGGGAAATTAACCTTTACAAAATCTACCATTAGGTAGAAAAATTAGGCCCAAGTTGGTCGAAAACAACAGAGAAACAACACAACCAAAAGAGATAGGAACAACTACAACTAAGCTACCAAAACAACAATAAACAAATGAAAGAGTTGGGACCCCCAAGATCCCATTTAGACAATCCTAGGCCTAGAATGAATTTTCCTCTTGGTCTCAAACCTTTACAAAATATCCCATAAGGTAGGAAAAATAAGCCCAAGTTGGTAAAAAATAACATAGAAAAATCACAATTAAAAGAGAGAGGGATGGTTTTAGCCAAGTTGCCAAAACAACAAAAAATGAATGAAATATTTGGGACCCTTGAGGTCTCATTTAGAAAATAATAAGGCTATAAATTTTTTGTCTCTTTCCCAACACTCTAATATGAGTTTGGGGAAGTGGTATGGGAAGACCTTTCTTCCTCTTTCCAATAACAATACAAGAGACATTATCCTCCAACTTCTCAAAACTAGAGAAGTAGGGGGGATTACACCATAGAGAGCCCATTAGTATGCAAGGAAAGACCCATAGAATTATAAGGTGAAAGGTGACATCCAACACATGAGTAATCTAGAGCTAATCCAAAGCTAAAGGAAAATCAGGTTATGAGGTCAGGGAAAGAGCTTACCCAATAGGCTCTGAAGGACACGTAAAAAATATATATTTTTTTAAAAGAATCTCATCCTCTTCAGAGGATTCATTTAAGAAAGAATAAAAAACATGAATAGTCAAGTGATATTCGTTAACATTCTTCTAGCATGTAGCAATTCCCTTGCCATGTAAGAGAGGACAATCCATAGCTAAGTGATTGATGGAAAAGCATCAAAAACATCTAAAGGGGATACCTTCATAATCATGAGGTTAAGTCCAAGGCCTATCCACAACCATTAGAACCAAATTCCCAATCAAAGAGGCTTAGAGATGTCAATGTCCACTAGAATGTGAGAAAAAGTAGAGTTCCCCATGTAGAATGTGGAATTGTCAAACTTCAAGAAGCAACTAATAGAATTGAATATGGACTTATAGCATGAAACCTCCCAAAATTTGTAGAGTGTGGTTTGGAAGTCTAAGCCACAACAAGCGCACATTTAGTGGCTTAGTAAGAGAGTTAAAGGAAGTTGATCAACACCAAATTTCTATCCTTAATAGAGGTAAAAGAGGCAATGAAAAAAAACAACATAAGGGAAGAGCTCAATTTTACCTAAAAAAAGAGGCCTCCATGAATCCAATACCCATTTGTGAAGATCATGAAGAGAAGGCCAAATATTGAAGAATATGCACACTGGACCCCTATGCTAGTAGAAGTCCTCATTTTCCAACACAACTTGGCCACAAACCAAATTTGGGAATGATTTGGTGCAAGGAAGAGGAAAAGTTTTCATCCTCAATGGATTATAACGCTAGTACCATACAAATGAGAAAATATTTGACCACCAACCCTAGTAGTAGGCATCAAAGGGGGGTGCAACCAACACCAATGGCTTCAAAAGTAGAAGGTGAGATGACATAATAAACACTCATAACCCTAGTAGCAAGAGGTGAAGCCCTAGGTGGTGATGTAGAAACAATTATATGCACAATGACATGAGACACAGAGCCAACATTGGAAGGGGAATGCCACCCAACAACATGCCATGGGTGATTGAAACAATAGGTGAGAGATGGTGATTTGAATCATCAAAGGCAGAGACTGGAAACAACATTATGTAAATGTTATCATACTTCATTAAAGTTATACCACACAAAGATAATAAATATATAGATTCCATGTATAAAATTGCTTCCTTGATGTGTATGGAATATGGGAGTTGTTATGATCCTAATATGATATAATACTTTTAGACAATAAAAATTGTTCTAGGCCTACGAACTCTAATTCTCTATCACTCCCCCTTTCATTCCTTGATAATTAAATAATTTTAATTATTTAATTATTTCCTAAGGTCATAAGTCTTCTATTAATTAAATAATTTTAATTATTAATTAATTCATTCCTAGCTTTATATTTCCTCTTTTGATTAATTAAATAAATTCTATTTATTTAATTACGTCACTAATATCTCTTTCTACTACAATTAAATAAATTTTATTTATTTAATCATTTATCCATCTTTCAACTATAATTAAATAATTATTTTAATTATTTAATTATTCACAAGCCTTTTCTATCATTAAATTAAATAAATTTTATTTATTTAATTGCCTACTAATTTGTCATTTTCTTCCCATTTTGAATTAAATTATTATTTAATTCAAAAATCAGCTTGTCACATGTCTTCTATAATTAAATAATATCTTTATTATTTAATTATTCATTTCTCACTTTTGAGTTAAATTGTTATTTAATGAAAAAGCCAACCTGTCACATGTCCTCTATAATTAAATAATGTTTTATTATTTAATTATTCATTTTTTCCTCTCCAAAGAAATAATTTTATAATTATTTGAATTCCTCCTACAACCTCTTTTTCTATGCCACTCTTATCTTCCACATCAAATCTTATCTTCTCTTGTCTCATTCATTTTCAGCCCTTGATTGAATTATATTATAATTCAATCTTATCCATTCATTTCTTGACATTGCCCTAATTTTTCCCTAACCCTATTCCATACTACATCTTTCCTTCTTGGCCATTGATTGACACATCTTATTAACATCCAATCTCAACCCTTCATTCAAATTTGTCTTTTCTATAAAAGACCCTATTGTTGTCATTTTCATCATCTCTAGTTCATATGCAAGTACATGCTGCTAGTGTGAGACAACTATCTTCAATATTTTGCTAGGCATTGTCATAGGTTATTAGTGCATACTCAAATCTAAGGGCATTAAGTACATTCAAGAAAGATGTAGAAGATTAATGGAGGTGAAGCAATGATGGTATGAAGACTTTATGGTGATATTACTTTATATTTCATGTTTTTATGCTTATATGTGCTCTATTGTTGGTTTAGGGTTAGTTTTTATTCTATTTTATATTAACTTGAATTTTACCCTATTCTACATTGGTGAACCTGATGTGAACATAAAAAGATTTTACAAACATTTTCAATTTTTTTTAGTTTTACAGGTCTGCGATGCAACTACCAACTAAAACGACGCAATTGTCAAATGACAATGTGACACAACTGACACCTAGAAAGCCACAACTACTTCAAAATTAAGGATATCACTTGGGTTGATTTCATTTCGGATTTGCACAATTTAATCTTGGTTACTAGTTTTTATTTTCATCATCTAACATTAGGCTTGCATTGTAATTAGTCTTTGGTATGGTCAAATCACTCATTTTTGTGGTGATTTGCAACTACAGGTTGTTGTGACACATCTACTTGTCACCACAATTGCTTGAGATATCATATCATCTTTAGTTTGCATCCATTTTCATATTTTCTTGTTATTTCTAGTTTTCCGTTTTAAGCTTTATCAGTTAACATTCATATCATATCAGTTGGGTTTTAGTTTTGGTCGAAATCGATTATTTTTATTTCATTTTGCAGCTATAGGGTTAATTCGCCGCAAGTGTGAAGGGACTCACTGCAATTGTAGAGGGGTCCACCGCATCTGTGTAACATAGTCGCCATCAAAAAATCTGTAGTTGACAAGTTCTAAACCACATCTATCAAATTTTTTGAGTTGCAACTACCAATTAAAGTGACACAATTGCTTGTTTTCTAGAATCTTTATTTTCTTAGGATTTCTCAATTCTATTTTCTTGCATTTGGTAGCTTAGGAATTTTTTGGTACTAATATCAACATTATAGATTGTGGCACAGGTGGAAAGGAGGTATTTTCTTTTGATTTTGCTAACTTGTTGCCTTGTCTCATTTTACAAATTTTGTTTAATCACACTCATTGGATTAAAATTGACTTGCATATTCACTCATTTGGGATAAAATTTACATCAACTTTCATATTCATTCATTTGGTTTAAAATTAACCTTGCATATCCACTCATTGATTCTAAAATTAAATTTGCATCAAGTTTATTCTTTCACATATTGCTTTGAGGGTTAAAATAAATCAAATTATCTTCTTTGTCTTATGGTTTTGCATTTTGTTGTAAAGGTGTGTATTCTCTTCTCTTGCACCATTTTGGTGATCTTGAGAATCAAAAAAATCTCTTAACACTTGCATTATCACCCACACATTTTGATTTATTAAGGTTAATGAACACCATGCAAGTGTGAGAAAAAGGTGTTGTGTATGCTCTCTCCTTGCGCTTCGTGCGATCTTGGAGATACAAAACAACATACTTGTCTCACATTTGTTTACCCTTAGAGGGCCTACCTCTTGACTTGTGAGAGGGAACAACCCAAGCGATACTTTTTTTTTGGTATGCTATATAAATAATGTGGTTGTGATGAAAGTCATCAATCACCTGGTGTAGATTTTCTATACCAACAAATGTCTCCCTCAGTATCCATGAGATGCATCAAAACCCTTTCTAAGGGTTGGGAGGCCTCTTTATGAGTGAACCATTGCATGTATAGATACCATTATATCCTAAAACATTGATTAAGAACAAACTAGTTAGAAGCCACCCTTTTGATTGAGTTTTGGTGACATTCTTAGTGTAGGGGTGTAACATCACACCCATAAGACTTTTACACCCAACATTTGGCTCCATTTAGTGATACAAAATACCTTGGCTTGTATAAGTCACTTGCCTTTTGGGCTTGAGACTTTCCATGGAGAGGGTGATTGCGGCATCCTTCTAGTGCAAGAGGCCCCTACTTGTTCACTATCATAGGCAAGAGGTGATACATGCCCTAATAAGGTATCCCGTATGGGTGTCCCTCCCTTGCGCTAAAAAAGATTCTTAGAGTGGGTCTAACAATGTCGCCATTAGCTAATTGACCTTAGGGATATACGAGTATTTCCGATGTGTGATATTATTTTTGATAGGTGTTATACCCATGGAAATTTGGGGTGAATAACCCTAGAAAATACACATTACAAACACACTTTTGAAATTTTTAGACCAGCCCAAGTGTTTTTGGTCTATTTACAGTGTTAGCTATTTAGATTTTTCCAAAATTAGATCCAAAATTGAGCCAAAAACATTCAACATAGGTCCAAACACACTGTTCACTGCAATTGATTGTCATTCACCACAACTGCTGTTCAAAAACCTACATATGATTTACAAAACACCACAACTAAGACTCAAAATGACACAACTACTTGCTGTTGAAAATTTTAGGGAAAATTGACACAATCCATTTTCTGATCAATTCCTAAGCATCATCTTGTTCTCTAATCACAAACTTGCAAGCTTCCAGACCTGCCATTTTTAGTCTATCCAATCTTCCATCTCTGCATTAGTTACATTTTCCATAGGTCAAACATCAGGTAATATCTGTTGGAGTGAAAATGACATTGAGAGGGGGGGGTGAATCAGTGTCTAAACATATTTTACCATTTTTCAGAAAAATAAACCATAACACATATTTGTTCTCAATATTTCAATGATAAGTGCATTCATGAGTTGAATGCAATCATTTATAAACTAAAATGAGAAATGTAATTGCAAAACAATGGACAATAAAGCATTCTCATAGTAAAGCATTGAAACAACATATGAACAATGAGACACAAGATTTGTCGAGTGGAAAACCCTCTTGGGGTAGAAAAACCACTTCCTAAACTGCTGCCTTTCAGGCTCTTATTTGAAAACCACTGTTAACAATGCCTTATAGGCTAATTTTTGAGCACCAACTCAAGGAGCACCAACCCCTCATTTTGAAACACCAATTTCAAGGAGCACCAACCCCTTTTTCAGATTACAGAATTACAAAAATACAGAGGATTTCTATTTTCCAGATAAGCTCATAGAACCCCTCACACCCTTAATCCATCTAATACCTTAAAGATCAAAACAATGAATCCCTAAAATATTACATAAATTAAGCTTTTCATAATTACACTCTGCATCATATTTTCAAGCTTTTATTACAGAGCCTTTTTCACAATTTTCTTTTTGATACAAAAAGTTACACTATCACAAAATCACATCAGCTAACTCACAGTGATGAGAACACTGTATTTATATGAATACAAAGATATAGATCTGCTAAAGAGAAGTCTTCACAGATGTCATTTTCCAAAGAAACTTTTACCCAACTAGGTTGCTGGAACCATTTTTTTTCAGGATCCCTGAATGTAATGACAGTTGGATTGAGAATAGAGTATCATTTCAACACAAAAGAATTCAGTTACCAAGATCTGAACAATGCCCAAAAGGATAGCCATTTTCATAACACAATGATCATAGGAATAGATCAAACAAACAAGTTTTGCAGTTACTTATAATGGTGAAGAAACAAAAATGAAATGCATGATATCCTATCTGAACCCCCAAATCTTTTCCATCATTTGAGCGAATGAAACAAAAACTCCATAAAGCCATTTTCCAACTAGTAATGCCATCGAATCTCCTTCAGATTCGAGCCACGAAAATCATCAAATAGAGTAGCCATACTCATAATTCTTAAACATGGTGAATTTCTCCCTGATAATGCCATTACAACCAGCTAAATCACTGAGAAACAACAGTTCCAAGTATACCATGGTGATGGCTAGGGTTCCATACTCAGCCAAAATGAAAATGCAATACCATTTTTCCCTAAGCAAGTCTCTTCTCAAGTCAATCAATGACTTTTGCAAAATTAATAAAGTTTTGAAGTCCAAAGACAAATCAAAACATAATAATAATCAACATAAAAGATGTTTGAGTTCACTTTCACACCAATTTCAAAGAATGTCGACCATATTATTACCAACTCAAATGCCAAGTCACACTCCATAAATTGCATACAAGATGTCGATACACAATGATCATGGAATAAACTTTATTCTAAGTCAAAGATCCTCCAAAAATGCCAACTTAGAAGAATGATGGCTACCAAGTAACTTTTTACTTAAGTCAAACACAAATAAATATAGAGCCAGTGTGATAACCAATGTCGACTATCAAGGTTGAGACATATCAAAACAGATACAAACAAAAATTCAAATGAACTATATGAAATATGGTAAGCCTGAGTGAGGTCAAAATACACTAAGTGTAATATGCAATGTAAACCATATCTCATGTGAAGAACCCGATTACTAACAGAGCCAAGTCAAAACCATGTGGCTTTACCTCCAATAGAGTGTCAAGAAAAAGCTCAATAATAATTGAATATCATATGCCAAGATAAACCTGATAGATAACAATGAAGCCAAAATCATACTGAAAATGATATACCTAAATAATCTAAACCATGATCAACCTGAATGACCTGTCAAGATAGCAATATCATTTATCACAGAAGCTAATGCATGCCCTGTCACAATGAACATCATCTGAATAACCCGTATCAAGCCTTATCAACATTGTTAGTAACCATAACCATCTGAAGATATATTGCATTCATAAATCTGAACCAGAATTCTCATGAGAATCAACATGAACCTGAATCATAATGATTGTCCATCTACAATATCCAAGAGCAATCAAATATGTATCATGTCAAGACAACTAAAAAACTGAATATGGAGAGCATAAAGATCCTGAGAGACCAAATCTGAAGTAGTCAAATCATGAGACCCAAATAAGTGATTTGGTCATCAAGGAAAAACCATGAGCACAACTGAGATCCAACAAACTCCCCCTTTGTACTTGATGGAAAAACATGAATGACTCTCCCCCTTTTAGCCTCAATGACAAAGGATAAAAGAGAAGAATGTGCAATGCCATGAAACACAATTGAGAATCCAACCAAATAGCCAACCAAATACCATGAGAATCAGCTACAAATAGAGTAATAGTGTAGCAAACATAATTGCAGGAGAGTTGTAATTGAATAAAGATTGAAACATGCTCCCCCTAAGCCAATGTTGGCTAAATCATAGAAGTAAAGATTGAGAGATAACTCCCAATCGAAGTCTTAGCCTCTCAAATAGTTCTTTAGCTAAGGGCTTAGTAAAAATGTTAGCCACCTGTTCTTGTGAGGTAACAAAGTGTAAACAGACCTCATTAGCTAGTACTTTTTCTTGAAGAAAGTGAAATTTGATAGCAATGTGTTTAGTGCGAGAGTGCTTAACAGGATTTTTGGAGATATTAATCACACTACTGTTATCACATAGAATAGGAATTGGTTTAGGAACTTTAATACCCATATCAGATAGAGTTTGAGCCATCCAAAGTACCTGAGTACAACAAGAAGTGGCAGCTATGTACTCTGTCTCAGCAGTGGAAAGAGAAACAGATTCTTGTTTCTTGTTGTGCCATGCCACTAAACGATCACCAAGAAAGAATGCAACACCACTGGTGCTCTTCCTATCATCCAAACAACCAGCCTAGTCAACATCAGTATAAGCAATTAAAGTAAAATCATTGTGTCTAGGATACCAAATTCCATAATCAAGAGTGCCCTAAACATATTTAAAAATCCTTTTAACAACAGTAACATGAGTGTCCTTAGGTGATGACTTAAATCATGCAACCATGCAAACTGCCTACATAATGTGAGGTCTAGACGCTGTTAAATATAACAAGCTTCCAATCATTGACCTATATTCAGTTGGATTTACATCAGGAGAATCATCAACCTTAGTAAGTTTGCAGCCTGTAGCCATTGGAGTGCTAACTATATGCCATTCATCCATTTGATATTTCCTAAGCATCTCTATTGCATACTTTGTTTGAGAGAGAAATATACCCGTTTCAAGTTGAGAAATTTGATGACCCAAAAAGAAAGATAACTCTCCCAACATTGACATTTCAAACTCAGATTCCATAATCTGAGAGAATTTTTTACTCAAAGCAATATTATTGCAGCCAAAGATAGTATCATCTACATAAATTTCAACAACCAAAATATCATAACCTTCAATCTTAACATAAAGATTGTTGTCAACACCTCCTCTAACAAATCCATTAGAAATCAAATGATTATCCAGCCTAGAGTACTAGGCTCTAGGTGCTTGTTTTAAGCCATATAGGGCCTTTTTTAGCCTGTAAACATGATTAGGTTTGTTTTTGTAGATAAACCTTTCAAGTTGTTCTATATATACTTTTTCATCTAAATAACCATTCAGAAAGGCAGTTTTGACATCCATTTGATAAACAATGAATTTCTTGAAAATAGAGTAAGCTAAGAATATTCTAATAGATTCAAGTCTAGCAACAGGTGCAAAAGTTTCACCAAAATCAATACCTTCTTATTGAGCATAGCCTTTGCAGACAAACCTTGCCTTGTTGCGAACGAAATTTCCATTTTCATCAAGCTTATTTATGTAAATCCATTTGCCACCAATGACATTCTTGTCATCTGGTCTTGGGACTAACTCCCAAGTCTGATTTTTCTCAATTTGATCGATTTCTTCCTACATACCATTGAGCCAACATTCATCAGTAAGAGCTTCATCATAATTTTTAGGCTCAAATTGTGTAACTAAATAGAAATTTGTAAGCTCATCTATATGAGCTTTTTCATCAGATTCAACAGTCTTTCTTCTTGTTTGAACTCCTGCATATTTATCCCCAATAATATGATCTTTAGGATGGTATCTAGCAAGAGATTTTGATGGAGTTTTTGATGCACACTTTTCAAGACTTGTTTCTTCAATTTTCGGATTTATTGATTCAACATTAGGCTTTGTTGTTCCAAATCCTTTTGAAATTATTTCAAGTTCAAATTCTTCTACCTCATCATCTTGCACAAGTTCAACATCTAAATGTGGTCTTTCATCAAATTTTACATTAACTACTTCAACAATCTTATTAAGCCTTTTGTTAAGACATTTATAGGCTTTACTATGAGTTGAGTATCCCAAAAAGATACCCTCATCTCATTTTGATTGAAAACTACCAAGATGATCATCATCTTTTCTGATAAAACACTTGCTTCCAAAAATTCTAAAATGATACACATAAGTTGTTTTTCCATACCACAGTTCATAAGGGTTGTATTTAGATTTCACCCTAAGTTGCACTCTATTCAAAGTGTATACAACTGTATGGACAACTTCTTTCCAATACATATCAGGAAGCTTAGCCTCATCTAGCATTGTTCTAGCCATTTCTTTTATAGTTTTGTTTTTGCATTCAACAACCCCATTTTGTTGAGGTGTTCTAGTGGCAGCACACTGCCTCTTAATACCACATTGTTCACAGTAATCAATAAACTCCTGAGAGGTAAACTCACCTCCTTTGTCAGATCTTAGACATTTGAGTTTTAGTTTTGATTCTTTTTCAACCATTTTACAAAATATTTTGAACCTTTCAAAGGCTTCTGATTTGTGCTTAAGAAATGTGACCCAAACCATTCTAGTATAATCATCCACAAATAGCATAGATTACTTTTCACCATTAATAGACCTTGTTCTAGTTGGTCCACACAAGTTTGTATGCACTAGCTGCAAAGGTTTTGATGAAGAATGTTCTTTTGTTTTGAAACTAACTCTAGTTTGTTTACCACTTAAACATTCTTTGCACACAAATTTTTTTGGTTTGTTAAGGACTGGTAAACCTCTAACATTCTGATTTTTACTGATTCTAACCATATTTTAAAAATTTATGTGTCCTAATCTTTTATGCCATAACCAACTTTCTTCAACTTGGACCATTAGACACATACCTTGATTACAGTCATTACCTGATGTGTCAAGAAGATTGTAAACATTTCCTTTAGCCCTTCTTCCAACTGCAACAACCTTTCCAAGCTTGTTTTTAATCTCACATCCCTGCAAAGTGAACATAACATGATAACCACTATCACAAATTTGACTAACACTTAGAAGATTGTGCTTTAGACCTTCCACATAGTACACATTGTAGATAGGAGTGTCCTCATTCAGAAGAAGTGAACCTCTACCTTTAATTTGTATACCATAATTATCACCAAACTTCACATATCCACCTACATAATCTTCAAGTTTTATGAATTTATCCTTGTCACCAGTCATGTGGTTAGAACAACCACTGTCCAAGACCCATAAGTCCTTTTTCTTGGAATGAAAAGAAGTTTGGACTAACATAGTTTTCTCTATGTTTTTGATATTCTTAGGTTTCCAAACCTTTTTGGTTTTCTGTTGTTTATTTTGTAATCAGCTTTGCACTGCTTGACAGAGTGCCCCAAAGTATTGCATTTAAAGCATCTAACCTATTTAACAAAACCAAAGTATTGCTTATGACCAAACCTAGGTATTCTAGGATTCATAAGCCTACAAGAGCTCACTTTATGGCCAAATTTGTTGCAGAAAAAGCAATACCCATAAAAGAAAGGGTTGAAATTGTATTATGTTGGGTTATTCCTAGCAAGATGAACATGATTCTTATCAGAATCAGGGTGATTTGATCTAGAAATTTTGTTTACAGTAGCATATTTTTTCTTTGCATCATTATTAGAACATTCACCCTTCTCAAACCCAATACCAGTTTTATCCTTGTTCAATTTCTACTTGCTAAGCATGTCATTCAGTTTTAAAGTACTTTCATACTTTTCAATGGTCTTCCTAAGATCAACAATTTCATGTTCAAGTCTTTTTATTTCTTGATCTTTATGACTTATACCAACACGAAGACAATCCTCAACTCTCTTGGCTTTTTCAAGCTAAGTCTTCAAAGAGACTATTTCTTGATTTGAAGTTTGTTCTTGACCAATAGCTTGAGAAAAATTTTGTTCTTGAGCAAGAATTTTCTTTTTGAGTTTTCTAATCTCTTTTAAAGCACATTTCAGTTCACCTTCTAGATCTACTTCACCTTCTTCAATATCATTGTTGTTTGTATCTTCTTGCTGAGTGATTTCAGCCATGAATAATGTTTCATCTTCTACAGATGAATCTTCAGATTCAGTGTCTGTTTCATCTTCACTAAAAAAACTCTTCTTCTTTTTAAAGTTGAATTTTCGTTTAGGTTTATAGGCCTTCTTCTTAGACTATTTTTCAAATTTCTCATTGTCACTGTTTTGATCACCATAGGGGCACTTTGCAGCAAAGTGGCCTATTCTACCACAGTTAAAACACTTAAAGTAAAGTTTTCCCTTATATTTTCCAGATCCCTTTTTAAGTTTTCTAACAAAATGGGATTCTTTAGAATCAGAAAATTCTGACTCACTATCCTCAACTTTTTCTTTCTTTTCAATGTTAAAGGCAGTTTCTTTTCCTGTTGAATTGTTTTTGTTGGTTCTCATTTCATAGGCAATAAGAATTCCCTGCAAACTATCTAAGGTAAGATTATCAAAATGTTTCTTTTCTTCAAGGGCTGAAACCTTATTTTCAAATTTAGTCAGTAAGGTTCTAATGACCTTTGTAACCACATCAAACTCTTTTACATCTTCTCCTAATCCTTTCATAGCATTGACAACTTCATCTATTCTTAGGAAGTATTCAGCCACTTTTTCATCATCCTTCATTCTCATTTCCTCAAACTGATGTTTGAGAGTAATGATTTTTGACAGTTTGAATTTCTCATTTCCTTGATATATGGTTTCAAGTTTTTCCTAGATTTCTTGAGTAGATTTGCAGTGCATGACTTTAATAAACACATCTTTAGTTAAACCACACAAGATGGCATGCTTAGCTCTAGCATTAGTTTCATACCTCTTTTTCTCAGCAGCATCTGTAGGTATTGTGGCTGGTATAGTTTACCCATTTAACACAATGCTTCAAACATCAAGATCAATTGAAACTAGATATGCCTCCATTCAGATTTTCCAAAACACATAATTTGTTCCATCAAATAGCAGAGCTCTAGTTATAGAAGTACCTTCTTGAGCATGTGACATTTTAAACAGAATCCAAGACCAGAATCAATCCTAGGTGGTTTAGACCTATCAGAGGACCCTACACTGTGATACCAATTGTTGGAGTAATGACACTGAGAGGGGGGGGTGAATCAGTGTCTTAATATATTTAAACTTTTTTCAGAAAAATAAACCATAACACATATTTGTTCTCAATATTTCAATGATAAGTGCATTCATGAGTTGAATGCAATCATTCATAAACTAAAATGAAAAATGTAATTGCAAAACAATGAACAATAAAGCATTCTCACAGTAAAGCAGTGAAATAATAGATGAACACTGAGACACAAGATTTGTTGAGTGGAAAACCCTCCTGGGGTAGAAAAACCACTCCTAAACTGCTGCCTTTTAGGCTCTTATTTGAAAACCACTGTTAACAATGCCCTATAGGATAATTTCTGAGCACTAACTCAAGAAGCACCAACCCCTCATTTTGAAACACCAATTTCAAGGAGCACCAACCCCTTTTTCAAATTATAGAATTACAAATAACATAGAGGATTTCTCTATTTTCTAGGTAATCTCATAGAACCCCTCACACCCTTAATCCATCTAATACCTTAAAGATTCAAAATAATGAATCCCTAAAATATTACATAAATTAAGGTTTTTATAATTACACTCTACATCATATTTTCAAGCTTTTATTACAGAGCCTTTTTCAACTTTTTCTTTTTTGATACAGCAAGTTACACTCTCACAAAATCACATCAGCTAACTCATAGTGATAAAAACACTGGATTTATATGAATACAAAGATATGGATCTGCTAAAGAGAAGTCTTTCATAGATGTCATTTTCCAAAGAAACTTTTACCCAACTGGTTGCTGGAACCGTTTTGTTTCAGGATCCCTGAATGTAATGACAGTTGGACTGATAATAGAGTATCATGTCAACAAAAAAAGAATTTAGTTACCAAGATTTGAACAATGCCCAAAAGGATAGCCATTTTCATAACACAATGGTCACAGGAATAGATCAAACAAACAACATTTGTAGTTACTTATAATGGTGAAGAAACATAAATGAAATGCATGATATCCTATCTGAACCCCCAAATATTTTCCGTCATTTGAGCAAAATGAAGCAAAAAATTCCATAAAGTTTTTTTCCAAAATGAAATAGATAATACATGTACGTGCATGAGGATGAAAAAGAAATGCATGATAAAACTGTAATGAAGTATTCACCAACCCAACTGAGTAACTCCATCGAATCTCCTTCTAGATTCGAGATTTCAGCCAAAGAAAATAATCAAACAAAGCAACCATACTCATCATGCTTAAACACAGTGAATTTCTCCCTAATAATGCCATTAGAGCCAACTAAACCACTGAGAAACAATAGTTACAAGTATACCATGGCAGCGGTTAGGGTTCCATACTGAGCCAAAATGAAAATGAAATAACATTTTTCCCTAAGCAAGTCTCTTCTCAAGTAAATCAATGACTTTTCCAAAATTAATAAATTTTTGAAGTCCAAAGACAAATCAAAACATAATAATAATCAACTTAAAATATGTTTGACTTCACTTTCACACCAATTTCAAAGAATGCTAACCATATTATTACCAACTCAAATTCCAAGTCGTACTCCATAAATTGCATACTGGATGTCGATACACAATGATCATGGAATAAACTTTATTCTAATTCAAAGATCCTCCAAAAATGCTGACTTAGAAGAATCATGGCTGCCAAGTAACTTTTTACTTAAGTCAAACACAAATAAATTTAGAGCCAATGTGATAACCAATGTCGAGTATCAAGGTTGAGACATATCAAAACTGATACAAACAAAAATTTAAATGAACTATATGAAATATGGTAAGCCCGAGTGAGGTCAAAATACACTAAGTGTAATATGCAATGTAAACCATATCTCATGTGAAGAACCCAATTACTAACAAAGACAAGTCAAAGCCATGTGTGGCTTTACCTCCAATAGAGTGTCAAGAAAAAGCTCAATAATAATTGAATATCATATGCCAAGATAAACCTGATAGATAGCAATGAAGCCAAAATCATACTGAAAATGATATACCTAAATAATCTGAACCATGATCAACCTGAATGACCTGTCAAGATAGAAATATCGTTTATCACATAAGCTAATGCATTCCCTATCATAATGAACATCATCTGAATAACCTGTATCAAGCCTTATCAACACTGTCAGTAACCATAACCATCTGAAGATATATTACATTCATAAATCTGAACCAGAATTCTCCTGAGAATCAACATGAACTTGAATCATAATGATTATCCTTCTGCAATAGCCAAGAGCAATCAAATATGTATCATGTCAAGACAATTGAAAACTGAATATGGAGAGCATAAAGATCCTGAGAGACCAAATCTGAAACTGTTAGACCATGAGAACCAAGAAAGTGATTTTGTCATCAAGGAAAAACCAAGAACACAACAAAGATCCAACAATTTCTTAGCTTGTAAACACCTTGCTGTAGATTTTGGCTTTTGAAACTTATCAAACTTTAGAGCATCCCATAGTTTCAAAATCAGATTTATCTTGACTTCACTTTTCCATCATTATAGTCCTTTGTCATCTAGGTTGGCTCCTGAAATCACAAGGCTAGTTTGAGACTACCTTTGTCAATTTTTCATTTTAGTCCTTACCATCATTGAAGTCTTGACAAATCAGGTTTTATCCTTGGCTTATCTTAGTTTGACTAGTAACCTTACCTTAGATTTACCATAAGGTTCCTAGTTGCCATAATCTTAGTCATCATTTTAGGACATATTACCATTTTAATGACATATCACCCTTTCACATTTGCATTACACTTGGAATACCTTATTCTTAATCATACTTAAGATATTGACCTCATTGTGACAATATCCTATTGACATCTTGACATCTTGTTATCATCATTAGACATCTCCTATACTTTGAAAAATCCAAAAACATAGTTGCATAACCTTGGTCTTAGTCATACCTTGGTCATACCTTTGCATAGTCATACATTAGTCATACCTTTTGCATAGTCACCATACCATATCATATTCACATCTACCTCACTCTTGCAAGCTTGTTTTATGGTTGAAACAAGGTTGCAAAAGAAATGAAAAGAAATGGAATTCCAACAAAATGATGAGTTTTTTAAACCCTTTGGTGATCCCTCCCATGGAGCACCTAGACCACAAGTATCATTTTCCAATCCATTTGAAATATTTATCCTTAGAGACAAACAAAGAAATGTGACTATAGAAGAAGTAGAAACTATTGCATAAGATCCTGAAGTAACTTCTTTTGTGGATGAAATTGTGGCATTGGACCCCCAACGTTTCCTAGCTAAACTATTGTTAGGAGCCACATTAGCCCATGGGTTTGATGTCAACACCCTCCAAGTAGACCTATACCAACTAAGAAAAGTAAAGGACACAATACACCTACTTCTAGTGGCTCCATCCCACAAGTTAGCACATCTATACCATTAGGAGGATCCACACAAGACACAATGACAATCCACACTTCACCATTTGGCACCCAAACCATGATACAGGGAATGACAAGATGCAATCTATGTCACAACCCTTTGGTGCTTCATCCAATCCATTCTCTACATCAAACACCATAGGGGAGTCATCTTCCAATCCACTTGGCATAAACACCTCAACCAAAATACCAAAGATTGTTATCAATAAGACTCCAAAAAAAAGTGCTATACCAAATATGGGGGCCTCAAAACATACCATTGTGTCACAACAAGGGCCTACTCCTCATATAGATGCACAACATAATACCCAAGGGTCTATGCCACATAATACACAAAGACATCTTGCACAATATGGTAACCAACAACCATATGGTCATACATTTACAAGTTCATGGCATACACAATCCAATCCTACTCACAACACTCATACTCCACGCCCCAATCAAAACACTTATAATCCAAACTAAAATCCGTCATATACATACATACCCCATACAAAAAACCAAAATCCATCATATACACACAACCCATATACACAAAATCCTTCATATACACACATACCCAATCAAAATTCATCCCATAATATTGGATTCCAACATGCCAACATGGACTCTCACAATACACAAGACACATCATTGACCCAGGTAGACATTCTAGCAACTCAGATGCTTTCCCTACACCAACAAATAGAGAACATGCAAGTGTCCAACAAGAAGACTTATGTCCATATCCATTTGACAAAAGTCTATAAATGCCTCCCTTCCCACATGGATATATCATGCCTAACTTTCCTAAGTATAGAGGGAAGGGAAATCCTATTGAACATGTGAGAGAGTTTTCTACAACTTTCATAAACATTGCATATGAACCTACATATCTAATGAGACTATTCCCATGAAATCTTACAGGACAAGCACTTGAGTGGTTTGCACACCTACCAACTGGCATACAAACATGGGGAGACTTGGCCAAAAAATTTTTAGAACACTTTGCATTTAACATTGACAACGAGATAAAAATTGCCACCCTATGTCATACCACACAAGAAGAGGGTGAAAAATTTATGACCTTTTTCCAATGATGGAGGGGTTTGGCTAGTAGATGTCCTGTCAAAATACTTGAAAAATAAAATGTTGTCATGTTTATAGAAAACCTCAACTCAAACTTGAAACATGAGTTATGAATGCAATGTTGTTCTTCATTTGCAGACCTAGTAGAGAAAGGCATTATCCTTGAGAAGGCCCTCATTGACAAGGGAGAAATTAAGACTTCCACCAAGAAAATGACCACCCAAAACACTTCAAATGAAAAAAACAAATATTGGGATTGTAATAAAAATGTGACCAATGATGGAGTCATTGATGCCAAGAAAATACAAATAGGCCCTACCATTACACTAATGGGACCCAATACAACCAACAACACACCGCATGCTCCAGACCACACAACAAATGTCATCCAAAACACACAAGAGCAAAGATTCCAAAGGAAATTTCCCACTAGATGAAAATATATCCCCTTGGGGGAGCTAATCGAATCCATCTTTAAACAAATCTTGCAACACAATGCCATAACACTTCTTGATGTGAAACCATATGACCTTGGGAAGTTCAAACCTTCTTGGTGAGATGATAAGGCCTTTTGTGACTACCATCGAGCTAAATGACAGCCCACTTCACAAAACTGATAGTTGAAGAATATCATCCAAGACCTTTTTGAAAATGGCACTATCGAAGTCAATGGACAACAACAATCATCTAATAGTGACCATAAAGTCTTCATAGATCCTTTATAGAACCATGGAAAAGGAAATGCCTCCAATTTGAGTAACAAGACCAATAACTCCTCCAATTACACTAATGCAAAATTTGATTATACCACCATAGTAAATTATATTCATGCTATTGACAATTATTTCAATACCATTACCATCAAGAAACCACCAGAATGTGCTTTCAATATTTGCTAAACTAAGGTGACTATCCAAGGCCCTCCTCAAAAACAACAACCATCCAAATCCCAATACAATCTACTTGACCATTTGGGGAAGACACCAGCGCAAATATCTATCCTTGAGTTATTGCGTATAACACCTAACCATCAAGCCATTCTTGACAAGGCCTTACAATACACTACCATTCCCATTGATCTTGATGTCAATCGCTTCTACGAGATGGTGGGATACTTAGATAATTCTCATCATGTCACCTTTTTCGACCAAGACTATTCGACTCAAAAGATAAACCATAATGATCCTTTGCATCTTGAAGTCCTTGTCCATAAGCACAAAGTCAAATGAGTCTTGGTAGATGGTGGAGTAGGGTTAAACATTTGCACCCTCAAACTGGTTAGGATATTAGGATTTTTGAAAGCATGTGTGGACACAACCAAAAACATTGTTATCAAGGGATATGATGATGAAGAATGCTCTTCCAAGGGTGTTATTACACTACCAATTAGAGTGGGGCCTGCTATCATGTACACTACATTCCAAGTCTTGGACATTGACCTTCCATACAACCTTTTCCTTGTTCGACCATGGATCCACACCACGAGGGCCGTACCATCTACATAACATCAATGCCTTAAGTTTCCCCATGAAGGCATTGAAATTATAGTCGCAAGTGATCCTAAACCCTTTCAATATTGCTGTAACCTCAGAGAGACCACTCAATTCCAAGTCCTTGTAATAAGGAAGCTTCATCCTCCGCTTCGTCACACTACATTTATCCATCTTCATTGACTAAGTCAACCACTCCATTTACCATGCCATCAAACCCTAAGGTCCAAGTCCATGAAATGGGATGTGGAGAATAGCATATGGATAATTTACCAGAAAACAACAATGCTAATGTTGCTAAGAAGGTTTAGACTTCCAATAATGATGCCAAGATAGCTTCAGAAGGTACACAAAAAGATGGTCATGCTTGGATGGAAACCTTTGAGGATATTGATGATACATCTACCTTTGTCATAACCACTTCCACTGAAACTTTTCATGTCTAAGATAACCCCATGTTTGACAAGGATATCTATGATAATCCACTTTTTGAGCATGACCCCGTTGAGGATATTCAACGATCATCTTTCTATCTCACCTGCCTTGGGCTAGGATATGCATCTCCTACTGTCACCTCTACTAAGTCATCTTGCTAAGTCGTTAAAGATGTGCAAGCTTTATTTGACGTTAGCAGTACCAAAAAGGATAGTCCCAAAGTCTCCATTGATGGCATTGCCACCCTCATCCGTCTACTAAACACTTCTATCACTCCATCCACTTGAACCATCTCACTTACATCCATTCACATCATAGACATGGGTCAACATGTCATATTTCAAGAAAAAATAAAGGAAAATCTTTGATGAAAGAGCTATCTGTAAAAGGAGATCAAGAATCAAACAAAATAATGAAAAGAAAATAATATCAAGATGAGTCCTCTAACCAAAATAAAAAGCTATTGGATAAATTAAAAATACATGTCAGAGATAAGAAAAATTCAATCTTCAGTCTTGCCGCTCCATCAAAAATCACTGGGGGCATTTATCAAGGAAAAAAGTCAAACAAAGAGCTTGTTGATCCAAGGTCTTTGTCCTCATCACTTTCACTCATTCCAGGCATCCCATTAAATCCATCCCCATTCATACATTTGTCATATCATTCCATATCCATTGGTGATGTTTTTCAATGTACCTTTAATGACGACCCCTTCACGTACTCTAGCTCATTGGTCACCCAAGCTCCTTTTTGTCTAAAGCTTGATGGTCCATGTAGTGTGCACATTAGGGATCATACCATAGCCTCTTTCATCCACCACATCTATCGTCCTTCATATTTTCTGCTTGCACTCGCCATCCAGATCAGGTCATCTCATCCAACACAGTCATCCAAGCAGGATCAATGCCTTGTCATGACAATCTACGAATTAGGAGTATATCAAATTTCCACTCTTGAAGGGGAACCCTAATCAGAGCCAATCAATAGTCTGCATTTGCATCGATTCTACACTTGGCTTTAGAGAGCTCTTGTCATAACCATAAAAAATACACAAAAAAGTAAAATAAAATAAAAATCTTTACCTTGATGAAAACCTGGCAAACAAGGCGTCTTGGTGACACCCAAAAAAATAAAAAAATCAAGAAAATAGTAAAGAGAAATAATTTGTCCAATAGTGAAAATCACTTCGGTGGCGCTTTGGATAAGTACCATGGTGAAAACCTGGCAAATAGGTGCCATGTGTAGTTGACTTTGCTCCTTCATCTACCATCATTCCAATCTGAATTTTCCCGTCATTCACCATTCCCGTATCATCCATAATAATTCCTAGTTGTCCTCTTCATAGCCTGGAATGATTTACATCATGCATCCTTTTGCCTTCCATATCTTATCCACTATAATTCTACTTTTAATAGATTGGTCTTATACTTGATTGGGGGAAAATATTTGACCTATGTCATTGGATCTTCCGCTTGTTGTCAAGAAGCCACTATATCAAAAAGACAAAAAAGACAAAAAATCATAAAATGACAAAAAGAAAAAAAATCAAATATTCCCAAAAAGACAAAAAATAAAAAAAGCGCAAAAAGACAAAAATAAAAATATGTTCGAAACACAAAAATATCCAAATAACTTTCAAAAATCCCAAAAATAGAGTCAAAGTTAGTCATGTCAGTCCAATTCATGTCAAACTACATTGCCTCTATGCCTAAATGTAGGTAAGGCCATCTGTCAATGAGCCCCCAAGGCATTAGGTTAGACCTTTAAGGTTTGTCAAATAAAAGTCAAATTATAATTCAGTCTTTGGTCAATAAAAAAAAGTCAAATCATGTTGAACTACGAGGTCTTTGCACATTGTTACGTAGGCAAGGCCACCTAGGTCGATCCTTTAGGGTTTGTTGCGTAAGTCACAATAAATCAGATATTGTTAACTTGGACACAAACAGTCGTCAAAACATCACACAAGTCATGAATCAACAAGACAAATAAACCAACAAATCTTCAAGTAAACTCAGTCAATTGTCGAAACAATCAACATTAAATCAATCTCAAACATCAAATCAGTCAAATTTATGTCCTATACATGATGTTTCCTTCTTGAAACTAGACATTGTCATTAGTCAAACCTAGTCATTTTCCTTATACAGGTGGTCACATGATTGAAACCAGATTTGACATCTTATACGACATGTTTCTTCTCCTGAAAACAAGCTTTGTCAAATAATCATCCCGTCATTCACCTAGTCAACTAAATGTCACACAATTGAATTTTGACAAACACTCTAAATGGCTGATGATTTTGTGGGCTACTTTGTCTTATTTTTTTTATTTATCTTTGGGGTAAAAGCAAGAAGTTGGGTCCACAAAGAGGGGACATTTTGGCCAAAACAAAAAAGGTCACATGAAATGCTTACGCGTTTAAAAAAAATGCGTATGCATTAAGGATCAGGTACCTGAGCCTAAATCCAAACGTGTATGCGTTTAGATTTGGGTACACAAACCCAAAACACGTATGCGTTACAAAACACACATGCATTCATAATGCATACACATTTCATAAAGCTGTTTATTTTTTAAAATAAGCAATTGTGTTTTCATTTTCATAGTCACTTTGAGCTGCGTTGTAGGAGAAGGAAGATCGCGTACGCGTTTCGAAGGGCCTAATTGAAGAAAATTTTCACTGCCACCTCCTCCCGTCAACACAACCGACCTCAATGACCTCCAGGTTGGTTAAATTCTACCATTTTTTCTTTATATCTTGCATTTTTGTTTTGTAATTGTTATTTAGTTTAGTTTAGTTTTGTTTGTTTTAGTTCAATATTTTATAGTTTTTAAATCGCATTTAAAAAACCAAAAACATCAATGAAACAAAACGTTAAATTGTAAATCTAAAACCATAAAAACTAAACTTAAATTGGACACACTTAACTTAGAAATCAAAACCCTACACCCTAGGTTCCAAAAAATATAGACCTAAAAACTAATTTACCCTTAATCCTTAAACCTAAACCTAAAACCCTAATATTTTTACCTTTTAGATAGTGCAAATTGAAAGTACAATCAATACTTTCAATGTAACCATTTGTGTTGAGAAATGAGGAGATTTTTCTTAACTAGTTCAACAAATCATAGCATAAATTTATAAGGTTGATTTAATTAGGATTGATCATGTTGCTATGTTACACCATTGCCATACTCAACTATAGTTTAAACATTCTCATTTTTTAGTATGGTTACAAGTTTAAATATCATTAGAATTGATCATGTTGCTCTTGCTCATTGAGTAATTTCAATTTGGAAATTTCCCTCCTTCCTTGCTTTATTTTGTGTCCTCCTTGTCATTGGTTCTTAACTTTCACTTCACATAATTTTAGAAGTATCCCTCCTTGGAGGTTTCTTACATTTTTTATTTGACATAGATATGTTTTCATGTCATCAAATCTCTAAATAATTATATAGTGAAGATTAATTTCTCCCTTTTTTGCATGATAAATTATGCACTCCAATTCACATGTATAAATATGATTTCATTACAACTAAAAAATTAAGTGAAGTCTTTGTACTTAAAGAAGCCATTTTCAATATGTGAATAGATCTCAAGCTCATCATTTTTTATTTTTTATTGCAATTACCACTAGCATATATCCAATAGCATATATCTATGTGTCCCTTTGAATGTCTTCTATTAATTTTATTCTTATCTTTAGTATGCTTTGAAAATAATGAATGAGATTATAAATTAATGTTAGTGTTAAAATTATTTCTTCTTAACTACTTTGTCCCACTATAGAGAACTTGTGTCTCTTATCATGAAATTTGAAAATTTAGATAAATCAATTTATGTCCTCGGATTTAATTAAATTCTATGTCATACTTGATAAATACATGTATTCACAATCGATATACCTTAGCTCTATAGATATACTCTTGTTGGGAAACAACCACACCAATGAGTAAACTTCCCCTCACCCCAAAAGATAAAGCTCTACCCATAAAAGTAGAAGAATATTACTTATTGATGAATTAGTTAATTAATGATAGGCTTGATATTTATGAGCTCCATTGAGCACCCTTGTCTAACAATAATTTCCTAATATTTAGAATCTAGTATAATTTTTACAAATTAAACTACATGGTTTTCATCATTTACCCATTTTGACACTCATTCTTGAGTTGAATAACCTAAATTAGTGAGGTTTCCTTCTCTTTTTCCACCTTTATATGTAATAAAGACACTCTAAACAACCCCTAACCTCCTATTAACACCCAATTTGAGAAATCAAAGTTATATATCTATGTGTCTTATTTTTCATTCTTTAGTCCTTTACCTATAGAAATTTGGTTCCTCACCTCATGTCCACAGTCTCTATTTACTAATCTTCTTATTTAATTTTTCCAATAATGATTCAAAAAAGCCTCATTGTTGATATCGTGGCCTTTTGTGAGCTCTCAATTCTTGATGTTTTATCCAACTCCTAGTTTATGTTGATGGTAATTTATTTAAATAAAGCTTAAGTCTTTACCTTAATCCATGTGGTTTTATTTTATTTTTCTAGTTAAGTTCTTATATGATCCCTTTAATATTTCCACACTATCAACCAAGGGAAATTCCCACATATAGATCTAACTCAAAACCATTTATAATTTCCATCCCATTTATTAAAGGTTTAACATAAAATACCTAGATGAATTATGACAAATATGTCATCCTCTAGAATTTTTTGATGTACAAGCACTTATACAACTCAACATATGAGTTCACTTTCCATGTACACAAAATGTAATAGTGCATCCTTAGATATTTTAGGTACATCTTAATTATAGTATACATATTAATCTAAATTATAGTGGAAATATTTTAGATATACTTGATGATTCTTCTTGGAAGAGTTGTAAAAGTACTAAAAGGTGTTTAATAATTAGTTTTAGGTAATGTAGGTAGGATTTTATTAAAATTGTATGACCTTGGTGTGACAATTATCTCCATTTTTAGCTGAATTCTAAGAGTTGGTAGTGACAACAAACCCTTCATATTAACAACCACACACTAGACTCAATTTAATGTGTACATGCTATGGATTTTTAATATTATGGATTTTTAAATGTTATAAATTGAATGTGTCTTGAAATGAAATGTATTTTGAATTTCTGCACGTTCAATGTGATTTTTAAATAACTTTCAAATTGTGTGCATTATTTAATTAGTTTGTTGATATATATATTTTTAATTGTTTAAGATGCAGTTGCCATTTCATTGTTCACATGGATCCAGAATTTAACATAGAGGATTTTATATCTGATGCACAAGTTCCTACAGACCCCATACATCTAGATCCACCAGCACAAAAAAACCCCACACCTCCACACTCTCCACCTCCTAACCCCCACCCCCTGTAGTAGATCAAGCTTAGTTAAGAGAGCATTAGAGAAAACCTTAATATGATTCAAGGAAATATAGATCTAATAAAAAATGAGCCTAGAATCCCCCCCGAATCTCACACGGTTTACATCTACGATGGAAACTGTTGTCGATTATGTTCGATCTATTGATGCGAACCTAGATAGGTTCCATCAATGGAGAGAAGAGAGGAGACAATTCTATGTAGATGGATTTTCCTATAAAGAAATTAATGACCTTAAAATTACTAAAAAATCCATGTGCCAACATTTTTATAGCCCCCAAACAAACCAACCAATTCCACCCACCAAAAAATGAATTTCAATTTTATGGTGTAGGCACTCGCAGATAGCTACAAATTTTTGGGATAGATGGTGGATGGTGTTTGATAGTCCACCACATGGCAATTGTGAGGTGTCCCTATACTTTTTGAGAAAGTTATGGGCTGAGTTTGAGTTGGGTTTAAAACCCAACTATTTTGATATGAGGTCATTTTAGGGAGTTGGGTGTGGCATGCCCCAACATATATTAGGAGCATGTGTCGATCCTCAACAACGTGCTTCAATTGCTCCTATTGTTCCTCCTTGTTCTCTTGGTGTTCCCACTGCATTTCAGCAGCAGATAATGTTATTGACATTAGGAACATTGAGTTCTCTTTCAGGACATCTCACTCATTAGAATACAGATGCGGTGACTGAAGTGGCCAATAGAGAGCATGGAGGCTTGGGCTATGGGAATACTCAGGCATCCACTTCAGGTGACCCACATGCATCTGGGATAGAGCCATATATGAATTTACTATATTCTAGGGATCATCCTACACAGGTATGTTTGTTTTTTGAACTTAAATTTATTTTGTTTGAAATGTGCAAAATTTATGTAAATAATATCAAATTATATATATAATAAATATTAATTCAAGAAGTGTTTAGTGTAGATGCATGATCACACGATGCCTGAATCTCAATATGATTGTCTATATGTCGAGTGCTATAGAGCTGGGCTCACCTTTTGGTCAGGTACTTGAACCAATATATATTAAATAATTTGTGTTGATATATCTAATTTAATTTGAATTTGTACACATGTGTGAAATGATATATTATATCTAGATGCAGGGAGGTCATGTGATACCGAGTACTCACCAACCACAAGTTGTGGTGAGCACTCCCGAGTCATCATCAGCTCAGGTGTGTGCTTTCAAAAGTTTGTTAAGTTTAAATTAAATACACATCATAGATCTAATTTAATTTGAATTTACATACACATGTGTGAATGATCTATACATTATTGTACATCTATATGCAGGGATTTCATGTGATACCCATGGCGGGTGCACCTGAGACATCATCAACATTTATGCATGGGAAATCTCAGGTGCGTGATCATGAGGTCATATCATTCTAGGTTGTAAACTTTACTAAATATCCTATACAATTTTTATGGACCTTTCAAATATATATATATATATATATATATATATATATTTTCGAGGTTTTAACATGTATTGTTTGCTTTATATGAATATGTAGGATATAGTAGATCAAGCATTTGGATCTTCTCAAGTGATAGTTATGGTACCCATTGAACAAAATGTGCTAGTAGATTCACATGATCATATGGTAATTTATGCATACTAAAAATCATTTTTATTGTATTTACTAGATATTTATTAAATTTATTTTTATCTTGAGTTTATATTTTCAAGTTTATATGTTTAATTATATCAAAATTTCTAAATAACTTTAAATCTAATTTCAAGTTTCTTGTAATCTTTTACAACATGATGTAGGTACATCTAGTCCACGTGGAACAAAGAGGAGACTTGATTTGACTGATCATCTTGATAGTTAGATGGTTTTAAATTTTATGGACTATAGATCTCTAGTTTTATTTAAATATATGTGTTGGACTTGACATATACATTTTGAACATGTTATTTCATGGACCATTTCACATACATTATATCTATTAATATTATCATGTTTGTGTTTATTTATATCAGTTGAATTTAATATGATGATTATATATGCAGCCAATTATGATCGTGTTATGTTCATTTTGATGATTATCTGCACTCATGTATGTATAGATATTTTATCTAATTTTCAAGTAATACATGCACTATATAAATTATTATCTAGAATCAAATTTCATATATATAATTTATCACATGGTTGGGTGACAAATTAAAACATTCCTTATATAGTTTAGATCATATTCATAATAAATTAAGGGCAAGTAATTTTAACTATTTTCCAATTCTAGAAAATATTTGAATCACTAAACAAAAATCTATCTCCTTGTGTGTATACAATGTATAATCTATACAATTGAACAATTATATAAAATGTGGTAAATACAAGACATGAAATGTATAATCTATAAAATTGGAACAATATATTTAAAAAGTGACTAGTAAGGTTATTGAAGTTCATACATCGAACAAACATATATAGTGTATACTGATGTTTAATACAACTATATAACACGATGAAACATATATGTGCATGTAGATACAATTAAAGCTTATCAACTTTTAGGTCAAGACCACAAATTGATATTTACATAGTCTCTTGATAAAAAAAATTTACAGTGACAATCACATGGTAGACCGACTTGATGAGAACCTGCAAAAAAAATTAATGTAAGTAAAGTAAATATATAGTTTCTATGAGTCATTTAAGTAAATAATTCATGCAAGAAAAGAAAAATATATAGTCAAAGTTAGAAAATTGGATCTTATAAATTCCTTACAAATTCAATTGATGTTTTCCATAAGATGGATTAAGGGGACCTAAGAGGATATAGCTTAAGGGGGGTCCTACGAGAATTCCTTAAAGGGAGTTAAGAGGATGGCTTAAGGGGATGCAAGAGGGTGGATTAAGGGGAGTTGATAGAATGACTTAAAGGGGTGTAAGAGGGTGGATTAAGGGGAGTTGATAGAATGACTTAAAGGGATGTAAGAGGGTGGATTAAGGGGATGCATTTCATGAACCCTAGGGTATGGCTTAACGGGTCCTAAGAGGATGTATTAAGGGGAATTATGAGAGTGAATTAAGGGATGCAAGATTGTGGATTAATGGGATGTAAGAGGATATGAATTAAGGGTCCTTTAAGAGGATGGATTAAGGGGATGCAAGAGGGTGGATTAAGGGGAGTTGATACAATGACTTAAAGGGATGTAAGAGGGTGGATTAAGGGGAGTTGATAGAATGAATTAAAGGGATGTAAGAGGGTGGATTAAGTGGAGTTGATAGAATGGCTTAAAACCATGTAAGAGGGTGGATTAAGGGGATGCATGTCATGAACCCTAGGATATGGCTTAACGGGTCCTAAGAGGATGGCTTAAGGGGAATTATGAGAGTGACTTAAGGGATGCAAGAGGGTGGATTAAGGGGAGTTGATAGGATGACTTAAAGGGATGTAAGAGGGTGGATTAAGGGGAGTTGATAGAATGACTTAAAATGATGTAAGAGGGTGGTAAAGGTTGAGAGAATGACTTAAAACCTTAAACCCTAAACCATAGGGCCTAAATCCTAGGAGATGAACGCAAAACCATTAACCCATATAGATCTGTTATTCTAAGCATCTCATGAACCCTAGAAACCCTAAACCCTAGACCATATGACCTAAAGCCTAGGAGATGAACCCTAAACCATTAACCCATATATAGATTTGTTATTCTAAGCATCTCATGAACCCTAGGAACCCTAACCCCTAAACCATATGACCTAAAGCCTAGGAGATGAACCATAAACCATTAACCCATATAGATTTGTTATTATAAGCATCTCATGAACCCTAGAAACCCTAAATCATAAACCATAAGACCTAAATCCTAGGAGATGAACCCTAAACCCTTAAAACCCATATAGATTTTTTATTCTAAGCATCTCATGAACCCTAGAAACCCTAAACCCTAAACCATATGACCTAACTTTCCTAGGAGATGAACCCTAAACCATTAACCCATATAAATTTGTTATTCTAAGCATCTCATGAAACCTAGAGAGACTTAAGGGGATGCAAGAGGATGGATTAAGGGTAGATATACAAGGATATGGATTAAGAGGTCCTAAGAGGATGACTTAAGGGGTGTTGAGAGAGTGACTTAAGGGGATGCAAGTGGATGGATTAAGGGTAGATATATGAGGATATGGATTTAGGGGTCCTAAGATGATGGCTTAAGGGGTGTTGAGAGAGTGACTTAAGGGGATGCAAGTGGATGGATTAAGGGTAGATATACATGGATATGGATTGAGGGGTCCTAAGAGGATGGCTTAAGGGGTGTTGAGAGAGTGACTTAAGGGGATGCAAGTGGATGGATTAAGGGTAGATATACAAGGATATGGATTAAGGGGTCCTAAGAGGATGGCTTAAGGGGTGTTGAGAGAGTGACTTAAGGGGATGCAAGTGGATGGATTAAGGGTAGATATATGAGGATATGGATTAAGGGGTCCTAAGAGGATGGCTTAAGGGGTGTTGAGAGAGTGACTTAAGGGGATGCAAGTGGATGGATTAAGGGTATATATATGAGGATATGGATTAAGGGTCCTAAGAGGATGGCTTAAGGGGTGTTGAGAGAGTGAATTAAGGGGATGCAAGTGGATGGATTAAGGGTAGATATACGAGGATATATATTAAGGGGTCCTAAGAGGATGGCTTAAGGGGTGTTGAGAGAGTGACTTAAGGTGATGCAAGTGGATGGATTAAAGGTAGATATATGAGGATATGGATTAAGGGGTCCTAATAGGATGGCTTACAGGGAATTAATAGAGAGAATTAAGGGGATGCAAGAGGATGGATTAATGGTACATAAGAGGATGGCTTAAAGGGTCTTAAGAGAATTAATTAAGGGGATATGAAATCAATTATAACGTTTTTATAAAATTTCAATGAATTAAATTTAGTTTTATATTTATACTATCAATTAAATGTATCTAGAACTATATACAGTTACCTGTCTCTGGATTCAAATTCCATTGTAATATATATGCATCTCTATTTTTTGTAAAGCATCTAGTTTTGGGAGACCTGAAACAAAAAATGATATAAAACTTTAATTAGGAAATGACTAAAGACAAATATATATATATATATGTAATAAATTTTTAACTACATATCAACTATCAATTAAATATATATACAACTATATACTTACCAATATTTATTTACTCCATTGTACCATCTGCATCGTCTCTCTTTTGTAATGCATCTATGATTGTCTCATGATCATCCATTGAAAGTATCCATAAAACTTTATTAGTAGACCTCCCTTAATATCCAACTAGTTTTATATTGGTTGCCAAAACCAAATGTGAATAATGTGATGGAACTCTCAAATTTGGAAAATTTGAAGTGCCCATTTTGAAATTTTGCCTCTACACTTCCAAAAATGCACCCGATGAATCTGTCTAAATGACCCATTTTGGAAGGTCATATTTCAGAGCCTGTTGATTTTCATGCAAAACCCATTTGCAAGCTCACTCATGTGTCCTATATAAGAAGGTATGTCAATTTTTGGCTTCCCACGATAAGTTTTGACAATGTTTCAAAAAGTGAAGCTAGAGGGTTTTGACACTTTTCTACTGTTTACAAACTTGCAGTTTTGCAAAGTAGCTTCCCATTTGAGTTTGCATTTTGCAACCAGTTGATCATCAAGAGAAAATGAATGTTTCTATGTAGTCTCCATACCAAGATGAGTTCATATGTCAGATTTCAAAGCTTCATGACTTGATTTGCTATTATTAACAAGTCAAAAACAAATACAATTTTTCTTGTTTTGCACTTGCATTTTTAGAAACCTTTTTGAGAGATTAACTTTGACCTTCAGTATATTTTGATGGGATATGTTTAAAGCCAATCCATTTTTCACATGTGTTCATTGTACCAAAATGATCTACTTTGTCCAGTGGCAACTCACCAGGAGTTGATTTGATATTTTTTCAACAAGGTGATTTGATCAATTTTAATTTGTTCTAAATAGGCAACTTTTCTAATTAATATCTTTCACATCGTGAATCCTTTTGTTGATCTGTTTGTTGCACTCAATTCCTGGGTTGAATGTCTACATGCTTACAAGTTTTCATTGCCTCAGGAGGTCGTTTGACCAGTTTCCTAGGCTGATTCTAGAACCAACTTGGCCAATTTTCACCATTTTGCAAAAAGGTCAGAAAGCAAGTTTTAATCACAACCGAATTCATGTTTTCACTTCAAATATATTCAAAATTTGTGATTACTAAGTTCAAGGCAAAATTTGTTTGAAAACAAAATTTTTTTTAGTCGGGCCACATGGGGACCGACATGCTTTGCACAATTATGAAGGTGGAATATCCTCTTTTAATTATGAGTGCATGGGTGAAAAGAAAACCAAGGTAATTGTCAGCTGTGAATGAATGAGTTTCAGATGCAAAGGATATAGTCATCGTTGCACTAAATAAGTTAGTTGCAAGGAATTCTCATGTTGAAAATTCACTTGCAAATTGAGATTACTTTAGAGATTGTCCTTCATGATTAAATGGAAACACCAGATTAAACTTGATATGGAATTCATGTAATATGAATTTATCTAAAAATATGAAGAAGGCTATCTTCAATGAAGTTTCAAATGCTAATGAAGACATTAAATCACTATGGAGAAAAGCCATTACTATGAGATGGACTTTTTTAATAAATCAAGGCTTCATAGTGTTCTTTGTGATCTGTAGGTTAAATAAAAAAAAACATCAAGAAAAGCTCAATCAGTAAAATAATGTGTTTTAGAAGCAACTTCTAAAATTCAAATTTGTGGCATTGACCAAAGTCTTTAACTTGACATTATATTGGGATGCAAGTCTTCATTCTGCAGCCATCGTTATACTTGTTAAAGGATGTTAATTTGATACAAAGAAAAGACTTTAGAAAATTTCAGGTAGCCTGCACATCAAATGGATTTGTGAAAATATCTCAGCTGAAGACAAGGCAACACAGCTGAAAGGGGTCAATGTGAATGCTTTTCTTAGCGTGATCTTCAGGTAATGCATAGAGGTAGAGCATATAAATAAGATGGATGTGGTGAAAAGACCACAAAAAATTCAAGAAGTTCGAACAGAGGAAGCTTAGGGAACTATGAAATATGCCATCACACCCATCAAGGTAGAAAGGGTCGCTTATGGAGTGGCTCTAAGACTGCAAAACAAAGCACAATGCATAATGAGTCTGGTCAAAAAGACTTTGAAAACCATCAAACAAATGGCTTTGAAAAGGCTCTCAAAGGAGATCCAATGCACTGGCTGAAAGGTGTGTAGTGCAAAGAGAGGATATTCCTCAAAGTGCAGAGAGTTGGAGAATTCTATTTGCTAGCCTATATGCCAACATTGAAATAGGAGATCTGCCAATACAATGAGAGGGCATTGGGAGGGGTGGAACACCTCATTGCAGGGGATGCATACAGATTTCTTGAAATGCCTTTAATAATATTCAAAGCAAATGCAACTTGCATGAGGCGTAACTAGCCAACACATTGGCCTGAAGAGGTGTGTGAACTGTTCAATGGCGCGCTACAAGTAAATGGAGTCTCATTGGATGCCATGAGCACAGGGTATGTACAAAAGGAATCAATGACTACATAATGATGTTGCCATTGCCATTGTTGAGAAAACACAAGAGTTGGGGTCTCACCACCATGGCCTGATGTAGAGCACATACGAGGCTCCAAAGAATTAGGGCAACGATGGAAACAAGAAGTTGATCGATGGCTGGGAGAAATAGGGAAAAATACAGTAACATCCAGACACTTCCCTGCTAGATCGCTGCTTCAACATGAGCATGGGTTAATTCCCACGAGATCAAAGAGATTGGGCCACATGGCTAGTGGGTCCGGCGGAAAGTGAAAGACATGGGTGTATTTTACTTTATTCGATAGGAAATATTTTAAGGGGCTTCATTTGAAATAAGATAAAATATTAAAAAAAAAAACTTCCTAAGATAAGAAACAATAAAGGTGGGCCCTGCAGAGTGAAAGCAATAAAAGGAAAGGTACCCGATAAAAGTTAAAAACCATCATATTTTGATTGAATCAAAATATTTAAAACTAAATGTTTATGTGCTAAGTGAAGGTGGCCTAGGGAAGTAAATTTTTCATTTGCCCCATGATAAGCTTTTTAAATGAAAGGCTTTCACTTTGATAAAGTGAAATAGAAAATAAAATGCAAAATATTTTTAATAGCACGTGAACAAGGGGAATTCCATGAAGTAAATAAAATATTCACAAGGAACGCACAAGAATGTTTGTAAAATATTTTCTCTGCTGGGGAATATTTGTCGAATGTTTTATTGAATGGGCATATAGAATGAAAAATGAAAAGCATGGGATATTACATATAGTGAATTTATTCACTTTATAAAAAGGTATTGTTTGTTGAAAATATTTACAGTTACAACAAACAAAGAAGAAAAATAGAATTTTTCACGGACAAAGATCATTTTTCAGTTGCAGGTAGAATAGAGTGAATTTCTCCACATGGGCATTTTTTATGTTGCTAGGTAACTTGGGAAAAGGAAAATTGAAAGGAAAATTTTGTTTGTTGAGGAGAGATGAAAGAAGCTTTGCAAGTTTGCGAATCAACGAGAATGAGGCTTCCAGATGGAAACATCAAATTGATTTTTTGGAGCCTTCTCTTCTTCTTTTATTCTCTTTTATTCTTATTGTAGGGGGCTCCATTTTCTGAAAGCTCTGCAAGTCAGGCAGAAGATCTAGGTAAAATTGTAAAGCTAGGATGAATTGTAACTGAGTCACTAATCTAAAAGTGTCTATTCTGAATTATGCTTTCATGTTTATCTTTTATCTGATAATTGTCTCCATTGTTGAGATGTAAGACTCTTTTGGATTCAATAATAAAAGATAATCTGAGTCTTTTCATGCACAGTTGCTGCATTAGAGTTACAATTGTTATTGCCTTTTTTTTCTTTGAATGATGTAATTGCTTTAATGAGTGCCAACTGAACTTATTATTGCCTATTATTCAGGGAATAGTGTAATTGCTTCAACAAATGTAACATGAGTGTTGTGTTTCAAGTGGATTTGTAAGAATGGTTACTAGATAAAGCTTCAGTGGTCTTGTTGTAATAATATGATGACAATTGCAAAAGCTCTTCAAAACATGTTCAACATTGTAGGATGAAATGCTGGTTATATGACTCCATAGCCCTCTTATTGGCACTGGTCAAGTTTTGATGCATCTGCTGTTTTCAGTTTGGTCCCAAATTCTTAAATCATAAATCATTTTAATTTTGTTTTGTGAGTACTTATATCTGCCATGTTCTCCATGCTAGTTTCATAAATTCACTCAATGTCTTGCCAATCTTGAGTGATATTTTATGTTTCTCAACATAATTCTGTGAGAACATTATCTGTTAAGCAATATCTTGTTAATTGTGTGTCTAGATTTTTAGATGTTGCTAAAGGGTCACCCCTTAGGTTTTATAGAGCCTGAAGTGTAGGGGAAATGTGTGTTAATTCCATTTCCTATCAGTTGGCCAAGTCCACCTTTGTATCTGAACATAAAAAATTGGCTAGTCTTTAGGATTCATTTGGTCTGTTGATTTGGAGAACCAACAAAATGGTGACTCTACTGGTGATAAATTTGAATCTCCAAGTGTAGACTACTTAGTTACAAAGTCATATTATTATTTTCCATTCTGAATTCAGCTCAAATATTGAAGAATTTCAAGCTTGGAGAAAGAATTTGTTGCAGTGAACCTGAAGATTTCAAGATCTGTGGTGCTCTGCTGGTGGAAGGAAATCAAAAGAAGATTTGCATGTGAAAGAACTTCCTTCTATTTGAAGTTCAGTCCTCTAAGAAGAGAGGTGGAAACTCTGTCAGAAGAAACTATTGAAGATTTGAAGAAAGTTCCAGATCTACAAGTATTTCCAATTGGGAAGACAATTTGCAGTAACTACAACATTTCCAGGTATTCTTCACTCTTGGTTTTCAAGGAATTCATGTATGAAAATCATATTTGAACTTCTTAGGAAAAAATTTGGTTCCTTATTGAGTGATTAGCACTAACAAAGGGAAAGGAAAGTAGAAATAAGTTTACATACTTTTGAATTGTAATTTGCAACTCATGTATTATGTTGAAAGTATGCCCGTTCTTAAAATTTTCCCACTAAATAGATCTTAGGCTTAAATGCATTTGAATTATGCATTGTAATATTCTAAGATCATGATGAAAGATAGAAATGGAGAAATGAATGATCATCTCTAGAGTTGATATGTGAAATTTGAAAGAGGCATGTTAAAATGCTTCAATATATGCATCCTAGTATGGTTCTGGATGGAACCATGGTTTGTGATTAGTCCCAGCCAGATTATCAAAGAAGTTTCAGCACTAGAAGGTACAAAGCCAACAATTTCAGTGGAATTAGTGGTTACCCAAATGAAATTCCAGATAAAGGCAGAAATAAGTTACCAAGATTCATTGGTGATAAGTTTGAATCAACAAATAAACATCTCCAAGAATTCAATAATGTGATGGATTATTATAAGGTTGATTACGAAGATGTGATAATGGGATTATTCATTCAGTCTCTAAGAGGAGATGCAAGGGAGTGGTTCTCTTATTTACTAGCATCCTCCATTCATTCATGGGAAGAGTTTAAGGTAGTTTTCATGAAGAAATTCAGAGAAAGGATTGACCCTGTTTTGATAAGGAAGAATTTCATGAACATGGAGAAAGGAAAAGATGAGTTAGTCCCATCTTTTAATCTCAGGGTTTCAAAAATCATAAGAGAGATTCCTGAAGAAATAAGACCAAATGATGCTGAATGTTTGGTCGTGTACTTAGGAGAATTTAACAAGAAGATGAGTTTCTTATTAAGAGACAAGGAGCCCACAACCCTGTACCAAGCATATCAAATGGCCATGGCCATTGAGAACAATTTGAGATACTCAATGATGGAAGGACATAGCGCTGTAAGTGTTGATCATCCTAATACATCTCATGCAGATAGAAGTCATGGATTAGATAATAGAAATGCTTGTCAAGATGTTAATTATGTTGCTCTGATTTCTATATCATCACAATTTGCAGATCATAATGAGCTCCATGTTAAATTTCATCAAGATTTGAGCAATGTTGATGAAATATTTGTTGTTCAAGGATTGTCTAAAATGAAAAGACTCAAAGGAGAATCAACACATGATCTATTCTCAAGGTTTTTGGATGCCTTGTGGAAAGTCCCCACAAATTTTAGACCTAAAGATTTAGTGTGCATTGATCTATTTTGTGAAATCTATGAGTTTGGGAGGAGTACTTGGCCAAAGAAGTTGAAGCCTAACAGTTTGGATCAAGTGCTTGATTGGATAAAGGTTATTGAGGGAGCCTGAATTAGTTATGCACAAAATGTGGAGACTCAAAATAAAGATAACAGTTGTCTTAATGAAGAAAATTAGAACATGATACACAAGAATGAAAAGAGTGTATCAAGAAATGAAGATATGTGTTGTATGATTGAGGATGTTGACTGTAATCAGCTCACAATCAACACATGTGCAGATCCTTGCAGCAATGATGAAGAGGAAGATACATGGTATGATGAGGAAATAGATATGCATAAATTTTTTTCTTGCAATATCTTGTGTGATGAAGTAAAAGAGTTGCAGGATGTCATTCCATGCCATGTTTGGTTGGTAAAGATGATGCAAGTGCTGATGAAATCTCATCACAAATCAGTGATCAAGACACTAAAGATGTAAGTTCAAGCATTCTTTCCAAAGAATATGAGCATGATCTATGTGGTGATGAGTTCTCTTGTGATGAGGATTATGATGATAGTCAAAATGATTGCTCTTCTTCTGATTATGAATGCTCTTATGAGGATGATATGGAGATACTTTCTTCACCTCAAGATTGCAATGACATGAATGCTCATGAAATCACTTGTCCACAAGTGAATGATCCAATTGCATTTGATGCAAACTCATAATGTAGTTTTGGTTTGATGTCAATGGAGCATGCTACTTATGTGAGTGATGAAGAATTTGAGGACAAACATATGTGTGTTCAATTTTCTGATCATGAACACAGTGCTGGAAGTGATGATGATGTTGATGAACCTGCTTATGTCTTTGTTGTTCATGATTGTTTATATGAAGCGGAGATGGGAATTCCAATTATATATGAAAAGGATGATGAGGTGCACATTGATGAAGGAAGGAATTTAGTTTTGAATGATCAAGTTATGCATTGTGACAACCACATGGATCTAGGATCAACCTTATTATCCATTGACATTTCAAAACCTTTCAGTCAATGTGTGGAGCAGCCATATGATGCAAATGACAATGGAGGTGAGGTCAGTCATTATGAGATTGAATATAGGTCTTTCTTTGATGATCTCTCTTGTCTTCATGATATGCAAGTGGATATGTCTATTTTGAATGAGGAATGCTTTAATGTGAAAGAGAATGAATGTTCTAGCTTCATTGCTAATGAACACATTTTAGATAATAGGGAGTCTTTGGCACATAGGACAATATGCCTATCAATTGATAGTGTACATGAAGCTGATAATGCACTTGAGAGTATTTTTGCTGACCCTGTTGATCCTGAAGATGATAGCATTCAAAATGATTCAAGCACTGAACATGTTATGAAAAATCAAGGTGAAATTCTTGGCTTAGGCTTGAATTCTGAATTGTTTGAATCTTTGTTTGAGACATTGCATACAGATTTGCATAGTGGTTTGAAGAATGAATTTGACATCATGTGTAAGCCTGAGGTAGGGAACATTGCTTATGTCATGGATGCTGACATTTTTGTTGAATGCCATGATTTGAATGGAAATGAAAATATTCTTGCTATTGATAAACTTGATTTTCAGAATCTTGGAACACATGACAATGTGTTTGGGTTGTGGTGTCTAAGTGAAGACAAACCAAATTGTGATGTAACTTAGTTGAAGGGGTTGCAAATGTATGAGCAATATTTTCTCAAAACACAAGAGGATTGCATGTTTTTTTTCAACCATGATATATTCTCTAAACATGATCATTATGAGGGGATAGATGGTTGTGATTAGGCTATGCTTTCACATGGTCTTGATCACCATTTTCAAA
>VDFB02000015.1:506433920-506485172 GCA_007258455.2 Sequoia sempervirens
AATTGAAAATGTTTGTAAAATCTTTTTATGTTCACATCAGGTTCACCAATGTAGAATAGGGTAAAATTCAAGTTAATATAAAATAGAATAAAAACTAACCCTAAACCAACAATAGAGCACATATAAGCATAAAAACATGAAATATAAAGTAATATCACCATAAAGTCTTCATACCATCATTGCTTCACCTCCATTAATCTTCTACATCTTTCTTGAATGTACTTAATGCCCTTAGATTTGAGTATGCACTAATAACCTATGACAATGCCTAGCAAAATATTGAAGATAGTTGTCTCACACTAGCAGCATGTACTTGCATATGAACTAGAGATGATGAAAATGACAACAATAGGGTCTTTTATAGAAAAGACAAATTTGAATGAAGGGTTGAGATTGGATGTTAATAAGATGTGTCAATCAATGGCCAAGAAGGAAAGATGTAGTATGGAATAGGGTTAGGGAAAAATTAGGGCAATGTCAAGAAATGAATGGATAAGATTGAATTATAATATAATTCAATGAAGGGCTGAAAATGAATGAGACAAGAGAAGATAAGATTTGATGTGGAAGATAAGATTGGCATAGAAAAAGAGGTTGTAGGAGGAATTAAAATAATTATAAAATTATTTCTTTGGAGAGGAAAAAATGAATAATTAAATAATTAAACATTATTTAATTATAGAGGACATGTGACAGGTTGGCTTTTTCATTAAATAACAATTTAACTCAAAAGTGAGAAATGAATAATTAAATAATAAAGATATTATTTAATTATAGAAGACATGTGACAAGCTGATTTTTGAATTAAATAATAATTTAATTCAAAATGGGAAGAAAATGACAAATTAGTAGGCAATTAAATAAATAAAATTTATTTAATTTAATGATAGAAAAGGCTTGTGAATAATTAAATAATTAAAATAATTATTTAATTATAGTTGAAAGATGGATAAATGATTAAATAAATAAAATTTATTTAATTGTAGTAGAAAGAGATATTAGTGACGTAATTAAATAAATAGAATTTATTTAATTAATCAAAAGAGGAAATATAAAGCTAGGAATGAATTAATTAATAATTAAAATTATTTAATTAATAGAAGACTTATGACCTTAGGAAATAATTAAATAATTAAAATTATTTAATTATCAAGGAATGAAAGGGGGAGTGATAGAGAATTAGAGTTCGTAGGCCTAGAAAATTTTTATTGTCTAAAAGTATTATATCATATTAGGATCATAACAACTCCCATATTCCATACACATCAAGGAAGCAATTTTATACATGGAATCTATATATTTATTATCTTTGTGTGGTATAACTTTAATGAAGTATGATAACATTTACATAATGTTGTTTCCAGTCTCTGCCTTTGATGATTCAAATCACCATCTCTCACCTATTGTTTCAATCACCCATGGCATGTTGTTGGGTGGCATTCCCCTTCCAATGTTGGCTCTGTGTCTCATGTCATTGTGCATATAATTGTTTCTACATCACCACCTAGGGCTTCACCTCTTGCTACTAGGGTTATGAGTGTTTATTATGTCATCTCACCTTCTACTTTTGAAGCCATTGGTGTTGGTTGCACCCCCCTTTGATGCCTACTACTAGGGTTGGTGGTCAAATATTTTCTCATTTGTATGGTACTAGCGTTATAATCCATTGAGGATGAAAACTTTTCCTCTTCCTTGCACCAAATCATTCCCAAATTTGGTTTGTGGCCAAGTTGTGTTGGAAAATGAGGACTTCTACTAGCATAGGGGTCCAGTGTGCATATTCTTCAATATTTGGCCTTCTCTTCATGATCTTCACAAATGGGTATTGGATTCATGGAGGCCTCTTTTTTTAGGTAAAATTGAGCTCTTCCCTTATGTTGTTTTTTTTCATTGCCTCTTTTACCTCTATTAAGGATAGAAATTTGGTGTTGATCAACTTCCTTTAACTCTCTTACTAAGCCACTAAATGTGCGCTTGTTGTGGCTTAGACTTCCAAACCACACTCTACAAATTTTGGGAGGTTTCATGCTATAAGTCCATATTCAATTCTATTAGTTGCTTCTTGAAGTTTGACAATTCCACATTCTACATGGGGAACTCTACTTTTTCTCACATTCTAGTGGACATTGACATCTCTAAGCCTCTTTGATTGGGAATTTGGTTCTAATGGTTGTGGATAGGCCTTGGACTTAACCTCATGATTATGAAGGTATCCCCTTTAGATGTTTTTGATGCTTTTCCATCAATCACTTAGCTATGGATTGTCCTCTCTTACATGGCAAGGGAATTGCTACATGCTAGAATAATGTTAACGAATATCACTTGACTATTCATGTTTTTTATTCTTTCTTAAATGAATCCTCTGAAGAGGATGAGATTCTTTTAAAAAAAAAAATATTTTTGACGTGTCCTTCAGAGCCTATTGGGTAAGCTCTTTCCCTGACCTCATAACCTGATTTTCCTTTAGCTTTGGATTAGCTCTAGATTACTCATGTGTTGGATGTCACCTTTCACCTTATAATTCTATGGCTCTTTCCTTGCATACTAATGGGCTCTCTATGGTGTAATCCCCCCTACTTCTCTAGTTTTGAGAAGTTGGAGGATAATGTCTCTTGTATTGTTATTGGAAAGAGGAAGAAAGGTCTTCCCATACCACTTCCCCAAACTCATATTAGAGTGTTGGGAAAGAGACAAAAAATTTATAGCCTTATTATTTTCTAAATGAGACCTCAAGGGTCCCAAATATTTCATTCATTTTTTGTTGTTTTGGCAACTTGGCTAAAACCATCCCTCTCTCTTTTAATTGTGATTTTTCTATGTTATTTTTTACCAACTTGGGCTTATTTTTCCTACCTTATGGGATATTTTGTAAAGGTTTGAGACCAAGAGGAAAATTCATTCTAGGCCTAGGATTGTCTAAATGGGATCTTGGGGGTCCCAACTCTTTCATTTGTTTATTGTTGTTTTGGTAGCTTAGTTGTAGTTGTTCCTATCTCTTTTGGTTGTGTTGTTTCTCTGTTGTTTTCGACCAACTTGGGCCTAATTTTTCTACCTAATGGTAGATTTTGTAAAGGTTAATTTCCCTTGTTTCTCACTTAGTTTAATCAAAAACATTAATAGTATGTGTTGAATGAGTCAAGTAATTATAGTGCAAGTGCATGACACATTGTGTTTGTTTTACTTCCTTGGCTTTATAATCATATGTTATTTATATATCCATGAGCTAGGAGTCACCATGTATATATATATATATATATATGCCGCCTCATATATATATATATGCTATATCCTCCTCTCTCTCTCTTACACAAACTTGCACTCTTCTTGTGACTATAGATAAACACAATATTTAAAAGTACAAAAGGTTCACCCGTTGATTCAAAAATAAAATTATAAGAATACTTTGTGCCTCTCAAGTAGTATACCATACATCTAAGTGATAAGGTAGCTTGAGATGCAAATTTGCATCCATCCTCTTGCTCCTATAACTTCATTATATCTTATTCACTAGATGTAGCATTAGAATCTTTCAAAGCCCCTTTAACATAATCAAAATTTTCAAACATCATAATATATTTTTCAACCAAAAGTGCACCCTTTATAATATATCTCCAAATAAAAAATAAAAAAATTACACTTAGAGGTCCAAATCAAGTTGTTCATGTCACATCATTTCAAAATTTTCAAACGTCATAATATATTTTTCATCCAAAAGTGAACCCTTTATAATATATCTCCAAATACAAAATAAAAATTAAACTTAGAGGTCCAAATAAAGTTGTTCATGTCACATCATTCAAATCATTAGAATGCAACATTCTATCTTAATAAATATTGTAAAATTGCTCATTACAATATATCTCCAAATACAAAAAAAATCTGCACTTAGAGGTCCAAAGCAAGTTCTTAATGTCACATTATGTCAAACACTTAGCAAGAAAATTTTTACCTTAACAAATATTGTAATACTAGCACCATCTAAAACTAGGGGAAAGAGATCAATAGTTGTGTAGGTTAACTTTGTACCCTTGTAGTGGTTATAGATGTAGGATCTCAATTTTTTATAAAATATGATATGAACTAATATCTATCTCTAACTAAGGTCTAGAGGTGTGATTCATCATGCAACCACCACATCAATGTAAATAATGACAAGTGTCTATAAAAACATTTATTTAAGATTTGACCAAAGCTTTATCATAAAACACTAAATAGTTGAACATAAAAGTACTATTTTTTGTTAAAATAACTTCATATTTTTATTTAAAATATAATTTATAAACCAACCTAAATGATCCTTATATCTTTTAATAACCATAAATACTTTTACATCTTGTCTTTACATTTAACATAAAGATCTCAAAAATTAAGATATATAAATCGATTCACTATAAAAAAATTCAACATTATTTTATTTTTTAAAAACTTGTATAAAAAAAATATATCATAAAATTATTTAAATTACCCTACATCAAGTGCAATATTTAACTATTATATTAAAATTAAATGACTAAAATAATTAGTTTACCCTTTAAAGTGTTGACCTATCCTTCCAAAATATCAAACCTAACCCTAAATAAAGAAATGGTAAAACTTGAAGAAACCTAAAACCTATTTGGTTGAACATAACGCACAATATTCCATCACATGTGGCATAGGGAGAAAGCAACATCAATAACACATTGATATGCCATACTTATAGCCTAGTAGGGCTCTTCAGACATATATAATACTTAAGTTTAACTAGATAAAAATTAGAAATTGGTGAAAATTATGAAAATTATCAATGCGTAATTAAATGCACAAAAATGAGGAAGTGTACATGTGGTGAGGTCAATTTTTCAAATCACATAAGAAATATTAGTTAGACCATTATAGATTTCCATAAATATTATGGGCTAGCCTATGCCATAGCCATAAAAGATACTTTTCATTGCATTTTTGGGAGTGCTTTCCTTTTCCTCAAGAGACTGGGTTTTGGAGTCATGATTAGGTAGGCTAAAATTTTAACAAAATATTGGTGAATCTCTCACTCATCCCTATCAAGGTGGGAACCCCTGAGTGTTATGTTTATCACAAGGTATTCATTCTATCCATCTATAATTATTTTTGTTTTAATATTATTAGTAATTAATATTTTAGTACAATTTGGTTCGCACAATAATGTTCAAAATAATTTGAATTTATATATCATATAATTTGATGGAAATAATATGGTCTCATTCCATTCAATTAGGTACAATTCCAGAGTCTTTAAATCAAAGGTGTGTATCCACACCACATTTTGAATAAAATAATTTTCTCTACTACTATGTTTTTGTTTTATAATATATCTTATTTGAGATATAATAAGGTATTCCTTCATTCATCATTAACATGAACTCATAACAAGCTACTAAAATTTGTATTCCATCCTTTTGAGCTAGTAGCAAGCTATGTATAAGGAAAAATAAATCAGTAATAGATTTTAGGTGAGATCAATTTAAATTTCATTAAGCAATAAATCATGTGTTGCTTTTTAAGATTTCTTGTTTTCTATTTTGATTTTATTTTCAAGCTTGAAATAAAGAGATGCAAAATATATTCATATATATAATATGGTGTCTGTATTTTTTATTTTTTATATTCATGAGAATATATGTATACACACATGTTTATAAATATATAAATATATGTTAAAAAATAAATGAAAATGCATCTAATGTTTTTAAATTTAATAGGAGACAATAGAGTCTTTGATCAAACCATGTATTAATAAAATATAAATATTATAACAAATACAAATGGAGTTTTAAAAAAACATTATAATAATTATTCAATAAAAAATGACTTCTTTAAACAATAGATTTTCTACTATTTCAAATATGAATTTTTTGGCTCTAGGAAAATGAATTGTTGATGGTGAATTTGTCGTATGCCGAATTTTTCTCATAATATTTAATTTATACTTGCATCTTATTGAATTTTTTTGTTGACATGGATTGACCCATGTTTATTCAATATTGATAACTTTATTTTTATTTTTTTTGCACTTCATTTGAATGTCTAAAGATTTTATTTAATTATCTTGATTTAGGAATTTCTATTATTTGCTTATGTATTTAGAGTGAGATTTATGTGCTATCTAATCTTGTCATTTTAATGTCTAAAGATTTTATTTAATTATCTTGATTTAGGAATTTCTATTATTTGCTTATGTATTTAGAGTGAGATTTATGTGCTATCTAATCTTGTCATTTTAATGGTAGATGAGGGTTCAAAAAATGAAATTTAAATAGATCTTATTTATTTTAGGATTTTTTTAATTTTTTTTATAGCGAGCTTTACATGTTATTTAATCTTGCAGGTATAATGGTAGATGAAATAAATACATCAATTATTTGTCTTGGGAATATTTATCATTTTCTTCTCTATATATAGTGAGTTTTGCATGTTATCTAATCTTGTATGTATAATGGTGGATGGGGATCTTAAAAATTGTTATTTATTTTAGAAATTTCTATTTTTTTGTATTTATAGTGAGTTTTACATGTTATTCAATTGTTGTAGATATAATTAAAATTATTGAAATAAATTCTTCAACAATTTGGATTTAGAAGTTGCAATGTAATGCTAAAATTTAGGGATGATTGGTGTCAATATTTAAATATGTGTATTAATACATCATGTATGTACTCACCTTTCATTTTTGTCATATGACAATTAAATAGGATAAGTATTCCAATGGTTGAATTGTTTGACTTTATTGGAATAAAAGATTTGATTAAATAGAAACAAAAGATTTGATTAACTTGTTGAAAGTGATCTCTTGATAAATAGAAACAAAATATTAAATTGTAATTTTATAACAATATTTGTGCATATGAAATTTAATATTGATATAATTTATTCTTAAACATGATATATAATTAATATTATTTTCTCAAATAAAATTAAATATCAATACAAATAATTGTATTTTAATTTTCATCCACATTTATTAGAGAACTACAATATGTTATAGAATAAGATAATATATATCATTTAACTGTATAATAATTGGATAGCCACTTTTTATTTTCCTTTGATGGAGTGGGGCTTTTTCACAATCCCTTTACCAAGTAGAAGAACTTTCCTCTTGCAATTTTTTTTTTTTTTTTTTTGCATATGATACGTAAATCTTACTACACAAGCCTTCTTAACATCACCCCAATCCCATTGTAAAGAAGATAAGTAGATTACTATATGAGTTCCATGAATGAATATTTGTCATATTTACTCTCTTCCAAATAACCTAGAACATGGATATGCTTTGTAAAAATTGAAAAGAAAATGTTTTTAAATCTTGGAACAATATAATTAAACGAGTAAATATAAAATTATAAAAGAAAGAATTGATCATGTTTAATTGTGTTGGCACTCTTTGTTGGGATACTATGTAGTCTATTACTTAACTCTCTCCTCTCCTAGAGGCAAGTAATCCATTTAACACAAGAGATCAACAAAGAAGATTATGCAACCTTCAATGTTGCGTAAATACACAAATTGGAGAAGTTTTGGCCATTTACAGACTCATGAACAATCCTTATCCAGTCTATAAATCATTCAAGATATGCATTGAAGCATCAATAACAAGTATACATTGAAACAATGTTAACAATATTTCTTCAAATGTTCAACCTTTCAACTGTTCAACCTTTCAACCTCAACTATTCTGATACTATGTTGAAATTTACATGAGTGTAACACAATAAAAATAATATTATTATTTAGGAAGAATAAAATGTTATTTTTTATATTTTTATTACATTAGTTAGAAAAAAAAAAAATTATAAGAAAATTATCTAATAACTACCACAAAACTAACATTCTTGATAATATGACTTACAAAATTGTAATTAATTTATTAATAAATTTATATAATAATTATTAATATAGTATTTATTGAAAAATATTATCAAAGGATAGGAGGAATCAACATCCAAAATATTCTCATCAAGAAATGATATATTGAGGGGGGAAAGGTGTTGTAACTAACTAATTGACAATGATGTATCCTTTTATTGAATTTTTAGAGATGAATTTAATATTAAAGGGTATGTGCAGGATCATCATGGAAAAAACAGGCCCTTAAGTGGCGATGAAATTTAGAAAAATCAGAGTTAGGCAACTTGACATAAAATTTTGAATAAGTTATCTATATTATTTCAAAAATATGTAAGAATAGAATTTGTGAGAAGTTGGATAGCAGTTTCTAAACTACTAGGTTTTTAAATCTATTTGGTGAAATTTTGAAATTTCAATGGTACTTGGTTGGGGAAAAATAAGTAGGTGTCATCGACACCCTAACCACAATGTGTCATTTTTTATATTTTAGATATAAGTAGAGGACTCATGTCATTCATTATATTTTTTGTAATTTTTCCAAGTAAATAATTAATTATGGTTTTTATTACAACTTTTTAAAAATATAAAAGCTAAGTATGTCGACAACCTTAACTTGGTCAAAACTTCGTGAAATTCGAATTTTTTTTTAATCCTATAGTATGTGAAGCATAGAAGATGTATGTTTGGGTTAAAAAATGCATGATCACAAGATTTTAGAAAGCTATAGATGTTTTCAAAATCAGCCTATCAATTAGCATGGTATAATTCAAATAGAAAATGAATAATAATTTTCTATTAAATTCAAAGTAAAGCATAATTTATATTGGTGTAAAGCTGAGAATCTCCTTTAAAAACCCTTTTCGTTTCATCAATTTTGGGTAAAAAAAAAAATCGTCAACCACATACCCTACACATGCCCATCATATCGCCACTTTTTGGCCCATCATGATCCTACACATACGCTAAATTTGAAGAGAAACATCACCCAATGTATAGCATGACCTTTAAGATTAGCTTTTGAAGTCCATTTTAAACGATCTTCTTTAATTATGATGTGTCTCAAGGTGAAACATGTAATGTCTAATATTTTATGATAAAAAGATATTGATCAAGCATAATTCTTCCATAGATATGCATAATGTCTTGGAGTCTAATAAGGTAAGTGTAATATAATAGACAACATCTTTACCATTTTTATCATTTTGAGTTAATAGATCCCCATAAATATTTCATGTCTCATGGTATAATAAGGTATGATTAATATGATTTAGACCACATGTTGTTTACCATCTTCATCATATTGAGCTAATAGATCCCTGATGGAAAACTCAATGGCTAATATGAATTGAAAGAAGGGTTTATCTATAGATAACAATCATGAGCACCAAAGGACTCAACAATTATTTTTGCATGTCCTTGAATGCCTTTTGACTATTTTTAGTCCATTCCAAATAAACATCTTTCTTTAAAATTTTCATGAATGGTGGTATCTTGTCCACTAATTGGATAGTAAAGCATCTCATGGTTTGGATTTTTCCCTTGAAGGTTACAAAGTTATGATAGGTTCTTTGGAGGTGGCATCTTAACAATAGCATAAATTTTCTTAGCATCCATCTTGATACCTCTTCAAGATATGATGAATCCTAAAAATGATAATTATTGAATCAAAAGATGTATTTCATGGGATTTAGACATACTTTGTAATGGCATAACCATTCAAATATTGTTCTCATGTCTTGGAGTTGATCTATCTAGTACTTTAATTTTGTTAAGATATCATACACATAATCTTATAATACCTTATGAATTTAAGATTATGGAAGATTATTTCCATGGCCATTTGATAGGTGGATCTTCTATTTTTCAATTCAAAGGGAAAGAACACATAGTAAAGTATTCCCGAACGTGTAGTAAAAGTGGTTTGATATTGATCTTGGGATCAAAATGTACTTTAATTTTTTTAAGATATCATCCACATAGTCTTATAATACCTTATGTAGAAGATTATGGAAGATTGGTTTCATGACACTTTGATAGGTGATTTCTATTTTCAATCCAAAGGGCAAGAGCATATAGTAAAATATTCCCCAAGGTGTAGTAGAGTTTGTTTGCTATTGATCTTGGGGATCACACATGATTTAGTTGATTTGATTATAGCCCAATTGTCCCTCTACAAAGGATAAAAATCCATGACATGTAGTGGAACCTACAATGGTATGGGTGGAAATATAGAGGTGTGTCCCAATTTTTGGCCTAAGTGATCTACTCAAATTAATAGTTTAGCCTCATTTTTATTTTCTATCACTTATAGCAAGAAAACTATCAAGAATTTGAAGATTGTATAGAATATACTTAATATTTGATATTTTATGTGTAGATTATATATATTTATATAGATAGATAGATAGATAGATAGATAGATAGATATAACTCTTCAAAAAAACTAAGTAAATATGGCTTGCAACTTGTTGCAAGTATGAGCAGATTGGTGTTGTCATTGGTGTCAATTGTATAAGGAGGAATAAGATCATTATTAAGGGATATTTTTGTGAGAGTATGTTGGTATTATCTATGCTTTGATTATTTGTATTATGTTATCATTAGTAAGCAACTGATGTCAACCTCTAGTGTTGCCTTGATAAGATTTTTTCTATGGTTGAGGAAGTGATGAATATGTTGAGGATGTGTCTCTAAGGCTTTCTTTTCAATTTCTTTTGATAAAATTTGATAAAAAGAGGAAATAGTGTGTTCCAGTGTTGTTATGGGTTGCAGAGTAGTGTTCTGGTGTTGCTCCGCATTTCTTCTAGGTTGAATATTTTCAAATGCATTTTGAATGTTGATCAGAGGTGTTCAAAGGTTTTGTATTCAAAATTTGGTGTGTTGGATCATTGTATAGAAGAAGGTGTGTTCACCAGTGTGTGAACAGTATATTACATCTCGGTGTCTGGGAAAAATTTGTTACTCTGTGTTTCTCCATAAAGTGGTTTTAGGTCTTGCGAATCTGAGGATGTGTTGATTATGTTGGTATATTTTCTTAATCAAGGTGGTTTGAGGTTTTGTTCTTTAGAAGTTAATTTCTTAAGTTGTAGTATATGGCAGAGTTGTTTGAATGTACTAGGTGTGTACATTTTTCAAGTGGAAGTTGTTGTGAAGGACTTTGTTGGATTTCAAGATGTTTTATGGAATATTCCAGGTTATTTTCAGGTCACATTTGTTGTCTACAAGTTGTTGTTGGATCAAAGGAAGTGTGTACTTAAAATTTTAATGGTTTTTACACGGGTAACAACTGACCTTGGTGTTTACACTAATTGCGATGGATGTTTATTGTTTGTAGAAGCGTGTTGTAGTGTGGTGTTATAGTTTTTGGTCCCAAATAAGGAATGATGTGGTTCACTTTCACTTCTATCTACCACGGAAGTGGTTTGGCACTGACCTAATTTGAATTTGCATGTTTGAGGTGCATATCCGACCTTGGAGAATGGTTTCAAGGTTGAGGATGATATAAATAAGAGTTGAGTTGTTGAGGGAAGATGAGATAGACAAGAGAGATGTGAATGATATGAATTTCAGAGTGGTAGAGTGTGAATTTGAGAAGTGCAGTACGAGCTTTCATGTGTTAGATTACTACATGCAGTGAGTAGAAGGTGTCTAGAATTCTTTAGTTATGTTGCAAAGGTGTTGGTGATGTTGTGGTGGATTTCTTTGTGTAATATTATTCTTTATCTTCTTTATATTCTAGTAGTGAGCCTTTCTTCTTTGGGCAGTAAGCCCTCTGGTAGTGAGCTCTATTGTATTCGATGTTGATATTACTTTATATTGTGAGCTAATCCTTACCAGGATTTCTCCCATCTTGGATTTTCCACATAAATCTGGTGTTCTTTTTTGCATGGTGTTGATGTGTTTCAATTTCAATTATTTTCCTTTTATGCTAAATCATCATAACATATTAAGGGTTAATTAAGTTAATGTGGATCTAAATGTGTATGATGGTTTTGAAGGTTTAAGGTACAATTAATTCACCCCCCTCTCAGTTGTGTTGTGCATTCAAAAATTGGTATCAGAGCAAGGTTCCTTGGAAGAAAACTTAACCGCTTGAGGTAGATTTGGGATGGTGCACAAGAAAGATATCCCCATATTTGATGGAACGGATTATGCATTTTGGAAGAAAAAGATAGAATTTTTTTATTTACCTTGGATATGATGTCTAGATATCTATTAAGGATGGATACATTGAACCTAAAAATGGTCCAAGTACTACTAATGAAATCAAGGCCTATGAAACCAATGGTAAAGTAAGGTATTCTCTTTTAAATAGTCTTACAAATTCTGAATTGGTGAAAGTGATGAGTATGAAAACTTCTAAAGCAATTTGGGATAAGTTAGAAAGCATTTATGAAGGATATGATAAGCTCAAAGAAGCTAAGATGCAGAATTTTAAGATCATGTTTGAGAACCTATGGATATCTAAAGAAGAAAATGTTACAAGCTATATGCAGAGGGTAGATGAAGTTGTCAGTGCTATCAAAGGTCTTGGTGGTGAACTCAAAGAACCAGAAGTGGTAAAGAAAATTCTCAGAACTCTTCCTAAATCTTATAGTCATAAAGTGTCTGCTATTGAAGAATTTGCAAATTTGAATCAATATACTAGAGATTAGTTGTATGGATCTTTAACTACTTTTGAGATGGGAAAATTTGGAACAAATAGTAGTGCAAAAACTGAGATTGCTTTTAAGGTTGGAAAATTAGAGGAGATCAAGGAATCATATCAGGAGGATCTTGATGATATAGAAGATAATTTTTTAAGGAAAATGAAGAAGGGTGTTAGTAATTACAATGGTAAGCTTCCTTTCAAATGTTTCAATTGTGGAAAGATAGGCCACTATGCTTCAAGATTTCCAAACAAAGCTTCGAATAACAAAAATAAGGAGAAAAAAGGTAAGATGATTAAGAAAATCTATTATGTTAGAGAGGGTACAATTATTTCTGACGATAAATCTAATTATGGAAAAGATGATGATGAATGCTTGTTCATGGCTTTAAAAGATAAATTTCTTTCTGCTAACTCTAAGAGATGTGTGAAGGAAATCCCTTTGGAGACAAAGGATAAGACGAATGGTACTTTGGTATCTATTTTTCATGCTAGATAGGAGAAAAACTAGTGGATCATTGACAGTGGATGCTCTAATAATATGACCAGTGACAAGAGTAAGTTTGTTAAACTTGAAAAATATGATGGAGGATGTGTTAGATTTGGTGATGATACATTTGCTAAGATATGTGGAAAAGGTTCTATCAGTTTTGATGGAAAGCATAATATTGATGATGTTTACTATGTTATGGGTTTAAGATATAACCTTTTGAGTGTTGGAAAAATGTGTAGAAAAGGATACAATATTTTGTTTCAAGATGATGGATGTGAGATCAGAAAAGGATCTAAAATTGTGGTTGTTGGTGGAAAAAGAATAGATGGAAATGTTTATTAGCTTAAGGGTGTAATGGTCATTGCTTATGACTCAGATTAATGAAAGATCTCTATGGAATAGAAGAATGTGTCACATCAACTTTGATAGCCTAGTGAGGATAAGTTTAGTTCAAATATGAGAGATTTGCCAAAGATTAAAAATCCTATCAATGTTGTCTATAAAGAATGTCAAATTGGAAAGAAAGAAAGAAGTTTCAACTACTACCAAATTGTTGGAATTGGTGCATACAAATTTGTGTGGTCCTAAAAGAGTTATAAGTCTTCAAGGTGACAAGTATTTCATGCTTTTAATTAACAATTATTCCATAATGATATGGGTTACTTTTCTCAAAGAAAAATCAGAATCCCTAGACAAGTTTAAGTCATTCAAAGTTATGGTTGACAATGAAATGGATATGAAACTAAAATTCTTGAGATCTTACAGAGGTGGATAATTCACTTTCAATGAATTTAATATATTTTGTGAGAATCATGGCATAAAGAGGCACTTGTCTGCCCTTAGGACTCCTTAGCAAAATGAAGTGGTTGAAAGAAAGAAAAAGACTATTCAAGAAGCTGCAAGAACAATGATGAAAGAGGAAAATATACTATAAGTCTACTGGAAAGAAGCAATTCATACTATTGCTTATATACTTAACAAAGTTCCAGCAAGAGAAAATAGTATTGTTGCCTCTATTTCACCTACAGTTAAATCAAGTGAGATAATCAAATGTTAGATCTTCAGAGGCCAGTGGGACATTAACACAAGGGCAAAGACTCTACATCTATTGCTAGGTCACGGGGAACTCAGTGGGAGAAGCTACCCTAGGAAGATTCGGCATGAAAATCATCCAAGGAGAAAGTTGGCCAGACCCTCCTATTGTCTGGCCGACTGACTGTTTGATTCATTCCATCCTGAGCAGGTCGTTGAGACCTAGTTTCTGTCATGCTGAACGAGCTTGCAGAGCCTATCGCTATAACAGAGAGGGTTCAGTGTGACCTCTTACCACATGGATTTCCTTGGCCGATAGGCCATTCAACCATCATTTTCCAAGACTCTTGGTGGCCATGGGGTTCGAGGAGACCTACAGCGCTCGGTGAGAGGTCCCAGCAAAGGTTCAATGTCTCGCCGACGTGTGAAGAGTCTCAGAGTGAGATATGCTTTCAGAAAAAGTGAAGGGCTTCACTGGGAGGTCTTGGCGAGGATAGAAAGTCTCAAAGAAAGGAAAAGGTTGGGCCTCTATCTGATTTGTCTTTAGCGTGTGTCCCAGACACAGAACTTTCCAGTGTAACTAAAAGGACTTTGTTAGGATATCACATGAGCATCAAATAGCACCAAATGTCGAAGAGTTTGCCGAAGGATATTTCCTTAGTAGGTCTTGCGAGAGTATGGAAAGGAACCCGCAGAACAAAGGCCTGCATGTAAGACTTGAAGCTTTTAGTAATGTCTCGGCTGACAGCCAAGGTTACGCCGACTGATGTTTCAGGAGGAGTTTAGGCGTGGAATGCAAAACCATGGAGAACGCCGGCATAACATAGGAGCTTGGGAGACTCTTCCCATGCCAGTGGGAGCCAAAGAAGGTGAGTGAGGGTTCATGCCAGTGCAGTCTCACCACCATCGGTGACTAGAACAAAATGGAGTTCACCAAGAAGAGTCTACAAAGAGTTCTCGGCGAATGGAAAGTCACGAGGTGACAAAATGAATATCAATACATTTGATTACTAGCCGGTATCTTCCGGCATGTGATATCGCGGAGATCCTACAGACTTGGCAAGGTAAATTGCATTAGGGGAGAAACTAATAACCTCACGTGATGGGAAATGAGGCCTCTGCGAGCTAAGAGTGCCTTGACATAGCCTCTCCCGAATGTAAAGGGATGTCTTACAGGCCATGGGTGTTCTCACGTTAAGCGGAAGGGGATCTCCAGCTATTCGTCAACTCCAGATCTCTTGAATCATGGTGCTGGCAGGTGGCTCCGGAGTAAGAATCGGTATGTTTTTTTGGGCTCGCTAAGAGCTCTCGGCGATAGCTCCATGTTATGCCGATAGATTCAGAGGAGCATAATTGCATCGATGAAACACTTTTAGTGTCTCACCAAGATGCGATTCTAATTGAAGAGCTTTCGACCGCCCACAGAATCCACACGGAACACACTTGACCAATCAGGGGGAGCTAGAGGCAAGTCATGGCAGCTTGACCAACAGAAAGAAAATCAACAGAATGTGAATGTAGCACATATCTATTGCAAGCTCAGGGCATTCAAGGTGCAACCAAAGTAGCTCAATAAGACACGAGGATAGAGGAATGAATGCGGTGGTTGTAGAAAGATCAGGAGGGGACTTCTTCGAGAATATTTCTTCAAACCACCAACCTTGTGAGGGACCGCGAGGGATACGGCCTTCATCCAGATCTGGTATATTTTTGCAGGATTTGGAGTCTTAACCAAACCTTAATGGTAGATATCAGGTCATCTAAAGGGCATTTTTCTTTTGCGTTAAGTTCCGGTAGCGTCAAGGAGTTAGTGATTTTTTCATCAATCCTTTTCTCAATTAATGTATGTTTCTGTAACTCAACTGGAATCCTGAATACAACCTAGAGTTTACCTTGAAAGCTAGTGTTCATGTTTGTACTGATTCAAATTTATACATCGCCTTTTAGAACGTACAGAAGTCTTTTAACTGTAACATAATTTTGTATTCATATCTTAGAGCTGTGAAATTAATCTTTCCTTCCTAAGATGTGTATGTAGTTCAAACCTATTAGGACTAAAGCATTAAATCTAAAAGAGGTTGTTCTGAGAATAGAAATTAGTCTTTCAAGTGTATGTTCTTCTTGTGTTCATTTCATGATTTCTTAAACATTTTGGTGTATCACCCTAGTGTAGTCCTTTAATTTATGTACTCCTTATCCCTTTCCCTTTAAAGAATTAGTAGTTTAGGTGATACCCAAAGGAATTCGGCCTTCTCAAGAGGTTCATTTCAGTTATAGGTGACCCACAGCCTTGAGATGATCCCATGTTGCTCTAGAATGCTCAGTTTCTTGTAAACTTTGCACAGGGTGCAATTCTAGGTGACAACAGTTTTTGGCACACCCGGTGGGACTTGAATTTGTTTTAACTATTGGTTTGGTATGCAGCCAGTGAATTATAAGACTTTATACAAACTTTTTGCATACCTAGCGACTCCACAGAAAGGAAGAACTCCAGAAATCCATGCCTTCTATAGTATATGAAAAGAGTGCGAACAAGAAGCAGCTCAGGCCCTTTTGAATACTTGCAGTTGTCACCACCAAGAAGACAAGGCAGAGTTGAGGAAAGGTGAAGAATGACAATTATCTATTCCAAAAAAACTCAATCCACTCCTCCACCTATAAGGTCTCATTTCATTGCATCAACAAATCCACCTCAGATACCTTCAATGGCCGCTCCAAGGAATCAACCCTTTGTTGCTTTCAACAGAGGGAGTCCTTTGAACTTGGCGCAACACAATGATATTCTAATGGCAGCTTTGAAGAGTCTGCTAATTTTCACGGGAGAAGACCAAACCACTCCAATTGAACATTTGAGAGATGTGGCTTCGTTATGCGAAGTCCACCACATAACACAAGAGGATGTTGCAGTGAGATTTCTAGTTGCTTCACTAAAAGGAAGAGTTGTGCAGTAGTACAGGAGCCTACCGGTCAGTTCAATTGCAACATGGGACGATTTTGGAGAAAAATTGCATAAGCAATTCCAAGACAGGTCTGACAACTTGTCTCTCTTGGAGCAACTAACTACAATTAAGAGGGCTCCACAAGAGCAAATGAACAACTTCAACTTCAAATTTCAAATAACTTGGGATAGAATTCCTGCAACGGTGAGGCCACCTACAGAGTATGCATTCCTATACTTTTTAAGAGCTTTGAACAACGATATAGTTGTCATGATATAGTCAATGGGAGGAGTGTCTTTACCAGATGCCTTTGAAATAGCTATCAGAGCTGAAAACAGCTTAATACAAGTTGGTAAACTCACTCCTAGGCCACCAATGCCAATATTTCCATAAATTCATGCAAACATCCCTTTGCAAATACCTCCTTTCACACCTCTACCAGCTATACCAATGCTACCAGCTATTGTTCAAACCATTGACAAGCAAGAAAGTGTTGCTTCAAGCTCGTCAATGAATTACAAGAGATAAAAATTCTTTTACATACTTTTGGTAACAAGTTGGTGAACTTGGAAAAGCAACAGACCTATTCCAGGCCTTATCAACAGCAAAATCAGGCCTCAAGTCAACCTTTTCAAGGTCAACAACAGCAATTCCAAGGGAATAGACAACAGTATCAGGGAAATTATCAGGGCCCAAGATAGAGTATGAACACAAGGCCTTTTCAGGTCTATACTTCAGCACCTGTTAGTGCAGTCAGAGACCTGGTTCCCACTCAAAACAACTTAGCGGCTGATTATGAGTGGTGCTACCCTTGTAACCAGCCTCATAATCAAGCCACTTGTTCAAATGGACTCATTAATCAAGCACTGATGGTACAAAATGCTTCAGGTTCACAGCAAAGTGCATGCAATGATGCATCTTCACAACATTAGGACCAATTAAGCAATGATACAACCCTGCTTAATTGGCAAGGTCAAGAATTATGTGGGTTGAATGAGGATAGCTCTCCAGTTGTAGCTAACACCAGGGCAATAAAGAGAGCATTTGAGCTTGACCAAGTAGCTGATAGAGGAAGGGCGGCAGCTGTGGAACCATCTACCTCTCGAGTGATTAGTGGTTGGCAAAGAGATCAGCAACTCCCAGACAAGGAGCAGCCACACTTACAAGCTGATCATACTGGCGTAAAGGTACACTATAAAAATCCAATTGTACCTTTTAACATTCTTGATAGTATGAAAAGGACAAATGTAACCATGTCTATGTGGGATTCTTTAGTCATCCCCGGTCAAAAGGATATGTTACAATCAGCCCTATCAAGTTTGAAAATGTCTGATGAATCTGAGCTCCCAATAGGTCAGGTTAGAGCTGTGTTAACAAATGATTCTCAGGGAAATGATCAGCAACCTTGCATAGAGATTGAAAAAGGAGTTAAACCACCTCCTTTCTATGTATCAGTGATTATTGGTGATAAATTAGTCCATAATGTATGGTAGATAGTGGAGCTAGAAACTCCGGCATGCCAAAATAGATTGTTGACAAAGCTTGGACTAAAATACCAACCTTTAGAGAAGGGAGTGATTCAATTCGATGGCACTTCGGTTAACACTTTGGGTATTGTCAAGGATTTAAACCTCACTCTCTATGCTTGTCCAAACTTTTTAGTCCCTCAAGACATATGTGTCATAGACCTTCCACCTTTCTTTTCCTTGTGTTTATCTAGAGACTTTACAGCCAAGATAGGTGGTTATGTGTTGGCTGATTGGTCACATATACTTTTTAGAACAAGATATGGGACTAAGGTTACCATTAAATCCAAGAGACTGGCTAAAGATCACATTGAGCCATATAACCCAAGTCCCTTTAATGTTGTTCCTACTTTTCAAACTTTTTGTGTCATTCTTTCTGACAATGAACTAGTTGTTGCTCAAAAGAACTCAATCAGAAGTTCCTGACATGCTACTACATGAATGGGGTTGAGAATGTATTGGACAGTCTTGAGGACCTTATTCAAGATGCTGGTATGGGCAACTATGTCATTCTTGAGCCTAATACAGAGATTCCAAACTTGGAGAAAGATGCAGATCCGTTATTGCAACCGCTTAATGGACTTTGGGAGATGTTCTTTGATGGTTCTAGAAGTAAAAATGGAGCAGGAGGATGTGCAATGTTGATTTCTCCATAAGGTGAGAGGTACTACTCTGCATTTCATTTTGCTTTTGCATGCTCCAATAACACTGCTGAGTATGAAGGCCTTGTTCAAGGTCTAGAGTGGGCAAGAAAGAGAGGAATAACCAACTTGAAAGTCCATGTGGATAGTGAATTAATTGTTAATCAAGTAAGGGGCCTGAATGTTGCTAAAAATGACACATTAAAGTCTTATAGAAACAGAGTGTGGAACATGCTCAAAGATTTTGATTCCTTTAACTTAGTGTCTATCCCAAGAAATCAAAACAAGCATGCTGACAGGCTCGCAACCATTGGAGCACAGTTTGATATTCCAAATGACATCAGAAAAGAGAAGGTGCAGCAGTATGTGAAGGTTGTAGTCAGACCCTCAATTCCTGACAACAACATTCACTGGCAAGTCTTTGACAGTGATGAGCAGATCCTTTCCTTCTTGCTCGAAGAAGATCAGTTCTCCATGGTGAATCAAGCAAAACTCAAGCAGCAGTATGGTGATCAAGTCATACAGCTAAAGACAAAATAATTACCCAAAGGCTTGGTTACCTTAGAGTCGATTTTCAGTACTGATGATCAGCTCAAAAAGGGTAGAGCTGGCTTGCAAATCAAAGAAGAACACTATGAAGAGCTGGAGATTTTCAAAGGTAAACTTCTTAAGATAGGAAAACTTTGTTCACCTGAAGATAGACAAGCTTTTGTTGCTTTGTGCCAAGAGTTTCATGATGTCTTTGCTTGGGAGTATTCAGATTTGAAAGGATTTGATCCCCATATTGCTCAGCATACAATTGAATTAGAACCTAACGCCAAGCCAGTAAGGCAGAAACAAAGGCCCTTGAATCCTAAACTTGAGCCCCTAATGATTAAGGAGCTGACTAAACTAGTTGAGGGGGGTATTGTCTTCCCTATCAAGCACACTTCATGGGTTTCTAATCTTGTACCGGTTAGAAAGAAAAGTGGTGAGATAAGGCTCTGTGTAGACTTCAGGGATCTTAACCGATCCTCTCTAAAAGACCACTACCCACTGCCCTCCATGGAACAAATCTTACAAGAGGTTGCTGGTTCTGAAAGGTTTTCCTTACTAGATGGTTTTTCAGGATATAATCAGGTGTTGGTTAAAGAGGAAGATCAGTTTAAGACTGCTTTTACAACTAAATGGGGCACCATGGCATACAAAAGGATGCCTTTTGGTTTGTCCAATGTTGGTGCCACATTTCAGAGAGCCATGGACATGGCATTTCAAAGTTTGATCAACAAGATTATACTAATTTACCTAGATGACATCACAGTTTATTCTAAGAATGTTGATGAACATCTGTTACATCTTAGGCAAGTGTTTGAAAAATGCAGAGAGTTCGGTATCTCCCTCAATCCAAAGAAGAGTATCTTTGTTGTCCACGAAGGGAAACTATTAGGACACATAGTGTCAAGGAATCACTATTGACCCTCAAAGAGTGAGCCATACTTGAGTTGCGTGCCTAATCACAAGAAGGGACAAATCACTTTCTGGAACAAGTTCTTCAGGGAAACCCACTACAACCTCTAACAACCACAACAGAATGCTAACTTCCTTAACAAAGGAATGCAGTCTTCAAGCACAAAGGAGCAAATCACAGTGGAGAAATCCAGAGCATTAGCATCTGCCCTGACCTCTAACTTCTCTAAAGAATTGCTTTTGGTAGTGGAGTAGTGGATCTGCTGCTGCTGGTTCAGAAGAATAAAGACAATTTAGAGCAACCCATAGCCTTCTTTAGCCAAATACTTGTTGATTACGAAGAAAGGTATACATTTGTTGAAAAGCGTTCTCTCTTGATTAGAAGTCTGAAGAGAAATTTAAACCTTTGCTTTCAAACAATAAGGTTCATATTTAGAGTATCATCAACTCGGACAAGAGAACATTACGACAAAAGGCTCTAGAAAAATCTTTTAAGGAGGGAGACCATGCTCAGCCAAAATGATTAAAAAGCGGACCGAGGCCATCACACCAACCACACAAATTGGACTAGTTTATTTATCACAGGCTGTAAGGAGCATAATGAATATCAACTAGCTACAACAGAAGGTGAAGTGCTTCCTATACCAGTCAATGGGATACACCTTAAGCCCTGTTTTCAATTCTGACAGGTCTATCTATTGTGCATAATAGTTTAGGCTTTATGTTTTCCATAAGTGTTGTTTCAGCACAGTATATATTTTCTCTTTTAGTTTCGCATGTCTTGCTATTTTGGCAACCTGTTGTGTCCTATAAGTCTCATGAAAATCGCAACCATGTGTCGACTGACGTTTTATTTGTTCGCTGAGTTTTCTAACGACTCCATGCCCAATGGATAAGCCTAGTCACTGGTTCTCACGTTTAGCAGGAAAACATCCCGCAAAGGTCGCTAGAATTGTTGCCTCTATTTCACCTACAGTTAAATCAAGTGAGATAATCAAATGTTAGCTCTTCAAAGGCCAGTGGGACATTCACACAAGGGAAAAGACTCTACATCTATTGCTAGGTCATGGGGAACTTAGTGGGGGAAGCTACCTTAGGAAGATTCGGCATGAAAATCATCCAAGGAGAAAGTCGGCCAGACCCTCCTACTGTCTGGCCAACTGACTGTTTGATTCATTCCATCCTGAGCGGGTCGCTAAGACCTAGTTTTTGTCATGTCGAATGAGCCTGCAGAGCCTATCGCTATAACATAGAGGGTTTGGTGTGACCTCTTACCGTGTGGATTTCCTTGGCTGATAGGCCATTCAACCATCATTCGCCAAGACTCTTGATGACCATGGGGTTCGAGGAGACCTACAGCACTCAGTGAGAGGTCCTAGCAAAGGTTCAATGTCTCACCGATGTGTGAAGAGTCTCGGAGCGAGATATGCTTTTGGAAAAAGTGAAGGGCTTCATCGGGAGGTCTTGGAGAGGATGAAAGTCTCACCAAAAGGAAAGGATGGGCCTCTATGTAGTTATCTTTGACGTGTGTCCCACCGACACAAAGGAACCTCGGTGTAACTAAGGGACTTCGTCGGGATGTCCCGCCGACATCAAATGTCTTGCTAAATGAAGAGTTTTCCAAAAGATATTTCCTTCGGTGTAGGTCTTGCCGAAGTATGAAGGAACCACCGAAGACAAAGAAAGGCCTTGCCAAGACTTGAAGCTTTTGCAGTAATGTCTTGGCGACTGGCAAGGGTTATGCCGACAACGTTTCATCGGGGAGTTCGGCGTGGGTCCCACCGACAATGGAGGAGCCTTCGGCATAACATAAGGAGCTCGGGAGGACCTCTTCCTGACTGGCAGGAGTCAGGCCGAAAGAAAGGAGGTCAGTCGAGGATTCATACTTCGGCATGAGTCTCACCGAGCAGTAAAGCCTTCAGAACGAAACAGAGTTCGCCAAGAAGAGGGGAAGTCTACAATAGGTCTCAACAAATGGAAGGCATCTCAGTGACAAAAGCATATATCGGTACAACATTTGATCCTCACTACGGTGTCTTCCCGACTGCGTGATGTCTTGGTGAAGGAATACGGAGCTCGGCAAGGTAAATTGCATTCAGGGAGAAACTAATGGCCTCCTGCCAACTGATGAAATGAGGCCTCGCCGAGCTGGAGTGCCTTCGGCACAACCTCTCCCCGATATGAGGATGTCTTACCGACCATGGGTGTTCTCAGTGGCAGAAGGGGATCTCCACGTGACTCGTCAACTCATTGATCTCTTGGTGATAAATGGTGTCTTGCCGATGGCTCTAGTAGAATCGGTATAGATCTACACCAATGTGATATGATGCACCATATGGATAAAAAAAAAAAATTAATCTTATATGGTTCCAACAAGAGCTATTTTGATTGGTTTGTTTACATCTAATTAGGCCAACCTAATTGATGTATGAAATATACTTGTATATATATAAGACTCTTTGGAGTTGAAGTGAGTGAGAGGTGGTAAGTAAGTGTGTGTGAGAGATGTGTATGATGTGAAGAATGTTGAGAATGTATGAGCTTAAATTATTTATCATATGCAAGCAATGTATTATGGGAGAAGTCAAGTATCAGAGTAGAACTGTTATATGACTACTATGCAGAGTAGTACTTCACATTCAAATCCTCATTGGATCTAAAATCAGCACATAGAAGGTGTATTCTAGTTGTGAGCCTTTTTAAGGACAGTGAGTCCTGGAAGTGAGCCCTATAATATACTATATCTGGATATAATATATTGTGAGCTAATCCTCACCGTGGTTTTTCCCATTTTAGGTTTTCCACGTAAAAATCCAGTGTTGTGTTTTGTGGTGTCATGTTCATTTCAATGTCTTCATTCTTGTTTATAGTTATATATCAGTCTAGTGGATTTCAAGATTTGTTCTTTTGTCTAGACTGATATTGGTGGCTACCTCTCAAGGGGAGTAGGTAGTGACATTGTTGGTTGTTGTAGTCAAGGGGAGTAACTATTTTCATTGTGCAATGGTTGTTGATTGGTGTAGTATGGTGTGTGATCTTAAGGGGAAGTATGCAGAGCAATAAAGGAATAGAAGTTGTAGAACAATTTTAAGAAGGTTGATTGATGTTAAAGGGGAAACATCAATCATACAAATATTTTGTCCTTTACCATTGATGTCAAAGGGTGAGACAAATTCATGTGAAAAAAGAAGAAATTTAAGGGGGAGAATGAGACATGTGAAAAGATAAGTATCAAAGGGGGACAAAGTGTAATGAGCTAGTTGTGTAAAGAGAAAAGGAAATAGGTATGGAGTATACTTGTGTCTTTGATGGTTTTCCACATCATGTGTTTCCATCAATGACAAAGAGGGAGATTGTTGCAATTATGAGTAGATTGGTGTTGTCATTAATGTCAACAAGCTTGTGTTTTCATTGGTGTCAACTATAAAAGGAGGAAAAAGATCATTATTAAGTGATATTGTTGTGAGAATATGTTGGTACTATCTATGCTTTGATTAGTTGCATTATGTTGTCATTAGTAAGCTACTAATTTCAACCTCTATTGTTGCCTTGATAAGCTTTTGTCTATGTTTGAGGAAGTGATGGATATTTTGAGTATGTGTCTTTGATACTTGGTTTTCAAGTGCTTTTGAAAACAATTGATAAAAAGAGGAAATATTGTGTTTCTATGTTATTCTAGGTTGTAGAGTAATGTTCTAGTGTTGCTCCACATTTCTTATAGGTTGAAGATCTACCTGTTCATTTTGGATATGTTGATTGGAGGTGTTCAAAGGTATTTTATTCAAAATTTGGTGTGTTGGATTGCTCTAGAGAAGAAGTTGTGTTCACTAGTGTATGAACAATATATTGTAGAGGTTTCTAGGAGAAATGTCTTTCCTCCGTGTTTCTCTACAAAGTGGTTTCAGATCTTGTGAGTCTAAGGATGTGTTTATTGTGTTCAAAAATTTTCTCAATCGAGGTGGTTTGAGGTTTGGTGCTTTGGAAGTCAATTTCTTAAGTTGTAGTATATGGTAGAGTTGTTTGAATGTACTGGGTGTGTACATTTAAGTGGAAGTTTTTGCAAAGTAGTTTGTTGGATTTTAGGATGTTTTATGGAATATTCCAGGTTATGTTCAGGTGGAATTTGTTGTCCACAAGTTTTTTTTGGATCAAAGGAAGTGTGTACTTAAAATTTTAATGGTGTTTACATGGGTAATGGTTGACCTTGGTGTTTGCACTAATTGTGGTCAATGTTTATTATTTGTAGAAGCGTGATGTTATAGTTTTGGGTCCCAAATAAGGAATGATGTGGTCTTCTTTCTCTTCTATCCACCACGGAAGTGTTTTGGAACTGACCTAATTTGAATTTGCATGTTTGAGGTGCATAGCCAACCTTGGGGAATGTCAAGGTTGAGGATGACATAAATAATAGTTGAGTTGTTGAGGGATGAAGAGATAGACAAGAGAGATGTGAATGATATGAATTCTAGAGTGTTAGAGTGTGAATTTGAGAAGTGAAATACGATCTTTCGTTTGTTAGATTACTAGATGCATGGAGCAGAAGGTGTTTGCAATTCTTCATTTATGCTACGAAGGTTTTGGTGATGTTGTGTTGGATTTCTCTACTGCATTGAGATGGATTTCTCTGTGGAACATTATTCTCTATCTTCTTTCTATTCTAGTAGTGAGCCTTTCTTCTTTGGGTAGTGAGCCCTATTGTATTCAGTGTTGATATTACTGTGTATTGTGAGCTAATCCTCACCATGTTTTTTCCCATCTTGGGTTTTCAATGTAAATATGGTGTTTATTTGTTTTATTTTTTGTTATTTTCCTTTCATGCTAAATCATCATAACAAATTAAAGGTTAATTAAGTTAATGTTGATCTGAATGCATATGAGGGTTTTGAAGGTTTAAGGTACAACTGATTCATGCCCCCCATCTTAGTTGTCTTGTGCATTCAACACAACTGAAATATCTTTCACTCCCTATATTTGTTGCAAAAATTTAGAGAGCCTAATTCTTGCACCCCAACTATTATAGTAGAATTTTTTAAGACATGTCCATTTCCTCTCTCTTTGAAAAAATAATAATCACAAGATTTGGTGAAGGAATATTTTAAAGAAAAATAATTGAGCAATGGATATTCCAATCTTGATCGGCCTACTCAACTCCCCATTTTCTTCTAAAGGGGTTTTTCTATTTTGAATTTGAATACAAAAGTGATCATAACTTAGTGCTCTTGCATGGCCCATGGACAATGCAAAACTCGAATATTTACATTCAAAAGTGGATTACAAACTTCAATCCACTAATTTTCTATCCTCTAGCTAATCCAATCTAGATCAAACTATATAGTTTTTTCATATGAATGTTGGATCATGGCTATACTAAAAAAATGGGAAATAGCCTTAGCATCACCTTAGAGATCGATAAGGAAATATTGAAAGGAAATTATTTCCTATTTTCTAGAATTCATGTTGCTTACACTCATGCAATACCCATAGAGAATTTCATAAATACTCATACAAGTGAATGGTGGTAACCAATAGAAATTGGATTTTTAAAAATGCCTTTTTAGTCAAACTTGAAATCACTAAGAATTAGACTGCCCAAAAAAGGAGCCTCTAAAAGTCAAAAAAATTGGGTAGAGTGGAAAAAGGATGAAAAATCAAAGATAAATCTTTATTTTCTAATTGCTTCTAACCTTAATTTGGATTTGGTTGGTCCCTTTGACAAGAGCCCAATTATTTAGGCCACCCCTACTTGGAGGTTGTGAGGGATGTCAATGGAAATCAATGGATTAAAGCATAATATTTTGATTATGATGAGATAGGAATTGTATATACTCAATGGATTAGCCAATATGCATATACAATCCACTGTAACTTAAGATTTTAAAAGAAGATGGCAAGAAGATGAACAAATAAAAGAGGAATTCACATAGCTGAAAGATCAATTGAATATCAAAGAGTGCATGCTAAGATTTAAGAGATGAAACCCCTCCCTTAGATAATAATGAAGATCATCAATTGGAATGTTAGGGGCTTAAATTCCCCTAACAATTGGTGCACGAACAAGCACTAAATTGATCTTTTTGGTTGACATAATCCTTTTGCATGAAATAAAAAAAAAAATTCCAATGAATAAAAATCCTCCACAAATCACTATCATGGATGGAATTTCAATTTTGTTAAAGCACTAGGTTCAACTGGAAATCTTGAAATCTTATGTAATCCTCTCAAATTATTTTTCCTTGTTTTAGATTCAAGCTAGACACTCTATGAGGTAAGGAGCTTTATCTTTGAACTAATCTTTTTTCTATTCAATGTTTTATGTCCCTATTAAAATAAATGGCAAAGTCAAACTCTAAGTGGAATTGCATAATAGAATTTCCTAATATAATGTGGAAAAGTAATTTTGGGAAAAGACTTCAAAGAGATCCTTAATATAAAATAAAAAAATGGAGGCCCTACCCATGATACCCCAACATTGAAATATTTTTGGAAATTTGTTGAGATGGCCAACCTTGTGAATTTGGTCCCCAAAATGGCCTCTTTACATGGACCAATAGACAGGAAGTATTATTAGATATAATGGAAAGGTTGGATAGATTTATGTATGCATCTTTGTAGCATTATAAATTGTCGACCCTAACAATTCGGCACTAGGTTTAGCTCCCCTTATGTGCCTGGACCTAATTATGCTTATAATTTTCCTGTTTTATTATCATTTTTGGAAAATCAAGATATAATTGGGAATCAATAATAATTATTTATTTAATAGTAATAAAAGACCCAAAATAGGTCTGGTCTAGGGATAACACTTGCAAGGCTTCCTATCAACAAGAAAATCTTCCTTCATGAGACTTGCATCATGACTTCAATCCATCAAGGAGATCAAATTTAAGTGGTAAGTTGCAGCACTTGTCATTTATCACTTTTTTTAATCCATTTTCCTCTGCTTGACTAAGGGTAAGCATTATTTACATCATCATAGCCATTGTGGAGGTGGAAACACCAAAATGGGGTTTGACTTAGGAAATCCCCTATATGGCACAACCCTTTCTTCCCTCTCTTGTTTTCAAGTGAATGATCTAAAGTGGATTTGGGAGAAGATTGAAGAAATAATAGTAATATCAAAGCATTCAAGCCTTCTATTTCAATAAATTGGGGCAAGAAGGATTATTCATCAACAAAAAAATTGTAAAGCTAAGTCCAGGAGGGAAGAACCTATAGATTGTAATCTACTAAGACTTGTTCACATATTCTACTAAGAATCATTATCCAATCTAGGGTTCCATTGCCCTAGACCAAACAATTCCAGTCCCAATTTGCATACCAAGTTTCTTAGTCTCTACACTCTACTTTTTTGTCAATAATTTTTGTGTTGTAGTTCTATGATTTTTAAAAATTACATTAGTTTTTTGTAGATTCATAGTTGACATAGTTTTATATTTACATAATCAAATAAATTCAATTCCTAATCAACCACAACAAAACCCCTAAAATGGGACCAAAACCTTGATCTACCATTGTGGCTCTTCCATCAAGGATGGTAGCCAAGTGGTCTTGTGTCATCAATTTTTGTTCCTCTCCAATGTAATGTCAAGAAAGGTGTGATTTAGATGCTAGATTCCTTTCCCCCATCACAATCTCATTGGTTAAACATGAAAGACCTAGTGGAATCAAAATATTTGCACATTTTGAGCATGGAACATTTTTTAGTGGAGTTGCACATTCAAGAAGATAAACCACCAATTAGATGCTACTTCAAATTTATAAAAATATGCTTTAGAAGGGAAGATCTTGCAAGTCAAATAAAATATTGGTGACCATTGACACCAAAATAAACTAAGACCAAGATTTTTAGATTTATGAAAAAAAAAAAAATTCATAAAGGGAAGTTCAAGGAGTGAAACAAAACTTCTTTCAAAAGAATCTTCAAGGAAAAGGTGAGAATCAAAAAGGAACTAGTATAATTAAATTCAAAGGTTGTCTCTGTTAGGATGTTTCTATAGAGGAGAAAATTTGCACCCATTATGCGAATTCCCCTTTCACATACCTTCACCTTAGAAAATCAAATTTGAAGGTGAAATTCCACATCACCCAACTTCCTTCCTTCCACTTGGCATCTATCTCTTGTGTTGATGAGAGAATATTTGTTGGGGATGTGCATGTGGTGCACAAACATCTATGTAGCGCGCTTACGTCCCTGACGAATTCCTACATCTGAAGCTGGTAGAGGCATTACACTTTTGATTGGGGTTTATTTGTAATGTCCCTCTTCAACCAATCAACCCTGAAAATGGTAGATCCTTCCCACTTCTCCTTCAAATTCATCCATTTTCATCTCATTTCATCCCTTCACAAGCTCTTGCAATTTCTCAAGCACTCTCAAGCACTTCAACTTCATTCCCTTTGCATTCTTCACTCTTTAGTAGCACTTCAACACTACATTGCAGCAACAACACTCCATCAACTCTTCAAAGCAAGTGTGAAGCAAGCCATAGCAACGTGGGCTTGGATTCTTGTGAGACCTCCCTTCATCACAGTCGAGGTTGTGGTGACCTTTCCAATTCTACTTTCTCCTCCATTGGCTAGTGAGCTTTTGGGTGGAGGTGGTAACGTTTCACTCCTCTCCTTTGTGATTTGGTTGAGTATCACTTTATTGTTTTGTAGTGTTTATTGCATCTTCTACTTTCTCTACTTCTTTATTGCATATTTCTCTTCCATTGCTATTTGGTTGTCCGTGGAGGTGGAAACACAAAAATAGGGGTGTCACTGAGGCAGACCCCTATACATCCCCAACAATTTTCCCCTCTTTCTTGTGTGTAGGTGGATGTGCATTTGGAGCTAGCTAGCGAACTAGTGCCTTGGTGAGATAATTTTCATTTCTTTAGCCTTCATCTATCTACTTTATCACCTATGTTTGTATTTTTTGTGCTTTATTGTTCTATTTTTCTCATTCAAGAATAGTTAGCTAGGTCGTTAGTTCATTTTTTGGTAGTTTTTATTGTACTTTCTATCCTCTTCCCGTACAGACACCAGCATTCCTGAGAGACGCTAGTGCATCATGTTGTCATCCTATAATTTTGCTTTCATCCTCAGAGAAAGAGTTGTCTGAGGTACAGTAGTGACTCCAAAAGCCAGCTCGCCAAGCCTAAACTTGGATTTTAGGTCTAAAGAGTGATTGAAGTACTTTATAGTCCTCACCATTCCTGGCCTCTATATGAAACACCCCTTTAGAGTGAGGTAAGTTAGGGCAGCCCTCCACTCTTAGCTCTCCATGACCTGGAGCCTTAACGTCATTACTCCCCCTCTCTTACATTTTAGGTGAGCTCGACATAAAGCATTTTGGTTTCATCTTGTAGTACTAAAATCTCCTTTCCTTGTGTTCTAGGATCATTGTAGGTGTGAGCGTTGTGGAGATTTTTGCCTCACAACCCAACCTACGACCCCTAGCAAGCGTAGTTGGAAGGTTTTGCAAGTGTTGCATAATGAAACCTTGATTGGGTCATTGTCCTATTATACAACCTTTGGGGGGATTTGTGAGAGTATTGTTCAGTGCATGCGATGGCCTCTTTTTTGCATCAACTTATCCCCTCTATGTAGCCTATGCGCAGTGGTAGAGGTATAACCTTCGCCTCGCAAGATCTTTTGATGGGATTTAATAGGGAACCATCTCCTCTCTATATCCTTGTATGAATCAATGGAAACACTATAGTAGGTTTTCTTGTTGATCTGATGTCTCAAGTGAATATCATAATTAAGGAGATCATGCTAATTAAATTTCTACATAAAGATAGGTATGATGTACCTGTAAGCACCATCCACACACACAACAGACTTTCCATACCCCCTCTTGGTCTAGTATTGTTTTATCAGTTCTCATTAGACCTAAATCTGTAAATCTTTTGTTCAATATAATCTTGGGGTCTAAACTCTTCAGAGTGAAGCTAGTTATCCACTGGTTGGTAGCTATGAACGCAGTTCCCTCGGTTATGCATAAGTGTTTCAAATTCATGTATGAGGGTTCTGTACATGTGATCCACGACACTGGCTATAGACCACTAGTTGAACATGGTAGTTATTCCTTAGATTATTTTTGGCCTACACTTGTTGGTCCTCTTCTGCCTAGGAAAGACCTCTTGTATCAAACTTATCAAAAGTACAAGAAAGAGCACTTAACGTCGAGAGTGAGATACCCTCCATTGCCTTATGTTGTTTCACATAGGGCTTGCTTAAAAATTTTCAATGATGTTGCTAAGGTACTTAGAAGGGAAGAAGAGAAGTGGTCCTGAGATCCTTCCACTTATGTTGTTCAGCCTGGCACTCCCTCGCACCCCGCTATGGTGCCATCAGATTCTATTTTGCATTTATGAGAGAATCCTATGGTGCCCGCTTGGCGAAAGCCTAAGTGTCTTGCATTTGAGCTTCCTATTATGCCCATGGAACCTAGGCTCATTCAATATGGCAGGAAGAAAGGTCCCCATGGGGAATCCTCTATGTATCAGCCTCCACGGCCTCCCACCACTTCTTCTCCCAAAGCAGTAAATAGGAAGAGGCTATTGCCAAGGCACTAGAGCCGACTCCCCTCATTGTTTCTCAACCTCCTCCTCATGATTCCATTCAGGAGCTAGTCCCTCCACTAGAAATAGTTGTGGTGGACAGTCCCATGGCAAAGCAGGAGTCTTTCTCTCTTTCACAACCTCCAGTCTCTAGCTCGAAGAGTTGTAGAAACTTCCTTGTGCATGAACGCAAGCACTGGAGAAAGGCCCTCATTGCTGAGCAGGCCGCCTTGTAGAGGAAGGAAGGGGAGATGATCACACCTGCTTCAAGGCCTCCTACTGAATCCTCTTCTCTCCTCCCCTCTACTTCCATTCAACCAAGCTCCGTATTGATTTTGGCTCCTATTGTGAGTGTGCCTAACCCCAAAAAGGTGTAGGTGTTCATCGCTCCTTCGATTAAGCCACCCTTGTTGATGTCCCTTCTAGACATCCCACCTTTCCCAAAACCTATTGATATTTTAAATACTTTAGTGGTGTTAGATGCGGTTTTCTCCTCCTCCTCTTCCTCTGTTCCTCTTGCCTCATCTATGGGGAGTTCTCATCCCTCGAAAAATCAGAAGGTAGAGGATGTCCCTTATAGTAATGGAGGATGTAAGAGGATCCCACCCTCTTTGAAGGGTGGTCTTGTGTTGACTTGTTTTGTCCTAGTGACGAAACCAACCCTAGCTTCCCATCAGTTCGTCACTACTCCTGAGTCACTCAGTGAGCCTAGCGATGGATCTCGGGTGCAGCCCTCTCCATCTATTGAGGTATGACATGGCACTCCAGTGAAGTGCATGTTTAACTCTCTAGATGAAGTCCTAGCCTTGTTAGTGATCTTCACAAAATCGCTGACCATAGCTCCACAAGAGTCGAGTGGAGGAGACCTTGTGGGACCTTCTTCCTTAGCCCTTGTTGTGGGAAGGTCAAAAGCTCCTCCCCTTAATATTCCACCACTACAGGCTCATCCTCCTTCCCCTTATGATGATCTAGAATGGGAAGCGGATGACCTCTTGGTCGATGAGTGTTAGGGGGAGGCCTCTTCTTTATCTTTAGATTAGAAGTGTGTGTGTTGTGATATATTCCCCCGTCATTGTGTTATGTGTTCCTAGATGACCCTTGTCACCCTTGTTGGTGCTTGGATACAGGAGTGATTTTTGTGTCGTAAACCTTCCTCTATTTGTATCATCATTCTTCCATGTTTATGTTTGATTTTCAGAAAATTGGGGACGATGCAAAGTGTTGTGGGCATTTAGGCTTCCCTTCCATGTTGACCCAATTTTTTATTTTTACTTTGTCTTCTTGTGCATTCTTCACATGGTCTAATATAGTAGGGGGTTGATGACACTTCATTTATATACTATTATTATACTTATATATATTTATGAGTAGTTCTAACCCCAAAATATTAGATCACCCTTGTGCCCTTTGTTATGTTTATTTATCCTTTTCTCTTTCCTTATCTTTTTCTCTTCTCTGCTTGAGTTGTCCCTTTCATGTGTGACAACGCCATTTCTATAATGCTACAGTTTTCAAAAAACACATTTGTTGCCAGCAAATCTTTTCTTGAAAATCCTCTCAAACATTTCTTTTTCAAAATTGCATTCACAACTAGAACCCCTAATGGAGCGTGTTTCCTTCATCATGGATTCGCAAAGAAATAGATCAAATACTTTCCTCTGAGGTGGAAGTGGCTTTGGCTTTTCCCTCACAAGGGAGCATTTTCTTACTTTTGAATTCCTTGATGAAGTGAACATCATTTGAAAGGATTCCTTGATGATGAATTGATTTGAGAAAAAATGTCTCTTTTTTTACTTTCAAATAGTGCATCCCTTGGGTGGACCCACTTCTTACGCTGGGTTCCTAAGGGACCCCTTTGAAAACCTTCCAATTTTTTTATAGTCTACGTGACTGTCTGCTTTATCACCTATGTGGTCGCTTTTTTTTGGACATGCCTCATCCATGGGTAAACATGTCACTTTGCAAGCATTCTTGTGAAGCCTCTTTCCAATTTGACTCTAGGGAGTCTCCTTCTTTGGGTTTCCTCCATGAAAGATATCTTGAGGGATGCCTCCTTGTAGGTCTACAGGCCTGAAAGGCACTTTCATCCGGGTTCCCTTCATGTGAGAGATCTTGGGGGATACCTTCGTGTAGGTTTGCGGGCCTGTAAGGCGCATACTTCATGGGGCTTCCTTCATGTGAGAGATCTTGTGGTTTTCCTCCTTGCAGGTCTACAGGCCTGTGAGACACTTTCATCTTGCAAGATTTTTCCATCGTTAATCTGAGGGACTTCGGTGTACCTTGTGTAGCTTCATAGTTTTGCGGGGCTATGGAGTCTTTTGTTCTAACCTGTGCTTTCAATCTCACCAGGTCGTGGTCTACTTCCTTGATAGTTTAGGTATACATCTCTAACCCTACTAACTCTTCGATCTACTTTACCAAAGCACTCATCAATACTCATGCTTACTAAAGTGGGGGAAAAATGTATAGGAGCTAATTTGAACCCCTTACACAAATTCCCCTTTCACATACCTTCACCTTAGAAAATCAAATCCGATGGAAAAATTTCACTTCACCCAACTGCCTTCCTTCCACTTGGTGTTTATCTCTTGTGTCGGTGAGAGAATATTTGTCGACGATGCGCACATGACATGTAGATTTATGTGTGACACACTTACGTCCCTGATGGATTCCTGCATCTGAAGTTGGCAGAGGCATTACACTTTCGATTGGGGTCGATTTGTAATGTCCCTCTTCGACCAACCAACCCCAAAAATGGAAAATTCTTCCCACTTCTCCTTCAAATTCATCCATTTTCATCTCATTTCATCCCTTCACAAGCTCTTGAAATTTCTTAAGAACTCTCAAGCACTTCATCTTCATTCCCTTTACATTGTTCACTCTTTAGCGGCACTTCAACACTCCATTGCAGGAACAACACTCCATCAACTCTACAAAGCAAGTGTGAAGCAAGCCATAGCAGCATGGGCTTGGAGTGTTGCGATACCTCCCTTCATCACTGTTGAGGTTGTGGTGACCTTGCCAAGTCTGCTTTCTCCTCCATTGGCTAGTGAGCTTTTGGGTGGAGGTGGTAACATTTCACTCCTCTCCTTTGTGATTTGGTTGAGTAGCACTTTATTGTTTTGTAGTGTTTATTGCATCTTTTACTTTCTCTACTTCTTTATCTCATATTTCTCTCTCATTGTTATTTGGTTTTCCGTGGAGGTGGAAACACCAAAATAGGGGTTTGACTGAGGCAGACACCTATACAGTCCCAACAATTTTTCCCTCTTTCTTGTGTGTAGGTGGATGTGCATTTGGACCTAGTTGGCAAACTGGCACCTTAGTGAGATCATTTTCATTACTTTAGCCTTCATCTATCTACTTTATCACCTACGTTTGTATTTTGCATACTTTATTTTTTTGTTTTTCTCATTCAAGAATAGTTAGCTAGGTCGTTAGTTCATTTCCTTGTAGTTTTTATTGCACTTTATGTCCTCTAGTCGTAGAGACGCCAGCGTGCCTAAGAGATTCTAGCGCGTTGCACTATCATCCCAAAATTTTGCTTTTTTCCTCAGACAAAGAGTTGTTTGAGGTACAGTATTAACTCTGAAAACCAGCTCAGCTAGCCTAAACTTGGATTTCAGGTTTGAAGAGTGATTGAAGTACTTTATAGTCCTCCTCATTCCTGACATCTATCTGAAACATCCCTTTAGAGTGAGCTAAGTTAGGGTAGCCCTCCACTCTCAGCTCTCCATGAACTGGAGCCTTGACATGGTTGGTCCCCCTCTCTTACAATTTCAAGTGAACTATCTCAAATAAAATAAAATAAAACTCACCCATGGTGAAATCCTTGCTAGAGAAGAAGTATACTAGTAATACAAATCTAGAGAAATGTGGCTTTTGGAAGGAAATCTAAATAAAAAATTCTTCCATGACACTATTACAGTTCAAATATTTTAAAATAAAATTAAGAGTATTTGAACTATTGAAGGTTTTCTAGTGAGCACAAAAGAAGAAATCTGGAACGAAGTGGTTAAATTTTTCTTAAATATACTCTCTCCTACTAGTATGTCTAAGCCCATTGTTACCAAAAATTGACCTATAACTCAATTTGGTAGAGCTGAAACAGTTATTACATCTAACGTGAAAGGTACTCCAATAAACTTCTGATAATCCTAATCATTTGCATGTGAAGTTTTCAAATGAAAATTAGTTTTTATTATGCAATATTTTATAGTTGAAAGGAATTACACCAAATTTCATAATTTGTGGTCTTTTATTCATTTTGTAATAAAAGTATTTACAAGATTGCATAAACATTGATGTTTTAGTAATGTTTCTACAAAGAATGTCTAAATATCCCACACAAGTCATGGGAATGATTGAATTGAATTACTACAACAATGTATGCAAGCTATACATCTGAAGATAAAGTAAAGGAAAAACATATGAAAAGAGACCATATCCTTCATTGCCTTAGCGGTTGATGTAGATGTTGGTTCTTCTATCTTTAGCTTGATCCTTCAATCTTCAGCTCCTCTCATTCCCAAACTCCAAATGTACCTGTACTTGATTAAAATATTTTGTTAGAGCTTGGGACATGAATCCTCATCATATGTTTCATCAACAGACATATAACTTATAGCTATGATGCATTAAATCAATTGAGCCATTATCAAGTAAATGCAAAAGAACCAAATCAGGTCATCAAATGAGAGTCAAATCATCAAAAAAAGCATTGAACTTCACTTTTTTTTCTAACTATTTGATCATTGTGCAGGTACAAGTTCATCTTTCATTTCATGATTCATCTCTTTTAACATTTCAGCATGTAGAGATAAATTTGGCTCCCACAAGGGTTGAGCTCAGCATGCTACCCTCTTCAATTTTAAGAGGGATTTGAAGTGTATTTCAATTAATGAAAGTGATTATAATTATGACAGTCACTAAAGGTTTCTAATAAATCATATCATCAATCGATGGATGCATTATGTTCAGAAAGCATACATGTTATGATACTATTATGATATAGCACAATGCATAGATATTGTGAACATTATTTCAAACACATAGGACAACTAATGCATTGATGACATCCATTATTTCTTGAAAGTAACAGAAGATACACATTGAATTCAATATAAGTTCACCATGCACAATGGAATATAGTCATTAAAGAAGCAGTGATTAAGTAATGGAGGGAACAATGCCATTTAGTGCTTTAAGAATAGTCGCTATAGCAAGGCAGCCATCAGGTGTTAAAGGGACAAACACATACTTTGGAACAGTCATTAAATATACTGACAAGTAACTATGAAGTAATCAAGGTAGCCATGAGTTTTGTTGATAAGGTTACACAGTGATGAATGTCATTCAGATACCACTCTTTGCAAAACATCTTACAACAAAAGATTTCTCTTAGCATTTCATAGACTTGTGAAAAGCATCGCCTAGTCAAGTGACACGGTAAATATAGCCTTGTTAAGCAAAGATGAAATTACAAGTGCATAAGCAGGAAGCTTGTATAAGGGTGAACTCTACATGAGACTATTTGTGTGAAAAATGATGCACAAAATGCCAATGGTGTATCTATTTACTCAATCTTGCCTAGATTATGAAAAGAAGGTTTTACCCATGTTTTACACAGAAAATCTAATGAGATCATGAGTATTCATAGTATTCACAAGAAAATGGAGATACAACCATGGTCTAGGGTTTTTTCAAAAAAACCTCAAAATATAGAAATAAAGCTCACAATAAAAGAGAACCTTTTTTTGGATTCTCACTATAAGAGAAAAGGAAGTCACGGCCAGCAACAAGGTGGACGCCCTGAAGTTTGAAAATATTAGTAGAGTTCTTCATTCTTTATTCAAAAGAACTAAAAAACTATATATTTTGGAGCAAACATAGATCTTGGATAAGGTTTTTTCAAAAAAAACCTCAAGCATACAAAGCTCTACAAAGAATATAGCCATGGCCTCCAAAAAGGTATAAATCTAGTGCAAAGAACAAACCCATAGCCATGGTCTGAAAGGAAAGCATGAAAGTGCTCGAAAAGAGAGAGCAAGGAAAATATTTCTAATCTTTTGCTTTCAAAAATGGAGAAAACATATTACAGAAGGCGAACTTATAGAAAAATAGAAGCTTCTTTCAACATCTTCTACGTTTCTTACAACAGAAAGTATTTCTCCTATAGTGAAGAGCCAAGCACAAACACAAGAAATAGAAAGATGAACTTACCATGCAGTCTCCAGTAGAATTTTTGCATAAAAGGCTCAGGATCTCACCTAGAGACTTCATGATAACCTCCAGTTCAAGACCTTGCATGGTGGCGCCCAATTTTGCATGACTTTGCAAAAGTGTAAAATGAAGAAAGATCAAAGAAGCCACGGGTTTGTTTAGGGTTTCTTTTACCCTAGAAGGTGTTGACCAAGTTAAGGCATTTTTTGCCTTAATTTTATTATTATTTCTTTCAAACTAATTCCTTGACCCTTTCAAATATAACCCACCTTTACTTCTTGCATATCCACAAAAACACATATAGATTTAACTTAACAATTATTAAAATAAATTTATTTACATTAATAAACTTGTTGATAATATTGTAATATTGGTTTTATAAACACTTATTAAGATAAATCAACTTAACGCATTACCTTTAACACTTGTTAGTATAAACCAATACATGCATCTTGAATGTGCAAGAAGTAAAGATGACTTATACAAGTGAACTGGAGCGTTGTGCATTCTTTGACTTAGAGTCAAATTTGAGTTTTTTTCAAGATCTTGTTGATTGAGGCCATCATTCATGGAGGATTTTGGGGCATGAGACTCATTTTTACATTGGTTTTGGAGTTTTGTTGATCATGTGCATTGAGAGGAGGAGTTTGCAATTGTTTGAGCCCAATTTACATCAATTGTGGGCCCTCTTTTCATGGATTTTCATCTTTTCTCATGGGCGAAATATTTGGAAATATTTTCACTTTCAGTTAGCTGATAGTTCCACCTCCTAGTGCCTTGGAGCAACCTATTGTATATATTGAAAAAATTTAGTCTTTTTCCTCAGATCTTTCCTTTTGGAGAAGGTTTTGTAGCTCATTTTATTTACAAATTGATATAGATTAGCATGTTATAGGTTACAAGTTGTTTTCTTTATGCAGAATTTACCTATTGTTTTCATTCAAAATCTATCAAGTTTTCCTCTTCAAAATAATACAAAGTGTCTTTATGAATGATTTGATAAAACTATTGTGTTTTAACAATCAAAACCTTTAAGTTGTCTCATTCATAATTGTACATCCATCACAAGTCTTTAGTTGTGTTTATTTTCATTTTGATCTTCAAACTGTGAAAAATTATTTTCCTTTTGAAGGAACAAACTGTTTAACCTTCTTTAGAATCATTTTTTGTGATTAAGTTACCATTTTTGAATTGTGTAAACATTTTCTCTAAGAATAGTTGTGAATCATTCTGCAAGCTTTATTATCATTTAGGTGCATCACCATACTTTAAGATTCAGTTTGTCCGTTTATTTCGAATCCTCCTCTCCTTTTCCTTCAGAAAACCATTTATTCATTAGAAAATCATAAGGGAGCCAGCTCATAATCTGGAGATTCATCTTTACTATGAGCATACCCACAGGATTGAAGATGTTTCCATGTTTCATGATATTGTTGAGCATATAAACTTGGCATCTGAGTGCAATCTTTGTGACAACAGTTTTTGGCACACCCGGTGGGAATTTTTGGACTCTCCTAGTCCAAATATTTTCCACATAATTATGATTTTTGGTTGTGAAAATCAGTATTTACAGCCTTTGGAGGCAGGATCTACACACACACCTAGTGACTTAGGGTACAAATCTACTAGTTTTAATAGATCAAGTGTTGGTATGTTTCAAAAAATCAAGCTTTTATTCTTATTTCTAGCTCTTCATATGAGTAGAAATGTCAAATTTTCATATTCAATATGTATACCCACCCCCATACTATGAAAATATTGTCAAAAAACCTTCTTATCAACCATACCCAAATAGATACATGATGTTGTTTTTATCCCAAATAGCCATTCAAGAGTAGTATATCAGCATGCTCAACATGCTTACCTCCCACCCACCCCTGCTCATCCTTCATATCAACATTTATTTTTCCAAAATTAGTTCAAACACCCTCCTAATCACCTCTAAGATTTGGAGGTAAGGGATATGAAGGATAGCATGAATGACATCAAGGGAATATTGTTAGACTTCACAAAGCATATAGAAGAGATCAGGAGGCAACAAGAGCTTTATTTGCAGCAACAGGAGTTAGATTATCAGGCCTACCTTCATGAGCAAGAGTTGGAGACACAAAGAATATAGTTTGAAGAAAAGCTTGAGAGGGAGTTAGTTTCAAAAGAGGAGCAGATGAAGTTTTTGTTTGCTCAAACACAAAAGAATGAGGTCCAAACAACTCCTTTCATTCTAGATCATCCCTTTCAAGATGAGGTTAGTAAGTATGAAATTCCAAGTTTTAAGCAAAATGAGCCTCTTATCTCTACAAATCAGCCTTTTTCAGCTTGAAATTCCAAATTTCATAAGCCTTCATCCTTTGCAAGTTGAGGAAAGTAATCAGGTATAGCCTAGTATAGTTACAGAGTAGCCCATTGATTAGGATATCCCATTGATCATGGAGAAGATTAGAAGTATAAATCCACTACATTTAGCTGTAAAGTATTGCTAATTAGGGCAAAAAAAGATTGATTTGGAGCAAGGGGTTGTAAAGTCCAAACCAATCAAAATTCTAATACAGTATCCAATTCATAGCCAAGAGTAGTCTAAAACACCTTATAATGAACTTAGTAATCCTACTTCAGTAGCTGAAGGTTCTTCCAGTCCCTTTTGTGCCACCAAATTAGAAAAATCACATTTGGAGCAAAAGGTTGTTGTTGTTTATAATGTGTTCTCGGTTGAAAATGAACATAATGTGTGTGTAGAGGAGGTTGGTTAAAGCTTGACATTGAATCCTTTGTGCTTTGATTCATTTGAGAAGTTTTCTAATGTTGTTTATGAGATGAATGAAATCATAATGGAAAGGCTACAAGGTGAAAATCTTCTGCTGCAAAGAAAAGTTGTCAAGGTTTCATTGAAGAAGGCACCACATGAGGAGGAAGATTAAATTTATTTGTTTGATCATCTACCTAGATTTGTTGACAATGAGGAAGAGAGCATACAGGTTCTCAACTTACCAGCTGATTTGGAACAGCAAGAACATTTTAAAAAAAATTATGAGTTTCCGGTCCATGAAAGAAAGGATAGGATAGAATCTCAATCCATATAGAGAAGCAAAAGGATAGTTTTGTTTTGGATTCTAGCAAGCTTACTTTGCATCAAGATAAAACTGACTACCAAGTCGAACATGAAACCAAATCATATCAAGTTCTCCATGAAGATGAAGCATCTAATTTTTTTTCAGAACTCCTTGTGTACTACAATGAAGAGGCTAACATGGATGAAACTAAGGTAGCTTTTCTTGAAGAGAAATCAAGTGGACTAGCTAAAGACAATAAGCCTTTTCAAGAAAACTATATGCTAAATTGTCAAGATCCTAACTGTTCATCTTGTAGAGAGTTTGCCACTCTGCTAAATTCTTGTAACAACCACGACCCCAAATCAGTAAGTGGTGAGGACAAGAAGGTAAAACAAGTTTTTGAACTTGTTTTTTTTTGCATTTAATCAATATGAAGCTAATCAATTCGAGGAAAAGGAAAGTATGCAGCTAAATCCTTTAGAAGAGGAGGCCAAATGTCAAGAAGAGGAGCAGGAATTAGACAACTCCAATTTGGATAATTTTCCAAGCCCCCCTATTTAGTCCATAATGCACATTAAAGCTACAAGTGGCAACATGATAGTAAATAATCCACAAGAAACCAGCAGTATGAGCAGAAAATTCATCCTTTCAAGAGGATTTCCAATAAGAGATTTAGCTAGCAGGGAGCTAAATAAAAATACACATGTTATTGTTGCATCCAATGAGGAGGTTGCAGCCTTAAAACAACTGAATCAAATCACTTATTCACCCCATAACAATAGTATCCATGATCAGGTTCAGATGGTGAGTGAGTTTTTTTTTGTTCTTCAGATAGTTCTTCAATATTCTTTAGGGAATGTTTGTATGGATCATATCCTATCAGTAATAAGTCACCTTGCAAAACATCCTATGTTGATTAGAAGGGGAAGTTATTTCCCAATACCATTTAATAGTTATGTTTGAGCACTACCATTGTAGGTTAGTGTAGGGTAGGGTTGTTTTCAGGTTAATAAGTGCCTGTGGCATAGTCATTTCAGTTCATTTTTTGTTTTCCACGAAGTGCAAATGCACAGGTTTGTTGGCCCTGTCTTAAATAGTACCATGATAGTTTGTGTTGGCCTCCTACAATGATTTAAAAACTAAGCCCTTAAAGCTATGATTCAAAGATTGGACATCTAAATTGAATAGCCATTCAATCATCATGAAGGTGCATTTAACTTTTCAACCCAGGGATGTGAACTTGAAATGGGTCAGCATAGTATGTGCACTAAGGATCCCAAGTAGCCATATTCATTTTACAACTAAGAAAAACATAATGCTAAAGGTAAATTGCTTAGAAGGAAATAACATAAGTACTAAACATCAACCAACAACTATGCTAAGCTGAAATGCATGAAAATCTGACCAAACAAATAGGAAACTACTCTATCTACTTTGGTTGTAGGAACAATCACATAATGGAATTCTAGTGGTTGCAGGAATAGTTAGTGCCAAATTATTAACTAATTATTGAACAGAAAGTAATAACTAAACTAAGGATGGAATGCTCACCAAGTGGGCCCCCTTGGATGAGTATCCTCTAAAACTAATGTAAACTCAAATGTACAGACTTATAACTTGAACATCTTATTCATTGGAAAACATGAGTATAGTAGAGCAGTGTAAAATGTATCGCTGAAAACTAAGAATAGAAGTACATCATCAGATCAAGCAACCTCCTAAGAAGGAGCATCTGACTCTTATTTATAGGAAAAGAACTGACTAATTAAGCAAGGAATTCAACTCCATGAATTGGGAGGACTCCACTTTAGGGAAAGCAAAGAAAGTGGAGGGGCGGTTACATGTGCATGGAATCTGGTCAGACGTGCCTGCCTCAACACAGATTTAGCATAGTAGTAATGCCTATATTCCCTCAACATTAATAAAGATCATTCACAAGGTAGTTACAATTTGGTTTGCATGAGGAATCTCCCATCATCAACCCCTTTGAATGATTCCCTTCATTGACCTTTGCATGACCACTTTGTTAGTCGTTATGGTGAATGACCAGTTGGCAGAATCTTTTCAATCTAGTGGCCTTGAATGATATCTACATGGCATTATTAGTATGCATAATAATCGCATATCTATAACTATCTTAAATAACATTCACTAATCCACATGTAGAATTAACACAGATAGTCCATATAACATGTCAATGTCATTAAAGATTTGCAGAGATAAAATTAGGTCCAATGTCTATGGTTTCGAGGAAATATCAATATTCAAACATCAAGGTTCATGAAAATTTTGACAAATAGATCATAAATTCTACCAAAATTAAACCATAAACTAGACTCATCATCCCCCACAACCTAAGGTTTTTTGTTGGTCCTCTAGCAGGGGAAGGGTTGTTCTTCTACTTAGTCAAAGCCCTAAAATTTGCAACTGCCAACTGTACCACATAAGTGATTGTTGTGCATGTATCAGGATCCAAATAGAACCCTTGTTGTCTATCTAATCGGTTCCATCTTTATCTCTCTGCAGCAATATCATAGTTGTAAAACTTGTAATTTGGCATGGGCCACATCAGGATGGGTGGCTGAAAAGTCAATGGAAGCCAGAATCATCCTTTTTTCCTCCCATTTTGTATATATTTGTTAATTTATTTAAGTGTTGCAGCATAGTTTTGTATAGAGTGGGGCTCAGATTGCTTTAGCTCATTAGTTAGGTTGTTCCATCTTTATGACAGGCATTCTTCATAGTTTCTTCCTGCTTTGCCAACAACCTCACACACTACCATAAACCCTATCCAAGGCATAACTTATTAACCATAGCTGTCTCTGAGAAGCATTTTGTGCCACTCCCTATAAATGTCCCCTAGATTTCTTGATTTGGCCTTGATGGGAAGAGGGATGTTGGATTCCAATTGCTTATTAGCCCCATATTGTTGTCCCCAACTGATCTCATTTTGTACCTAGGACATAAATTCTAATTGACATCCCAACATGACAAGTGATTCAATCATGGTCTTGAGTCACAAAGATACTGTGCAAGTAAAATTAATAATAACAAATTTTTCATCTCATAGAAAGTAATCTAACAAGTAGCTGAAAATCAATAGGAGTCTCAGAAGTTGTTTAAAACCTCAGACAATCCTGATTGCTAAAAGAAAGATATTTCTCCTCAACCAAAAGCATAGACCCTTGAGGCACTACATTCCTACTATTCTGCTACCAAAGTTGCCTCATATCGCATCCACCTTCTTCTTAGCAGCACTTAGCGCATCAATAATCAGAATCTCCCTCACAATCTTTCTTTGAATCTCCTTCTTCATCCCACGCTATCTTCTTTTCACCCTTTCTTGCATCTCTTTCCTATTAAATGCATAGCTACCATGTTCATTGAAAAGAAGGGTTATGTATTCCTACCAGCATCTTTCCTAGCACTGATGCTTGCTCTTCATATAGTACCAGCTACAGGGATTCAGGTTGTTCAATCAATTCTAGCTACAGGGCCTCTTGTTCCTATTTTTTCTCATGTTGCAGGATCTCTTGCTGCAAGAAATCCCGATTTTCCTCATACCCTTGATTCTCAACTTGTTCTGCAATATCAGCAAGATCTTCCAATGTTATGTTTGTTGCTTTCCCAAGTATATCCTCTTCCTCGACATTCACCTGCCCCATTGGAGCTTCTTTGTTCCCCCATGATATTTCTCTAGACTTAGGGCTTTCCTATGGAGGCATATCAAAGGTTGGACTAACTGGGCTTGATTTCCTGGGAGGGATTTCATGTTTTTCTTTGGCTGCAAGATGAATAGTGCCAGCCTTCCGCTTCCTAGAGCTTGGTACTTTTTTTTCCGTCAACTGCATTTTAGCTTTTCCTTTTCTTATTTCCACTTCTCTCTTATGTGCCCTAGTTTTCATTAGGATGCCAAGTGGAACATCATCATCAAGATCTGGGGAGGAACTTCCTTTATCTAAGTGCTCTATCTCATAAGAGCTAATCTCTATGGTATGTTCTGTTGTAGGAGGGTTTGCACTAGGGCCTATGCCATAGGTTGAAGCACCAGAGGGTTTAACCTGCTCAATCTTCTACTAGACCTACAAGGTTGAGGTAAAACCTTAGGTCGCAAATGCTTTGGTCTAATTTTATCAATATTTAAGAATTATTCCCAAGTCATCTCAGATACATCATACTGAGACTTCTCAACTAACAATTTAATCAAAAAATGGTGGGAAGCGAAATTGTCCCTACCTTTCTAAGTCTTGGCTACCATGATTGAAAGAAGGTGGTAAAGCACGTTCAGTACATTCATCCTCCTCCTGTGCCTCATGTGATTCAAGAGTTTAAAGTGCACAAAATGTAGAATTGACTGGCATCCTTTACAAGTGATATATTTTATGACATGAATAGCTACTTGCTTCCATGGCTCGGGCAAAGAGGTTCTTTTTGCACCTTGTTTTCCCATGCTCAATGGAGGGTCACCAGGTTCTATAAATTCGGCCCTAACTGACATGGCATCTCTAGAAGTAGGGTAATTTTCACCATTGTTAGGAAACCCTGTAACCTCTGCAATTCTTTCTTCAGTAGCCAATACTTCCAACCCTTTTACCATGGCTTTTCCCTCAGACAATGTCTAGGAAAATTCTAATGCAATGTCTTCATTAAAATCATTCAGCTTCATGAAATAGTCTAACCAGCCACATTTTATGAATTCAGCTTGTGAAGGTGCATCTTACAGTAATACATCATGAACCATGGGTTCATTCCTGATTAACCCACCTCCCATTGTCTACAATCAACAATCACTCTACAAATTTTTCGTCCTGCAATAATGCCAATGTTGCCTAAATTTTCCTTTTCTATTTTTCCTTTTCTTTCTTTCTATTTTACCTTTTGGCTACTTAAGATTATGACAAGATCAATAATGGTAGTAAATGAATAATAAAGGAAGGCTATGATTTGTGGAAGATTCGTTGCAAAGATTGTGGAGAAAGTATCGATCATCTTTTAAGAAATAAGTTGAGCAATTAATGAAAATGAGGTGGAATGAGGTGGAGTGGAATGAAGTGAAATGATGGAAGAGAGATAATGGTGGAGATGGATGGGTGGATGGGTGGATGGGTAAAGAAGTGGACTCCCATAGAAGTGGAAGTCTTTATTATGAGAAGTACATACCTTAATTAGCCAGAAAGAGGGACACTAGGTCCACTCTTCCGCCATAGAAGCTGGCAAGGCAGATCAGAGTGAACTATTGTGGTGAACCTCTTGACATTGATTGTGATACAATATGAGTATTTATGACTCATTTACAAAGCGCTCAAACTGACTGTCAATATTAGTGAAAGTTGAACAACACCATTGTATATTTCAACAACAACCCTTTAGCATGTCCTAACCAATTTTGTTCAATTTTCTCAGATATCTCAATATCTTGAATCACAGAAAAGGCCCACCCCCGTTGAATTTCTTTTCCTGATGAATTTATCATGCCACCATTCTCTTTTGATTCTGCGACCACCTCTCAGGTGAAGGTTTCTCCCTCATCTCATCCAAAGCATTCAATTGCAGGATTCTTTCTCTTTGTGCCTCAGAGATATCCATCCCCAAGTCTATTGTAGTCCTAAGAGTCTTATGTTCAAATTCAATGGGCATCATGGTTGTTTTTCCATACAGCAACTCAAAAGGAGTGAATCTTGTAGTTGTCTTCTAGGTTGTCATATAGGCCCAAACAGCTTCTGGCAACCTTTTTTCCTAATCCTTTTTATGAATAGCCATTGTTTTGGTCAAGATGGCTTCAATCTCCCTATTAGTCACCTCAACTTGGCCATTGGCCTAGGGGTGATAAGGAGTAGACTTCTTGTGTCTTATGTTGTACTCATTGACCAGTGCTGCAACAAGGGTTGATGTGAATTAAGCCCCTTGATCAATCACTGTCTCTCTTGGAACTCCATACCTTGTGAAAATAACTTCATAAAGAAAATCAGCAACCTTATTATCTCTTGCATGCTTCATGGCCTTAACTTCTACCCACTTAGTTGCATAATCAATGCAAACTAAGATATAAGACTTACCATTTGATGGAGGATCAATGGGTTCTACAAATTCTAGTCCCTATTTGTCAAATGGAGTGATTACTACCTGAGGTCAAAGTGGCATATCATTAGATTTGGTTGGTTTTCCCATCCTCTAGCATTGATCACATTTTCTTGTATACCTTCCCGCATCCTTGTGGAGTGTTGGCATGTAATATCTTGTGTTCAAGATCTTCATTGTTGTCCTCTTGGTTGTAAAATGTCCTCCACATGGTTCATTGTGGAATGCATGCAAAATATCATATGTCTCACCTTCTTCCTCACATATATGGTTCCATCCAATATAAATCAAACATCCTGCAATCCATGAAAAGGGAAATGATTTTTCAATGAGCACCCTTCTCTCTTTTGGAGAGAAGTGGGGAGGAACTCTCCCTGTGACTAGATAGATAGCTATGTCAGCGTACCAAGGTGTTTGCACACTGATGGAAAATAAGTGTTATCGTGGAAAAGAGTCATCTATGGCTTGATTCTCTTTTGATATAGTCAGCCTTGAAATAAAATTTGCAACAACATTGGCCTTCCCCGGTTTATCCACAATGGTTATGTCAAACTCCTGCATCAACAATAACCATCTTTCCAACCTATCGGTGATCAAGGGTTTATTCATGAGATATCTAATGGTTGCATGATTAGTGTGCACAAATATTTGATAGCTTGTTATGCAGTGCTTGAATTTTTTCAAGGCGTAGATCACTGCCAACATTTCTTTTTTTGTCACTATATAGTTGAATTCAACTCCTTGCAATTTTTTACTAACAAAATAAATGGCATTTTCAATAGATCCTTCTTTCTATCCTAAGACTAATCCTATGGCATAGTCTGATGCATTTGTATGGATGTGAAAATGAAGCTCCCAATTATGTCCTTTGAGTATAGGAGCATGAGTCAAAGTTGTCTTTAAATCAGAAAATGCTTTGTCACAGTCTTTTGTCCATTGAAATTCAGCATCTTTGGTGAGAAGTGTATACAATGCTGCTACTATTTTGTTGAAATCCTCGATGAACCGCCTATCATAGCTTGCATGTCCCGAGAAACTCCTAACATATTTTTGTTTTGCAGGTGTAGGCAGATTTTTTATTACCTCAATCTTTGCAGGGTCTACTTGAATTCCTTTGTGAGAGATGTAGTGTCCAAGAAATACACCTCCATGCATCATCATGAAACACTTTTCACCATTTAGAGAGAGATTGTGATCTTCACATCTCTATAGGACTTTCCTAAGATTCTCTAATGCTTCATTGAAATCAGCACCATAGGTGGTGAAATCATCCATATAAATTTGTATGCAATCATGAGAGATGTCTGAGAATATGAGAATGACTACCCTGTAAAAAGTTGCAGGTGCATTGCATAAGCCAAATGGGAGTACCAAATAGGCATAGGTCCCCCATGGATAGGTAAAGGTATTCTTCTACTAGTCCTCAAGTGCAATTTTGATCTAGTTATAACCACTGAAGCCATCTAGAAAAAAAATGTATTGTTTTCCTACAAGTGAGTCCAAAACTTGATCTATGAAGGGTAAAGGAAAATGGCCCTTTTTGGTGGTAGCATTAAGTTCCCTGTAATCAGCATAAACCCACCATTTCCCTCCTTTATTGGGAATAATCACCAATGGAGACACCTACTAGCTATCTAAAATGGGGTAGATAAATCCTGCATCTACCAATTTCTGGAGTTCTCCTTTTACAATTTATCTTAGTGCAGGGTTGATTCTTCTTTGTGGTTGTTTAACTGGGGTGAAATCATCTCTTATATAAATTCTATGAGTGCAAAGCTTAGGGTACAATCCCTTCATCTCATGATAGTCCCATGCAAATGCATGTTGGTGGGTCCTCGATAAGTTTTCCAACAACAACTATTGTTCTTCATTCAGTTTGTTGTTAATATTCAGATATTTTCCTTCTGACACCTGTACTTGTGTAGTTAACTCTATCATAGTTGCTTCATTAACACATGGTACCTTGATTTCATATGGTAACAATGTATGGTACATACCTGTTGTTGTAGAAATTTCGATTGCAGGAAGAGCGGTTGTAGGAAGAGTGGTTGCAGGAAGTGCATCTGCAGGAAGAACGGCTACAACAAGAGTAGACAGAAGTGTCCTGAATGGAACAGCATAATGAGAATATGATGCTTCCTCCACTTCACAATGATTTTGAATGATGTTATCCAATACTTCATCTTCATCTTGAAGCTGCATAAAAGAGCTTATGCCTAACATCATAAGCGTGCCGCCGTAATGACCTCCTCGCCTTCAATTAATATGTGCGTAATAAGGGGATTTATGAGTTCTTCATCATGGGATGGCTAAGTAGGAGGATAAAGAGCAACCTTTTTGGTTCTTTTTCCATCAAAAATGGTCATGTCTCTTGTCCTACATCCAATATATGCATCTTTTGTTGCTAACCATGGTCTTCCTAGAATGATAGGGTACCCACCGAGTGTGGATTTAGGAGAAAGAACGCGAAATCTCGCCGGTATTCCTGCTAAGTTCAGAATCACCACAAAGAACTACTATACCATCAGTTTTAATAGTAGAACCATCGCCAGTTTCGCAAAAGACAAGAGGAATAGGTCCTCATGCTTCTGCAACATTTAGCGCGTTGCAGTATATCCTTGGTCATTACATTTATTGTTGCCCCAATTCAATCAAAGTTACTCTTTGATTGATCCCATTTATAACAACTCACTACACGCCACCGTGGTCAGCTTCGGTACCAGTGGAGGTCACTTCCTGCCATGATGTCAAGTATGTCTCCTACCGCCACATGATCCATAGTCTTTTCTTCCCCGTTAGCTTCTAAGGATGCTTCCTTGATTTGTCAGCCATAGATTAAAACTACTCATGGTTTGAAAAACAGGCATTCGTATACAATATTATATAAAGCTTCCGGGGCCTGATCGGCAACACGCAAAAGTCCTCCTTTTCTCCTTCTCGCAACTTCCAATCTCCGAGGAAATGGTGGTTCTTGTTCAGTTTTCTTGACTAGGACTAGTTTAGGATTTTTAGGTGCACTGGGTTGAATGGGGGTATTCATAGGCTCCTCTTCTTCCATAGGAAGCTCAGTGATAATGGGTGTGGAAGGAGTTGGTATAGTAGTTCTTGAACGTAAGTGGATGTCACTCACACTCATAGCATATACAGGGAATTGATTTGAATCAGCAAAGTATACAGGCTGTTGATGTGGTTTGTTATTTGGATTGGGTGTGGGTTGAGCTTGTAGCTGAGTAGGTTTAGGTGGATTTGAGCTTGAATTAGCAAGTGGAGGCATTATAGCAAGCTATTGGGGTTGAGAAGGTGGTTGCATGTAACTATTTGGCTAGTTTGGCCATTGTTTTCCTCCCCTCCATTGATTTTTTTGTTGCCAATTTCCTGGGGGTGGCTGCCAATTCCCCTGAGGTTGTTGCCATTGGGGTGGAGAGTTTTGATGATTAGGCCAAGTATTTGGAGGTTTATTCCAAGGTTGTGGTGGATATCCTCCATAGTTAGATGGATATGGGGGCTACCACTGGTTACCAGATGAATAAGAATTTAAATATGGCCCAGCAAAAGAGAGTGGATCTGGTGGCATACCTTTTCTTGGAGCCCAAGGCCTCCTTTGTGCAACATAGTAGACTTGATCTTCTTCAATCTGAATTGGCTTGAACTCAGGTGCAATCTACTTTCTTTCACTATTAGTTACCATCTTACATCTGCAGTCCTTCTTCTTTTGTCTGCAATGGGGGCAATACTTTGTCAATTTTTCCTCTACCTCCTCTTGTTTCTTCTTGGCTTGAAGTGCATCTAGTTGGGTAGCAAGATTTTTTATAATTTCTTGCTTGAAGTCTACTAGCAAATGATTAATCTACATTCTTGAAACTCCACTGGTAGATGACTTACCCATGGAATATTGGTAAGCTCTCCCTTTCTTTGAAGCTTCCCTAGAGTAGTTCTGGCACATCTTATTGATATCCTCCCAAGGAACTTGGGAGATATCTCCTCCTCCCATCGGGTCCAAGGCATCAGTGCAATTGTCATTGATTCCCCTCAGGAAAAGCAGCTTTTGTGAGTCTTCATTAAGTGTATGGTGTGGATATTTTTGTAGGAAAAATAGAAACCTTGCAATGTAATCCTCTAGGCTCTCACCTTCCTTTTGGTGCATCCTAAAAATGTCACCTCCTCTCATGTCACTGCCCCTGCAATACTCCTTGTATTTCTCAAGGAATTTTGTCTTCATGTCATCCCATGTCTCCACAATATCTCTGCCTAGGCTCATGAACCATCTTAATGCAGCTTATTTTAGAGTGGTAGGAAATAGCTTAAGCCTATGGGCATCGGTGGTATAGTCATAACTCCTACAGAGTATATCAAACTCCAATAAGAAGGTATTAGTATCTTCTGTGAAAAGTCCATAAAACATGGGAAGGACTAAAGTAGGGATATTTTTGAGGTTGTCTACTTCATTCTGATGAGCAATGGGGAAAGGAAAAGCCAGTTGGTTAGATCTATTTCTATTTGCATCACCCATGCCTGCTTGATGTAGTTCCAAAGAAAAAGGATTCTCAAGCTGATTTTAGTCTTCAGAGGAAACTTCAGAGCTAGTCAAATCAGGAATTGTATCAGCAAAGGGGTGTGGATCTTCTTCTTCTTCTCTTGGTAGGTTTTGATATTCAACTAGCTAGAATGGATCAAGATTGTTAGGAAGGAATCTCCCATAAGCATCTCTTCTCCTTCCTCTATGCATGTGGTATCAACTCACTATCAGCCAGCTCGCATAAAGAATTG
>VDFB02000015.1:506485272-506498788 GCA_007258455.2 Sequoia sempervirens
TAAGAGGTCACACCGAACCCTCTTTGTTATAGCAATAGGCTTTGCAGGCTTGTTCGGCATGAATAAAACTTGGTCTCAGCGACCTGCTCAGGATGGAATGAATCAAACAGTCAGTTGACCAGATAGTAGGAGAGTCTGGCTGACTTTCTCCTTGGATGATTTTCATGCCGAATCTTCCTAGGGTGGCTTCTCCCACTGAGTTCCCCATGACCTAGCAACAGATGTAGAGTCTTTGCCCTTGTGTGAATGTCCCACTAGCCTCTAAAGATCTAACATTTGGTTATCTCATCTAATTTAAATGTAGGTGAAATGGAGGCAACAATTCTGCCGACCTTTGCGGGATGTTTGCCTGCTAAACATGAGAACCAATGACTAGGCTTATCCATTGGGCATGGAGTCATTAGGAAACTCAGAGAATAAATAAAACGTCAGTCGGCACATGGTTGTGATTTGCATGAGACTTATAGGACACAATAGGTTGCCAAAAATAGCAAGACAGGGGAAACTAAAAGAGAAAATATATACTGTGGTGAAACAACACTTATGGAAAACATAAAGCCTAAACTATTATGTACAATAGATAAACCCGTCAGATTTGAAAATAGGGATTAAGGTGTATCCCATTGATTGGGATAGGAAGCACTTCATCTTCTGTTGTAGCTAGTTGATATGCATTATGCTCCATACAGCCTATGATAATAAATGGACTAGTCCACATATTGTCGAACTTGGTGTGATGGCCTAGTCTGCTTTTCAGAACATCCCATTTGAGCATGAGGTCTCCCTCCTTAAAAGATTTTGCTGTAGCCTTTTTGTCGAATGTTCTCTTTGTTTGGAGCTGATGATACTCTAAAGATTTCATTGCTCTGTCCCTTGATTCTTCGAGTTCCATGAGCTCTGAATACCTCACAGACATGGGGTCTTTCTCCTCAAACATCTCCAACTGGCAGACAATATCAAGAACCGGAAGCTCCACAGATAGTGGCAATCTTGCCTCTTTACCATAGACCAACATATATGGTGAGTTACCAACATACCTCTTAGGGGTCACTCTATCTGCCCAAAGTGCATTCTTTAAACTATTGGCTCAGGTCCTTTGGTTTTCCTCTATGGTTCTTTTAATAATTCTGATGAGGTTCTTATTTGTGCTCTTAGCTAGGCCATTACCTTGAGGGTAATAATTTGAAGATGTGCTCAAATGAATGCCATGGTTAACGGCCCAGTCGGTTACCCTTAGACCCATGAATCCAAGGGCATTATCAGATATGATGGAGTTAGGTACTCCAAACCTAGTGACTATATCTTCATAGTAGTTCAACACTGAGGATTCGTTTGCCTCCTTCAATGCAACCGCTTCTGTCCACCTCGTAAAATAGTCAGTGGCTGTAAGTACCCATTTGTGACTAGCACTAGAGGGTGGATTTATTGGTCCAATAAAATCAATGCCCCATCTCATGAAGGGCTGCTCTACTTGAATTGGATGCAGGGGCATAGTAGGCAGCCTTTCCTTTCCTGAAAACAGAGCACATTTGATGCACTTTTTTGACCAGGCATATGCATCTTTGAACAAACTGGGCCAATAGTAACCAGCTCTCATAACCTTCCAGGCAGTAGTTCTGGGAGCAAAGTGACCTCCTACAGCTCCATCATGAAACTCATGAAGCACTTTTTCAATTTGGTCCCTGTAAATGCATCTTAACAGGACACCATTTAGATCTTTCCTAAAAAGAACATTGCCCATCAGCACATATGGTATGGACTGCAGTCTAAAGTATCTTCTTTTGGCTCTGCTCATACCTAATGGGCATTGACCAGTTTGTAGAAATTGGGTCATATCTTGAACCCAATTAGTTATCCCCATGGGTACATCATCTTGAGCATTCTGAGGCTCATTTGTATTGGCAAGCACATCATCCTTTTCTAGTTCACTTTCACTGCTCAACCCTAAAGCAAGCTATTCACAAAGACCTTTACCTCTAACTAGTTTGGTGATGCTAATATCTACATTGTACTCCACGACCTTAGTGATCCAACCTGCTCTTTTTTCATTCAGATCCTTATTCAACAAAAATTACTTCACACTTGAGTGTGCAACCAAAATATGAACCTTATTGTTTGAAAGCAAAGGTTTAAATTTTTTTAGACTTCTAATCATAGAGAGAACGTGCTTTTCAACAAATGTATACCTTTCTTAGTAATCAACAAGCATTTGGCTAAAGAAGGCTGTGGGTTGCTCCAAATTGTTGCTATTCTTCTGAACCAGCATAGCAGAGATTGCACCTCCACTACCAAAAGCATATAAAAAGAAGTCTTTAGAGAAGTCAGGGTTTACCAATGTCGGAGTAGATGCTAATGCCTCCTTGATTTCTCCAAAACTATGCTTTTCCTCCTTTGTCCAACTGAAGACTGCATTCTTCTTTAACATGGTTGTTAGAGGTCTTAGCAGGTTTGCCACATCTGGAATGAACCTTCTCAGAAAGTTGATTTGTCCCAGAAAGCTCTGTAGGCCCTTCTTGTGATTAGGCAACGGCAACTCAAGTATGGCTCTGACTCTTTGAGGGTCAATAGTGATTCCCTGCTTTGACACTATGTGTCCTAATAGTTTCCCTTCATGGACAACAAAGATACTCTTCTTTGGATTGAGGGAGATACCGAACTCTCTGCATTTTTCAAACACTTGCCTAAGATGTAACAGATGTTCATCAACATTCTTAGAATAAACTATGATGTCGTCTAGGTAAATCAGTATAATCTTGTTGATCAAACTTTGAAATGCCATGTCCATGGCTCTCTGAAACGTGGCACCAACATTGGACAAACCAAAAGGCATCCTTTTATATGCCATGGTGCCCCATTTAGTTGTAAAAGCAGTCTTAAGCTGATCTTCCTCTTTAACCAGCACCTGATTATATCCTAAAAACCATCTAGTAAGGAAAACCTTTCAGAACCAGCAACCTCTTGTAAGATTTGTTCCATGGAGGGCAGTGGGTAGTGGTCTTTTAGAGAGGATTGGTTAAGATCCCTGAAGTCTACACAGAGCCTTATCTCACCACTTTTCTTTCTAACCGGTACAAGATTAGAAACCCATGAAGTGTGCTTGATAGGGAAGACAATACCCCCCTCAGCTAGTTTAGTCAGCTCCTTAATCATTAGGGGCTCAAGTTTAGGATTCAAGGGCCTTTGTTTCTGCCTTACTGGCTTGGCGTTAGGTTCTAATTCAATTGTATGCTGAGCAATATGGGGATCAAATCCTTTCAAATCTGAATAGTCCTAAGCAAAGACATCATGAAACTCTTGGCACAAAGCAACAAAAGCTTGTCTATCTTCAGGTGAACAAAGTTTTCCTATCTTAAGAAGTTTACCTTTGAAAATCTCCAGCTCTTCATAGTGTTCTTCTTTGATTTGCAAGCCAACTCTACCCTTTTTGAGCTGATTATTAGTACTGAAAATTGACTCTATGGTAACCAAGCCTTTGGGCAATTTGTTTGTCTTCAGCTGTATGACCTGATCACCATACTGCTGCTTGAGTTTTGCTTGATTCACCATGGAGAACTGATCTTCCTCAAGCAAGAAGGAAAGGATCTGCTCATCACTGTCAAAGACTTGCTAGTGAATGTTGTTGTCAGGAATTGAGGGTCTGACTACAACCTTCACATACTGCTGCACCTTCTCTTTTTTGATGTCATTTGGAATATCAAACTGTGCTCTAATGGCTGCGAGCCTGTCAGCATGCTTGTTCTGATTTCTTGGGATAGACACTAAGTTAAAGGCATCAAAATCTTTGAGCATGTTCCACACTCTATTTCTATAAGACTTTAATGTGTCATTTTTAGCAACATTCAGGCCCCTTACTTGATTAACAATTAATTCGCTGTCCCCATGGACTTTCAAGTTGGTTATTCCTCTCTTTCTTGCCCACTCTAGACCTTGAACAAGGCCTTCATACTCAGCAGTGTTATTGGAGCATGCAAAAGCAAAACAGAATGCAGAGTAGTACCTATCACCTTGTGGAGAAATCAACATTGCACCTCCTCCTGCTCCATTTTTACTTCTAGAACCATCAAAGAACATCTACCAAAGTCCATCAAGTGGTTGCAACAACTGATCCGCATCTTTCTCCAAGTTTGGAATCTCTCTATCAGGCTCAAGAATGACATAGTTGCCCATACCAGCATCTTGAATAAGGTCTTCAAGACTGTCCGATACATTTTCAACCGCCCATTCATGCAGTAGCACGTCAGGAACAACTTCTGATTGGAGTTCTTGAGCAGCAGCTAGTTCATTGTCAGTAAAAGCAACACAATTTGTGTCTGCAGCAATAGGAACAACATTAAAGGGACTTGGGTTATATGGCTCAATGTGATATTTGGCCAATCTTTTAGACTTGATGGTAACCTTAGTCCCATATCTTGTTCTAAAAAGCATATGTGACAAATTAGCCGATACATAACCACCTATCTTGGCTGTAAAATCTCTAGATAAACACAAGGAAAAGAAAGGTGGAAGGTCTATGACACACATGTCTTGAGGGACTGAAAAGTTTGGACAAGCATGGAGAGTGAGGTTTAAATTCTTGACAATACCCAAAGTGTTAACCGAAGTGCCATCCAATTGAATCACTCCCTTTTCTAAAGGCTGGTATTTTAGTCCAAGTTTGTCAGCAATCTGTTTTGGCATGATGGAGTTGCTAGCTCCACTATCTACCATACAGTTGTAGACTAATTTATCACCAATAATCACTGACATGTAGAAAGGAGGTGGTTTAACTCTTTTCTCATTCTCTATGCAAGGCTGCTGATCATTTCCCTGAGAATCATTTGTTAACACAACTCTAACCTGACCTATTGGGAGCTCAGATTCATCAGACATTTTCAAACTTGATAGGGCTGATTGTAACATATCCTTTTGATCGGGGATGACTAGAGAATCCCACATAGACATGGTTACATTTGTCCTTTTCATAGTATCAAGAATGTTAAAAGGTACAACTAGGTTTACTTTATTGTGTACCTTTACACCAGTGTGATCAGCTTGTAAGCGTGGCTGCTCTTTAACTGGGAGTTGCTGATTTCCTTGCAAAACACTAGCCACTCAAGAGGTAGATGGTTCCACAGCTGCCACCCTTCCTCTATCAGCTACTTGGTCAAGCTCAAATGCTCTCTTTTTGGCCCTGGTATTAGCTACAACTGGAGAGCTATCCTCATTCAACCCACATAATTCTTGACCTTGCCAATTAAGCAGGGTTGTATGATTGCTTAATTGGTCCTGATGTTGTGAAGATGCATCATTGCATGCACTTTGCTGTGAACCTGAAGCATTTTGTACCATCAGTGCTTGATTGATGAGTCCATTTGAACAAGTGGCTTGATTATGAGGCTGGTTACAAGGGTAGCACCACTCATAATCAGTTGCTAAGTTGTTTCGAGTGGGAACCAGGTCCCTGACTGCACTAACAGGTGCTGGAGCATAGGCCTGAAAAGGCCTTGTACCTCTACGGCAGGCCACGATAAACATACGATCGCTGCGTATTCCAGCAAAATTCTTCTTCATGATATGAAAATTTGAGCTTGAGGCACAGATTTTCTTTGTTGATAAGGCACGGAATAGGTTTGTTTGCTTTTCCAAATTCATCCAACTTGTTACCAAAATGCAGCCAAGGCATGATCTCTGTAATTATTGATAGGCAAGCCCGCTCTGCTTATCCCGATGGTTTGAACAAACAATTTAGTAGCGTTAATTTTAAGTGTGAAGGAGAAGTATTTTAGGGGGATGTTTTGGATAGTTTGGAAAATTGGCGTTGGTGGCTAGGGCAATCTTACCCGGCTTGTATTGGGCTGTTTTAGCTCGATGGCTGCTTCAAAACCCTATCTAGGTAAGGGCCTCCTCCCATTGGCTGTCATGGCTGATATATGCTGTTCAGAGCTCTTTCAAAAGTATAAAGGGAATACATACTCTGGGAGAGTGACCTCCACCCAGATTCTTGAGGGGGATTATCCCAAAGTCCTTTAAGAAATATAAGTTGAGTTATTTCATACTCTGCTCTTAGGGAGCCCCTCTTGAATTCGCGTCGTGCTCCGGTGAAACCAGAGTTCGGACTTTGTCTTGGAATTGCTTGTGCAATTTTTCTCCAAAATCGTCCCATGTTGCAATCGAATTGACTGGTAGGCTCCTATACCACTGTACAGCTCTTCCCTTTAGTGAAGCAGCTAGCAATCTCACTGCAGCGTCCTCTTCGGTTATGTGGTGGACTCCACAAAATGAAGCCACATCTCTCAAATGTTCAATTGGAGTAGTTTGATCTTCTCCCGCGAAAGTTGGCAAACTCTTCAAGGCTGCCATTGGGATAGCATTGTGTTGTAACAGATTCAAGGGACTCCCTCTATTGAAAGCAATGAAGGGTTGATTCCTTGGAGCGGCCATTGAAGGTATCTGAGGTGGATTTGTTGATGCAATGAAATGAGACCTTACAGGTGGAGGAGTGGACAGAGTTCTTCTAGAAGGGATGATTGTTGTTCTCGGCCTTTCCTCAACTCTGGCTTGTCTTCTTGGTGGTGACAACTGCAAGTATTCAAAAGGGCCTGAGCTGCTTCTTGTTCGAACTCTTTTCATATACTATGGAAGGCGTGGATTTTTGGAGTTCCTCCTCTTTGTGGAGTTGCCAGGTATGCAAAAGGATTGTACAAAGTATTATAATTCATTGGATGCATACCAAACCAGCAGTTAAAACAAATTCCTGTCCCATCGGGTGTGCCAGAAACTGTTGTCACCTAGAATCACACCCTGTGCAAAGTTTGACAAAAAACTGAGCATTCTAGAGCAACATAGGATCATCTCAAGGCTGTGGGTCACCTATAGCTGAAATGAACCTCCGGAGAAGGCCGACTTCCTTTGGGTATCACCTAAACTATTGTTTCTTTGAGAGAAAAGAGGGAAGAGATACATAAATTAAAGGACTACACTAGGGTGATACACCAAACTGTTTGAGAAATCATGAAATGAACACAGGAAGAACATACACTTGAAAGCCTAATCGCTATTCTCAGAACAACCTCTTTTAGATTTAATGCTTTAGTCCTAACAGGTTTGGCCCACATACACATCTCAGGAAGGAAAGATTAATTTCACAGCTCTAAGATATGAATACAGAATTATAAAACACAGTTAAAGAATTGCATTGTTCAAAAGAAAGATACATAAATGAGAATCAATATAAACATGAACACAAAATTCCAAGGTAAACTATGTGTTGTATTCAGGATTCCAGTTGAGTTACAGAAAAACATACATTGATTGAGAAAGGATTGATTAAAAAATCACTAACTCTTTAGAGTGTGTCCTCAGAACTATTTACAAAAAGGCAAGAAATTCCTTATATACAGACTAATATCGGCCCATTAGGGCTTACAAAAGTTTCCCAATTCAGAAAAATATCTATCTCAGATCTTTTGATCAAAATTAATGCTGAAGCCCCTGTGTGTCCATGATGGTGAAGAGTCATCTCCGAGGAATCCTTCTTCAGATATCTTCAGCTACCGCATTCATTCCGATCTTGTTGTCATGTTCGATTGAGCTACCTCGGCTGCACCTTGAATGCTCTGAGCCTGCTACAGATACACGTCGCCCTTCATCCTTTTGACGTTCTTCAGACTACCATGGTTTACCTTTAGATTTCTCTGATTGGTTGAGTGAAAACCACACAGCATCTTCGACGGTCAAAACATTCCCCTGTTGAACCATATATCAGTGAGACACTAATCATGTCTCTGTGATGCGGTTAAAACTTCTTGCAAGCATCGGCAAGTCATGGAGCCATCGCTGAGAGCTCCCAGCGAGACCTAAAGATCATACCGATTCTACCAGAGCCATCGACGAGACACCATTTGTCGCCAAGAGATCAGTGGGTTGACATGTCACATGGAGATCCCTTTCTGTCGCTGAGACCACATGATATTGGTAAGACATCCCTCCGACAGTCAGTCTCTACATCAATAAGATTCATCTCCTCTCGGCCTGACGTCCCTATTTCGGGAAGAGGTTGTGCCGAAGGTACTTTAACTTTGGCGAACACACATTTCGTTTCACTCTGGCAAGACTCCTTGGTATCGCCGAGACATCTCGTAGAACTTCCCCTCTTCCTGGCGAACTCTTTTTTCGTTCTAAAGGCTTCACTACTCGGTGAGACTCACGCCGAAGCCGCCTCATTTGATCTCTTAGGCATGGCCCCTATCCTTCGGCAAGACATCCTGACGAAGGTAATATCCTTTGCTGACGCTGCCCTGTTTTCATTTTGGAGGCTCCTATGTTTTGTGAAACTCATGCCGAATCTTTTCCTCCTTCACCGAGCTCTGCTTCGTTTCAGGGAGACATCTCCACTTCGGTATGACATCCTAGTGAAGCTATCTCCTTATGCCGATAAGACCCTTCCGTGCATGGTGGGGAAGACATAAGCTTTTCGCTGTGACCCTTCACAGAAGCCTTAAACTCCTGTTGAAGGGAACCCGTGTGAAGTCGGTAAGACATTTAATGTCGGCGGGACATTTTGGCGAAGTCCCATAGTTACACCGAGGATCACTATTGTCGGCGAGACATCGAACCTTTGCTGCAACTTCTCACTGAGCGCTGTAGGTCTCCCCGAAGCCCGTGGTTGCCGAGAGTCTCGCCGAATGATGATTGAATGGCCTATTGACCAAGGAAATCCATGCGGTAAGAGGTCATACCGAACCCTCTCCATTATAGCAATAGGCTCTGCAGGCTCGTTCGACATGACATAAACTAGGTCTCAGTGACCTGCTCAGGATGGAAAGAATCAAATAGTCAGTCGACCAGACAGTAGGAGAGTCTTGCCGACTTTCTCCTTGGATGATTTTCATGCCGAAGCCTCCTAGGGTAGCTTCTCCCACTGAGTTCCCTGTGACCTAGCAACAAATGTAGAGTCTTTGCCCTTGTGTGAATGTACCACTGGCCTCTGAAGATCTAACATTTGATTATCTCGCCTGATTTAACTGTAGGTGAAATAGAGGCAACAGTACCTTCTACCATACATTGTAAACTATTGTGATGGTTTGATGTATACTTTATTGTTGGAAAATGTGCCTTAATCTCACAGGCTGAAACCTCTGAGAAAGCATGGTCGCTGTGACATTCTTGTTGTCTGGCTGACTGACAGTTCGGTAACCTTGTGTTTTGCTCATGTCGCTGTGACTTTTCTTCTGTCTTGCCGAAGGAGCCTATCACTATGTCTTGGTGCATTCACTGTAACCCTTTGCCGAGTGGAGATCTCTTATCGACTGATGGTGTTTATCGGATATCAGAGAGACTTGGCCGAAAGGTTTACGTTTCGGTATGAAGTCTTACCGATATGAATGTCTCGTCGATAGAAGTCTTCGGAGTGACATAAGGGCTCGGGAAGATCTCTTGGCGACCGTCAGTATGTCTCATCGATGGACACTCAGAGTAACTTAAGGGTCTCGGTGTGAAGTCTCAGCGATGAAGGATTGTCTTGGCGACAATGTAACATTCGAAGACATCGGGAAGACCCTTGGCCGAAAGGCTTGTTTCGATATGATGTCTCATCGAATATTGGAAGTCTGCTGACAACACGTGGGGTCATCGGTTCAGTGTGACTCTTGGCAAACAGTGGTTTCAGGATAACATGGAAACCTCGGTAAGAAGTCTTGCCGAAGGTTGATTCTCTCGCCGACAGTGGAACACATTGGTATGACTTGAAGGCTTCGCTATGAAGTCTTGGGGATGGGCGTTTGTCTCACCGACGGTGTGGGATGCGTTCGGCATGACTCCTGGAGAAAGGTTGGCTCGGGGTAACATGGAGACTTCGGTGTGAAGTCTTGGTGACATGTGTTGGTATCACCAATGGCTGTGTGACTTTGTTGTAACATAAGAGGCCCGGTGTAACCTCTTGGCGACAGTGGTAAGTCTGGCCGACAGGAGACTTCGGTGTAACACATGTGTTTCAGTATGTTGTCTTACCGAATGAGGAATGTCTGGCTGATGGTTGGACTTTTGATGTAACGAAGTCTGGTGCTTGTTGACTCTTAGCGGTAATAACTCTTACTTAGACTAAGGATTTAATTATAACATGAAGCCTTGGTATGAAGTGTGACTGAGTGATGTCTTACTGATGGAAATAACATCGATATGACTTTGGAACATTGGTATGTTGTCTCATAGAATGGAAATTATCTCACCAATGAGAATATTGATGTCGATGTAACTTGTGAACATCAGATTGATGTCTTGGTGACATGGTGAAGTGTGTGATGGCTCTCTGCGGACTGCAGTTGTAACCTCTTACGCGATAGTGAGGGCTCTTGGCGTGAATGTACAATCCGGTCTATGGCATCGAGGGAGACCGCGATTAGTGTCTCCACTTAGGCACCTAACAGGTTGAATGCAACTTTGACCCGTTGGAAGATCATCATGGCATGAGAGCTTGGATAATTAGAAGCGAGGAATGAACCGTTCTTTAATGAGACGTTGTGACCCATTTAAGTAATGGAAGGGAAAACATGAGAAATGGAAACATCGCGACGATAATCTTTTGAGGCTTTGGAGATTGTGATCCGAAACGGTTGGAAGATAAAGGAACAAATGTATATATGCATTGGAAGCGTTGTCGCGAGGGTGTTGGAGAGCGAAGAAAAAGAAAAGCAAATGGTAATTTGTAAGAAAATTTTAGGAATATGGGAGCCATGGGAGGAGGAAGGCGGGGAGTATGTTGCTGGAATCTCTCAAATCATAAGATGCTGTGGTTGATCTCGAGGGAGGAGTTTGCTACTACTAGATTGTTTTCTGAGAATGAACAAGATGTAATCTCTAAAAAGGCTATGAGCCTGAATTGTATTGTAACATTCAGTTGCTGAATAATACAATGGCTCGCTATTTGGAGTGTGGGGTTTTTTATCCGAGAGGATTTTCCCCACGTAAATCTTTGTGTTCTGCTTTCTGTCTTATCTTTCATCTGTGTTGATTCTGTTTCTAGAATCTTTCATTGCTTGTTGTTGAATTTACATGTGCTTCTCTCAGAAGGATCAATGTGGGAAATAAACTATGTCCGTTTCCACTTTAGGACATAGTAGTACGTGTCTTTGAGGCAACCTAATAGAAATTAAAGTTACCAAAGGAACTACTATTCTTGGAGGTTAGTCTGAGATGCAAAATTTTTTTCCTTACAAGTGGTATTAGAGCCTTCTTTTGGTTGTTGGTTCTAGATATTTCTCCTGTGAAGATTTCTTAGCCTTATGGGTTGGAAGAAATCTGGAGGAATGGACTAATGTATTGATCCTTTGATGATTGGAAGCCTTGTGGTATTCTGAGACAACATGCAGCTTGAAGGATGGTCAAGATGGAAAAAGGAGTTGATCATGTTGTGATCTGTGTCTCCTGGCTGGTATAGGTATAACCTTGGAGTATGAGGTGGATTTCTTTGCTCTGTGGCTATGTAGTAGTAAAGCTTTCATATTGGGCGTCTGTGTGTCAGGCTCCTAGGTGATATGGAGAAGCCTAGGTTGTTTCTCAGTCATGGAAGAGAGTGCTTATGCTAGGTGGTGGTTCCTGGTGTTGGAAAGCACTGTTTCCTATTAACCTCGAATGCTTGAAGGCTATGGAGTTAATCATTAGATGGTTTGCAAGCTTCTGAAATAGCCTTTCTCTCTTTCTCGGATGCATGTACATGTTGGTGGTTTTAGAGTTGGTCTGAAAGGGACCTGGATTCTCCTGAACTGTTGTTTTCTTTCTAAGGATGTTTTGTACTTGCATGGCTCTGTGGTTTTGCAGGTTTTACACAGTTAAGAAAAACTTGTGACCATTTGGAGTTGCTGTTAAGCTATTATCTAGAGACCAGCCTTTTGGGGTGTTGCTAGATGAGATAGTTGCAGTTCTGCATGCATGCTTGGTGCATGGTTTGAGGGCAGGTTTCTTACCTCTTGCGCCAGAATGTTGAATGCATTGATTTAAGGTCGCTTCGACATTCATTGAGATTTGGTTATGTGTGGAACATGACTATGATGCTTGTTTTGGATGTGATTGGAAAATCAGATCTGATCTTGATTTGGTGTTTGAGTCATGTTGTCTTCGTAGTTATTCTCTTTGAAATCTCAGTTTTGCGTTTCCAATGTGATGATGGGTTTGCATGGTTCTCTTGAATGGATCTATGGGTTGTGCAATGTTGTGGGTTTTCTTTACCTACATGTTTGCTATGAGACAACTCGGAAGTGGACTGTCTATATCCACGAGGTTGATTCATTGTTGGTGCAAACTTGTTAAAGCTGGCCTTGTCTGTGGTCACTTGTGCATCGGTGTGGTGCTTTGAGATGAGAGGATGGATACTATTGAATACCTGAATAGTCAGTTATGGGAACCTATAGCAGGTAGTCATGATGCTTGGAGAGCTCGGGTGTCACGTTTTAGTGGGAGCTCTAGCAGTGACTGTGGATTCATCACGTGGTGGTGAATGGTCTTCTTTAGTGTTGCAGATGTTTCTTGGGAGAGCTCTTTGATCTTGTTGCTGTAGAAGGGATCTTTCACATTTGCATGGACATTACTTGAAGATGTGCAACATCTTGGAACCATGGAGGACTCTTGGAGTCTTTGGCTGAGGTGTTGGTGGTGCTTGACAGGTGATGTTTGTTTTTGAGTCTATTTGTTGTATGCCATGGTATAATCTTGTTTGTGCACTGGAGTTTTGGCATTGTGCATTGTACTTGAGAAATGGTGAGGTCACTTGAAGCATGGAATCTCCTATGGGGATGTGTAGATCATGGTGTCATGATAAGTTCCTGATTCAGATGATTGGAGCTTTGACAGTGGTCTGGTAATTCTTTGTGTATTGGGTGCTTTGATTATTTGCTTGGTACTTTGGGATAGTGCAGTAATGCAGTTGAAGTTTAGCATGAGATGATCGGTTGCTAGTACTCATGGACACATGAAGAATAAGGTGAGGCTATTTTTCTCTTATGAGAGAAGTGTTATTGATTGGTATTCTTGATGAATTTTTTCTAGCAGAAAGTCCGAGAAGCCTACACCTTCGTTGAACATGAGTTCAATAAGAGACCTATGAGCAGATAGCTCTTGGATTAGTCATGATGGTTTGTATATCTTGAAGGAGTATTCTCGTTCCCACTCTTGGTCTACTCGACAGTTTATCTGAGAGGTATTTGGCCCTTTATATCTTTTAGATGTGTTTTATTAAGTTCACTTTCATGATATGGATTTTGAATTTTTGTCTAATGGTTCTGGAGGATTCATAGTGGAAGTTGTACAGTTTTGTTTTATCTCCTTGTTGCTAATGAAAATTGGTAGGAGATGATATATGGGCTGATTTCTTGAAATGGGGAATGAAGTAGTTTGATCTTCTTTAAGAATCTTACATCCATGTTTTTAAAAGTTGATTTGATCTTGGTGATTGAACGAATGGATGTTGTTAAGGCTTTCTTTTGGGATGTGAAGAAGATCATTCTTGACACAGCTGGATGTTAGAAGTGTATGTAGGAGGATGCTC
>VDFB02000015.1:506498888-506522071 GCA_007258455.2 Sequoia sempervirens
AGCAAAGTCAACTACACATGGCACCTATTTGCCAGGTTTTCACCATGGTACTTATCCAAAGCGCCACCGAAGTGATTTTCACTATTGGACAAATTATTTCTCTTTACTATTTTCTTGATTTTTTTATTTTTTTGGGTGTCACCAAGACGCCTTGTTTGCCAGGTTTTCATCAAGGTAAAGATTTTTATTTTATTTTACTTTTTTGTGTATTTTTTATGGTTATGACAAGAGCTCTCTAAAGCCAAGTGTAGAATCGATGCAAATGCAGACTATTGATTGGCTCTGATTAGGGTTCCCCTTCAAGAGTGGAAATTTGATATACTCCTAATTCGTAGATTGTCATGACAAGGCATTGATCCTGCTTGGATGACTGTGTTGGATGAGATGACCTGATCTGGATGGCGAGTGCAAGCAGAAAATATGAAGGACGATAGATGTGGTGGATGAAAGAGGCTATGGTATGATCCCTAATGTGCACACTACATGGACCATCAAGCTTTAGACAAAAAGGAGCTTGGGTGACCAATGAGCTAGAGTACGTGAAGGGGTCGTCATTAAAGGTACATTGAAAAACATCACCAATGGATATGGAATGATATGACAAATGTATGAATGGGGATGGATTTAATGGGATGCCTGGAATGAGTGAAAGTGATGAGGACAAAGACCTTGGATCAACAAGCTCTTTGTTTGACTTTTTTCCTTGATAAATGCCCCCAGTGATTTTTGATGGAGCGGCAAGACTGAAGATTGAATTTTTCTTATCTCTGACATGTATTTTTAATTTATCCAATAGCTTTTTATTTTGGTTAGAGGACTCATCTTGATATTATTTTCTTTTCATTATTTTGTTTGATTCTTGATCTCCTTTTACAGATAGCTCTTTCATCAAAGATTTTCCTTTATTTTTTCTTGAAATATGACATGTTGACCCATGTCTATGATGTGAATGGATGTAAGTGAGATGGTTCAAGTGGATGGAGTGATAGAAGTGTTTAGTAGACGGATGAGGGTGGCAATGCCATCAATGGAGACTTTGGGACTATCCTTTTTGGTACTGCTAACGTCAAATAAAGCTTGCACATCTTTAACGACTTAGCAAGATGACTTAGTAGAGGTGACAGTAGGAGATGCATATCCTAGCCCAAGGCAGGTGAGATAGAAAGATGATCGTTGAATATCCTCAACGGGGTCATGCTCAAAAAGTGGATTATCATAGATATCCTTGTCAAACATGGGGTTATCTTAGACATGAAAAGTTTCAGTGGAAGTGGTTATGACAAAGGTAGATGTATCATCAATATCCTCAAAGGTTTCCATCCAAGCATGACCATCTTTTTGTGTACCTTCTGAAGCTATCTTGGCATCATTATTGGAAGTCTAAACCTTCTTAGCAACATTAGCATTGTTGTTTTCTGGTAAATTATCCATATGCTATTCTCCACATCCCATTTCATGGACTTGGACCTTAGGGTTTGATGGCATGGTAAATGGAGTGGTTGACTTAGTCAATGAAGATGGATAAATGTAGTGTGACGAAGCGGAGGATGAAGCTTCCTTATTACAAGGACTTGGAATTGAGTGGTCTCTCTGAGGTTACAGCAATATTGAAAGGGTTTAGGATCACTTGCGACTATAATTTCAATGCCTTCATGGGGAAACTTAAGGCATTGATGTTATGTAGATGGTACGGCCCTCGTGGTGTGGATCCATGGTCGAACAAGGAAAAGGTTGTATGGAAGGTCAATGTCCAAGACTTGGAATGTAGTGTACATGATAGCAGGCCCCACTCTAATTGGTAGTGTAATAACACCCTTGGAAGAGCATTCTTCATCATCATATCCCTTGATAACAATGTTTTTGGTTGTGTCCACACATGCTTTCAAAAATCCTAATATCCTAACCAGTTTGAGGGTGCAAATGTTTAACCCTACTCCACCATCTACCAAGACTCATTTGACTTTGTGCTTATGGACAAGGACTTCAAGATGCAAAGGATCATTATGGTTTATGTTTTGAGTCGAATAGTCTTGGTCGAAAAAGGTGACATGATGAGAATTATCTAAGTATCCCACCATCTCGTAGAAGCGATTGACATCAAGATCAATGGGAATGGTAGTGTATTGTAAGGCCTTGTCAAGAATGGCTTGATGGTTAGGTGTTATACGCAATAACTCAAGGATAGATATTTGCGCTGGTGTCTTCCCCAAATGGTCAAGTAGATTGTATTGGGATTTGGATGGTTGTTGTTTTTGAGGAGGGCCTTGGATAGTCACCTTAGTTTAGCAAATATTGAAAGCACATTCTGGTGGTTTCTTGATGGTAATGGTATTGAAATAATTGTCAATAGCACGAATATAATTTACTATGGTGGTATAATCAAATTTTGCATTAGTGTAATTGGAGGAGTTATTGGTCTTGTTACTCAAATTGGAGGCCTTTCCTTTTCCATGGTTCTGTAAAGGATCTATGAAGACTTTATGGTCACTATTAGATGATTGTTGTTGTCCATTGACTTCGATAGTGCCATTTTCAAAAAGGTCTTGGATGATATTCTTAACTATCAGTATTGTGAAGTGGGCTGTCATTTAGCTCGATGGTAGTCACAAAAGGCCTTATCATGTCACCAAGAAGGTTTGAACTTCCCAAGGTCATATGGTTTCACATCAAGAAGTGTTATGGCATTGTGTTGCAAGATTTGTTTAAAGATGGATTCGATTAGCTCCCCCAAGGGGATATATTTTCATCTAGTGGGAAATTTCCTTTGGAATCTTTGCTCTTGTGTGTTTTGGATGACATTTGTTGTGTGGTCTGGAGCATGCGGTGTGTTGTTGGTTGTATTGGGTCCCATTAGTATAATGGTAGGGCCTATTTGTATTTTCTTGGCATCAATGACTCCATCATTGGTCACATTTTTATTACAATCCCAATATTGTTTTTTTCATTTGAAGTGTTTTGGGTGGTCATTTTCTTGGTGGAAGTCTTAATTTCTCCCTTGTCAATGAGGGCCTTCTCAAGGATAATGCCTTTCTCTACTAGGTCTGCAAATGAAGAAAAACATTGCATTCATAACTCATGTTTCAAGTTTGAGTTGAGGTTTTCTATAAACATGACAACATTTTATTTTTCAAGTATTTTGACTGGACATCTACTAGCCAAACCCCTCCATCATTGGAAAAAGGTCATAAATTTTTCACCCTCTTCTTGTGTGGTATGACATAGTGTGGCAATTTTTATCTCATTGTCAATGTTAAATGCAAAGTGTTCTACAAATTTTTTGGCCAAGTCTCCCCATGTTTGTATGCCAGTTGGTAGGTGTGCAAACCACTCAAGTGCTTGTCCTGTAAGATTTCATGGGAATAGTCTCATTAGATATGTAGGTTCATATGCAATGTTTATGAAAGTTGTAGAAAACTCTCTCACATGTTCAATAGGATTTCCCTTCCCTCTATACTTAGGAAAGTTAGGCATGATATATCCATGTGGGAAGGGAGGCATGTATAGACTTTTGTCAAATGGATATGGACATAAGTCTTCTTGTTGGACACTTGCATGTTCTCTATTTGTTGGTGTAGGGAAAGCATCTGAGTTGCTAGAATGTCTACCTGGGTCAATGATGTGTCTTGTGTATTGTGAGAGTCCATGTTGGCATGTTGGAATCCAATATTATGGGATGAATTTTGATTGGGTATGTGTGTATATGAAGGATTTTGTGTATATGGGTTGTGTGTATATGATGGATTTTGGTTTTTTGTATGGGGTATGTATGTATATGACGGATTTTAGTTTGGATTATAAGTGTTTTGATTGGGGCGTGGAGTATGAGTGTTGTGAGTAGGATTGGATTGTGTATGCCATGAACTTGTAAATGTATGACCATATGGTTGTTGGTTACCATATTGTGCAAGATGTCTTTGTGTATTATGTGGCATAGACCCTTGGGTATTATGTTGTGCATCTATATGAGGAGTAGGCCCTTGTTGTGACACAATGGTATGTTTTGAGGCCCCCATATTTGGTATAGCACTTTTTTTTGGAGTCTTATTGATAACAATCTTTGGTATTTTGGTTGAGGTGTTTATGCCAAGTGGATTGGAAGATGACTCCCCTATGGTGTTTGATGTAGAGAATGGATTGGATGAAGCACCAAAGGGTTGTGACATAGATTGCATCTTGTCATTCCCTGTATCATGGTTTGGGTGCCAAATGGTGAAGTGTGGATTGTCATTGTGTCTTGTGTGGATCCTCCTAATGGTATAGATGTGCTAACTTGTGGGATGGAGCCACTAGAAGTAGGTGTATTGTGTCCTTTACTTTTCTTAGTTGGTATAGGTCTACTTGGAGGGTGTTGACATCAAACCCATGGGCTAATGTGGCTCCTAACAATAGTTTAGCTAGGAAACGTTGGGGGTCCAATGCCACAATTTCATCCACAAAAGAAGTTACTTCAGGATCTTATGCAATAGTTTCTACTTCTTCTATAGTCACATTTCTTTGTTTGTCTCTAAGGATAAATATTTCAAATGGATTGGAAAATGATACTTGTGGTCTAGGTGCTCCATGGGAGGGATCACCAAAGGGTTTAAAAAACTCATCATTTTGTTGGAATTCCATTTCTTTTCATTTCTTTTGCAACCTTGTTTCAACCATAAAACAAGCTTGCAAGAGTGAGGTAGATGTGAATATGATATGGTATGGTGACTATGCAAAAGGTATGACTAATGTATGACTATGCAAAGGTATGACCAAGGTATGACTAAGACCAAGGTTATGCAACTATGTTTTTGGATTTTTCAAAGTATAGGAGATGTCTAATGATGATAACAAGATGTCAAGATGTCAATAGGATATTGTCACAATGAGGTCAATATCTTAAGTATGATTAAGAATAAGGTATTCCAAGTGTAATGCAAATGTGAAAGGGTGATATGTCATTAAAATGGTAATATGTCCTAAAATGATGACTAAGATTATGGCAACTAGGAACCTTATGGTAAATCTAAGGTAAGGTTACTAGTCAAACTAAGATAAGCCAAGGATAAAACCTGATTTGTCAAGACTTCAATGATGGTAAGGACTAAAATGAAAAATTGACAAAGGTAGTCTCAAACTAGCCTTGTGATTTCAGGAGCCAACCTAGATGACAAAGGACTATAATGATGGAAAAGTGAAGTCAAGATAAATCTGATTTTGAAACTATGGGATGCTCTAAAGTTTGATAAGTTTCAAAAGCCAAAATCTACAGCAAGGTGTTTACAAGCTAAGAAATTGTTGGATCTTTGTTGTGTTCTTGGTTTTTCCTTGATGACAAAATCACTTTCTTGGTTCTCATGGTCTAACAGTTTCAGATTTGGTCTCTCAGGATCTTTATGCTCTCCATATTCAGTTTTCAATTGTCTTGACATGATACATATTTGATTGCTCTTGGCTATTGCAGAAGGATAATCATTATGATTCAAGTTCATGTTGATTCTCAGGAGAATTCTGGTTCAGATTTATGAATGTAATATATCTTCAGATGGTTATGGTTACTGACAGTGTTGATAAGGCTTGATACAGGTTATTCAGATGATGTTCATTATGATAGGGAATGCATTAGCTTATGTGATAAACGATATTTCTATCTTGACAGGTCATTCAGGTTGATCATGGTTCAGATTATTTAGGTATATCATTTTCAGTATGATTTTGGCTTCATTGCTATCTATCAGGTTTATCTTGGCATATGATATTCAATTATTATTGAGCTTTTTCTTGACACTCTATTGGAGGTAAAGCCACACATGGCTTTGACTTGTCTTTGTTAGTAATTGGGTTCTTCACATGAGATATGGTTTACATTGCATATTACACTTAGTGTATTTTGACCTCACTCGGGCTTACCATATTTCATATAGTTCATTTAAATTTTTATTTGTATTGGTTTTGATATGTCTCAACCTTGATAGTCGACATTGGTTATCACATTGGCTCTATATTTATTTGTGTTTGACTTAAGTAAAAAGTTACTTGGAAGCCATCATTCTTCTAAGTCGGCATTTTTAGAGGATCTTTGACTTATAATAAAGTTCATTCCATGATCATTATGTATCGACAGCCTGCATGCAATTTATGGAGTGCAACTTGGCATTTGAGTTGGTAATAATATGGTCGACATTCTTTGAAATTGGTGTGAAAGTGAACTCAAACATCTTTTAAGTTGATTATTATTATGTTTTGATTTGTCTTTGGACTTCAAAACTTTATTAATTTTGGAAAAGTCATTGATTGACTTGAGAAGAGACTTGCTTAGGGAAAAATGATATTGCATTTTCATTTTGGCTAAGTATGGAACCCTAGCCACTGCCATGGTATACTTGTAACTGTTGTTTCTTAGTGGTTTAGTTGGTTGTAACGGCATTATCAGGGAGAAATTCACTATGTTTAAGCATGATGAGTATGGTTGCTCTGTTTGATGATTTTCTTTGGTTGAAAGCTCGAATCTGGAAGGAGATTTGGTGGTGTTACTCAGTTGGGTTGGTAAATACTTCATTACAGTTTTATCATGCATTTCTTTTTCAGCTTCATGCGCTTACAAGTATTATCTATTTCATTTTGGAAAATGGCTTTATGGCAGCTTTTGTTTCATTATGCTCAAATGATGGAAAAGATTTGGGGGTTCAGATAGGATATCATGCATTTCATTTATGTTTCTTCACCATTATAAGTAACTGCAAAACTTGTTTGTTTGATCTATTCCTATGATCATTGTGTTATGAAAATGGCTATCCTTTTGGGCATGGTTCAGATCTTGGTAACTAATTTTTTTGTGTGTTGAAATGATACTCTATTCTTAGTCCAACTGTCATTACATTCAGGGATCCTGAAATAAAATGGTTCCAGCAACCAGTTGGGAAAAAGTTTCCTTGGAAAATGACATTTGTGAAGACTTCTCTTTAGAAAATATATATCTTTGTATTCATATAAATACAGTGTTCTCATCACTGTGAGTTAGTTGATGTAATTTTGTGATAGCATAACTTTTTGTATCAAAAATGAAATTGTGAAAAGCTTTGTAATAAAAGCTTGAAAATATGATGCAGAGTGTAATTATGAAAACCTTAATTTATGTAATATTTTAGGGATTCATTGTTTTGGATCTTTAAGGTATTAGATGGATTAAGGGTGTGAGGGGTTCTATGAGCTTATCTGGAAAATAGAGAAATCCTCTATATTTTTGTAATTCTATAATCTAAAAAAGGGATTGATGCTCCTTGAAATTGGTGTTTCAAAATGAGGGGTTGGTGCTCCTTGAGTTGGTGCTCAAAAATTAGCCTATAAGGCATTGTTAAAAGTGGTTTTTCAAATAAGATCCTGAAAGGCAGCAGTTTAGGAGTGGTTTTTCTACCCCAGGAGGGTTTTCCACTCGAAAAATCTTGTGTCTCATTGTTCATCTATTTTTTTCACTACTTTACAGTGAGAATGCTTTATTGTTCATTGTTTTGCAATTACATTTCTCATTTCATTTTATGAATGATTGCATTCAACTCATGAATGCACTTATCATTGAAATATTGAGAACAAATATGTGTTATGGTTTATTTTTCTGAAAAATGGTAAAATTTGTTAAGACATTGATTCACCCCCCCTCTCAATGTCATTTTCACTCCAACAATTGGTATCAGAGTAGGGTCCTCTGATAGGTCTAAACCACCTAGGATTGATTCTAGTCTTGGATTCTGCTCAAAATGTCACATGCTCAAGAAGGTACTTTTGTAACTAGAGCTCCGCTATTTGATGGAACGGATTATGTGTTCTAGAAAATTAGAATGGAAGCATATTTGGTTTCAATTGATATTGATGTTTGGAGCATTGTGTTAAATGGTTACACTGTACCAGCCACAATACCTATAGATGTTGCTGAGAAAAAGAGGTATGAAACTAATGCTAGAGAAAAGCATGCCATCTTGTGTGGTTTAACTAAAGATGTGTTTATTAAAGTCATGCATTGCAAATTTGCTCAAGAAATATGGGAAAAACTTGAAACCGTATATCAAGGAAATGAGAAAGTCAAACTATCAAAAATCATTACTCTCAAACATCAATTTGAGGAAATGAGAATGAAGGATGATGAAAAAGTGGTTGAATACTTTCTAAGAATAGATGAAGTTGTCAATGCTATGAAAGGATTAGGAGAGGATGTAAAAGAGTTTGATGTGGTTACAAAGGTCATTAGAACCTTACCGACTAAATTTGAATATAATGTTTCAGCCCTTGAAGAAAAGAAACATTTTGATAAGCTTACCTTAGATAGTTTCTAGGGAATTCTTACTGCCTATGAAATGAGAACAAGCAAAAATAATTCAATAGGACAAGAAACTTCCTTTAACATTGAAAAGAAAGAAAAAGTTGAGGATAGTGAGTCAGAATTTTTTGATTCTAAAGAATCCCATTTTGTTAGAAAACTTAAAAAGGGATCTAGAAAATATAAGGGAAAACTTCCCTTTAAGTGTTTTAACTGTGGTAAAATAGGCCACTTTGCTGCAAAGTGCCCCTATGGTGATCAAAACAGTGACAATGAGAAATCTGAAAAACAGTCTAAGAAGAAGGCCTATAAACCTAAACAAAAATTCAACTTTAAAAAGAAGAAGATTCTATTTAGTAAAGATGAAACAAACACTAAATCTGAATATTCATCTATAGAAGAAGATGAAACATTATTCATGGCTGAAATCACTCAGCAAGAAGATACAAACAGCAATGATATTGAAGAAGGTGAAGTAGATCTAGAAGGTAAACTGAAATGTGCTTTAAAAGAGATTAGAAAACTCAAAAAGCAAATTCTTGCTCAAGAACAAAATTCTGCTCAAGCTCTTGTTCAAGAACAAACTTCAAATCAAGAAATAGTCTCTTTGAAGACTCATCTTGAAGAAGCCAAGAGAGTTGAGGAATGTCTTCATGTTGGTATAAGTCATAAAGATCAAGAAATTCAAAGACTTGAACATGAAATTGTTGATCTTAGGAAGACCATTGAAAAGTATGAAAGTACTTTAAAACTGAATGATATGCTTAGCAAGCAGAAATTGAACAAGGATAAAACTGGTATTGGGTTTGAGAAGGGTGAATGTTCTAATAATGATGCAAAGAAAAAAGATGTCGTTGTAAACAAAATTTCTAGATCAAATCACCCTAATTCTGATAAGAATCATGTTCATCCTGCTAGGAATAACCAACATCATACAATTTCAACCCTTTCTTTTATGGGTATTGCTTTTTCTGCAACAAATTTGGCTATAAAGTGAGCTCTTGCAGGCTTATGAATCCTAGAATACCTAGGTTTGGTCATAAGAAATTCTTTGGTTTTGTTAAATAGGTCAGATGCTTTAAATGCAATACTTTGGGGCACTCTGTCAAGCAGTGCAAAGCTGATCTGCAAAATAAACAGTTGAAAACCAAAAAGGTTGGAAACCTAAGAATATCAAAAACATAGAGCAAACTATGTTAGTCCAAACTGCTTTTCATTCCAAGAAAAATGACTTATGGGTCTTGGACAATGGTTGTTCTAACCACATGACTGGTGACAAGGATAAATTCATAAACTTGAAGATTATGTAGGTGGATATGTGAAGTTTGGTGATAATTCTGGTATAAAAATTAAAGGTAGAGGTTCACTTCTTTTGAATGAGGACACTCCTATCTACAATTTGTACTATGTGGAAGGTCTAAAGCACAATCTCCTAAGTGTTAGTCAAATTTGTGATAGTGGTTATCATGTTATGTTCACTTCGCAAGGATGTGAGATTAAAAACAAGCTTGGAAAGGTTGTTGCAGCTGGACGTAGGACTAAAGGAAATGTTTACAATCTTCTTGACACATCAGGTAATTACTGTAATCAAGGTATGTGTCTAATGGGCCATGTTGAATAAAGTTGGTTATGGCATAAAAGATTAGGACACATCAATTTTGAAAATCTGGTTAGAATCAGTAAAAATCATAATGTTAGAGGTTTACCAATCCTTAACAAACCAGAAAATTATGTGTGCAAAGAATGTTTAAGTGGTAAAAAAATCTAGAGTCAGTTTCAAAACAAAAGAACATTCTTCTTCAAAACCTTTGCAGCTAGTGCATATAGACTTGTGTGGACCAACTAGAACAAGGTCTATTAATGGTGAAAAGTACTTTATGTTATTTGTGGATGATTATACTAGAATGGTTTGGGTCACATTTCTTAAGCACAAATTAGAAGCCTTTGAAAGGTTCAAGATCTTTTGTAAAATGGTTGAAAAAGAATCAGATCTGAAACTCAAATGTCTAAGATCTGACAAAGGAGGTGAGTTCACCTCTCATGAGTTTATTGATTACTATGAATAGCACGGTATTAAGAGGTAGTATGCTGCCACTAAAACACCTCAACAAAATGGGGTAGTTGAACACAAAAATAGAACAATAAAAGAAATGGCTAGAACAATGCTAGATGAGGCTAAGCTCCCTGATATGTATTGGAAATAATTTGTTCATACAACTGTATACACCTTGAATAGAGTGCAACTTAAGGTGAAATCTAAATACACCCCCTATGAACTGTGGTATGGAAAAATAGCTTTTGTGAAGCATTTTAGAATTTTTGGAAGCAAGTGTTTTATCAGGAAAGATGATGATCATCTTGGCAGCTTTCAATCAAAGTGTGATGAGGGTATCTTTTTGGGATACTCAACTCATAGTAAAACCTATAAATGTTTTAACAAAAGGCTTAATAAGATTGTTGAAGTAGTTAATGTAAAATTTGATGAAAGACCACATTTAGATGTTGAACTTATGCAGGATGATGAGGTAGAAGAACTTGAACATGAAATAATTTCAGAAGGATTTGGAACAGCAAAGCCTAATGTTGAATCAACAAGTCCTAAAATTGAAGAAACAAGTCCTGAAAAGTGTGTCAAAAACTCCTTCAAAATCTCTTGCTAGATACCATCCTAAAGATCAGATTATTGGGGATAAATATGTTGGAGTTCAAACAAGAAGAAAGACTGTTGAATTTGATGAAAAAGCTCATATAGCTGAGCTTACAGCTTTTTGTTTAGTTACAGAATTTAAGCCTAAAAATTATGATGAAGCTCTTACTGATGAATGTTGGCTCAATGCTATGTAGGAAGAAATTGAGAAAAATTGAGAAAAATCAGACTTGGGAGTTAGTCCCAAGACCAGATGACAAGAATGTCATTGGTGGCAAATGGATTTACAAAAATAAGCTTGATGAAAATGGAAACGTTGTTCACAACAAGGTAAGGTTTGTTTGCAAAGGCTATGCTCAACAAGAAGGTATTGATTTTGGTGAAACTTTTGCACCTATTGCTAGACATGAATCTATTAGAATATTCTTAGCTTATTCTGTTTTCAAGAACTTCACTGTTTATCAACCTTTCTGAATGGTTATTTAGATGAAGAAGTATATATAGAATAGCCTGAAGGGTTTATCTACAAAAACAAACCTAATCATGTTTACAGGCTGAAAAAGGCCCTATATGACTTAAAACAAGCACCTAGAGCCTGGTACTCTAGGTTGGATAATCATTTGATTTCTAATGGCTTTGTTAGAGGAGGTGTTGACAGCAATCTTTATGTTAAGATTGAAGGTTATGATATTCTGGTTGTTGAAATTTATGTAGATGATACTATCTTTGGCTGCAATAATATTGCTTTGAGTAAAAAAATCTCTCAGATTATGGAATATAAGTTCGAAATGTCAATGTTGGGAGAGTTAACTTTATTTTTGGGTCTTCAAATTTCTCAACTTGAAACTGGTATATTTCTCTCTCAAACAAAGTATGCAAGAGAGATGCTTAGGAAATATCAAATGGATGAATGTCATCCAATTAGCACTCCAATGGCTACAAGCTGTAAACTTACTAAGGTTGATGATTCTCCTAACATAAATCCAACTGAATATAGGTCAATGATTGGCAGCTTGTTATATTTAATAGCCTCTAGACCTGACATTATGCAGGCAGTTTGCATGGTTGCACGATTTCAATCATCACCTAAGGAAACTCATGTTACTATTGTTAAAAGGATCTTTAAATATGTTCAAGGCACTCTTGATTATGGACTTTGGTATCCTAGAAGAAATGATTTTACTTTAATTGCTTATATTGATGCTGACTGGGCTGGTTGTTTGGATGATAGGAAAAGCACCAGTGGTGTTGCATTCTTTCTTGGTGATCATTTAGTGGCATGGCACAGCAAGAAACAAGAATTTGTTTCTCTTTCCATTGTTGAGACAGAGTACATAGCTGCCACTTCTTGTTGTACTCAAGTACTTTGGATGGCTCAAACTCTATTTGATATGGGTATTAAAGTTCCTAAACCTATTCCTATTCTATGTGATAACACTAGTGTGATTAATATCTCCAAAAATCCTATTATGCACTCTTACACTAAACACATTGCTATCAAGTTTCACTTTCTTCGAGAAAAAGTACTGGCTAATGAGGTCTATTGACAATTTGTTACATCACAAGAATAGGTGGCTGAAATTTTTACTAAGCCCTTAGCTAAAGAACTATTTGAGAGGTTGAGACTTCGATTGGGAGTTATCTCTCAATCGTTACTTCTCTGATTTAGCCAACATTGGCTTAGGGGGAGCATGTTTCAATCTTTATTCACTTACAGCTCTCCTGCAATTATGCTTGCTGCACTATTACTCTATTTGCAGTTGATTCTCATGGTATTTGGTTGGCTATTTGGTTGGATTCTCAGTTGTGTTTCATGGCAATGCACATTCTTCTCTTTTATCCTTTGTCATTGAGGCAAAAAGGGGGAGAGTCATTTGTGTTTTTCCATCAAGGACAAAGGGGGAGTTTGTTGGATCTCAGTTGTGTTCATGGTTTGTCCTTGATGACAAAATCACTTTCTTGGTTCTCATGGTCTGACAGTTTCAGATTTGGTCTATCAGGATCTTTATGCTTTGATATGATACATATTTGATTCTCTTGGCTATTACAGGTGGTTAATCATTATGATTCAGGTTCGTGTTGATATTACTCATGTGGCTTCTAGTTCAGATTTTTGAATTCAATATATCGTCAAATAGTGATGGTTGCTAATAGTGTGATAAAGCATTATTACAGGTCATTCAAGATGATAATGCAACAGGTTCAGGATATTCAGTATGATAGGTATATTGTTTCATTTGATATTTGGTTTGGCATCTATATCATCTTGGCATCTTTCTATCTTCATGGTATCAATGATTATGACTTGTTGATTGATAAATATGGCTTCGGGCACTATGGTATTATCACTATGACCTATCTTAATAAAATTCTTTTTCAAAGGTCATATGTTTTAAAGGCATATAGGAATCGGCATCTAAAATGAGGTAAACCCTATTGGGTTTCCTTAAGAATTCTCTTGAGCTAATATTATTCCTATTGATCTCTAAATTTATTGACTTTGTGTAAAGTCTTGTAAAAGTAATGTTTGGAAAATTATGGTGGGAATTCGACATCCTTCTTATATCATTATCATAGTCGACATTTTTGAAAACTTGGACATGGCACAATGTTTAATTTGTATCAATTACTTTTCTTTTAACTTTGAGTAAAGGCATTTGGAAATAACCTTTGGTAGCAACCATTACTTTTATTTCAATGGCTGGTGATGTGGCAATTATCATGTGGTCGACATCCATTGTGAAAGGCTTTGACCGTGGACTTCAAGCATTATTATAGTTTCAAATGAATCGACAGCAAGGATGCAATAATCAAGATCACTATTTTGTCGGCATATTTGGTAAAAGGTTTTTGATAGCAGATTTAAAATCATTACGATGTTTTTTTTTTTTTAAACATTTGAAATAGCTTTTTGCATCGAAATTTCTATTGATTTTAGAAAGTCACTTCCACTGAATAGTATAATAGGGAAAACAGACTTCTATTTTATTGCTGGGGAAGAAGTGGTTTGGAACCTAACCACCATGGATTCTTTGTAACTGATAATTCACAATGTTTTAGCTGGTTGTAATAGCATTATTAGGGAGAAATTCACTGTGTTTAAGCATGATGAGTATGACTGCTTTGTTTGATGATTTTCTTTGGCTAAAAGCTCGAATTTGGAAGGAGATTTGATGGCATTACTCAGTTGGGTTGGTGAATACTTCTTTACAGTTTTATCATGCATTTCTTTTTCAGCTTCATGTGCAGACAAGTATTATCTATTTCATTTGGAAATTGGCTTTATGGCAATTTTTGTTTCATTCTGCTCAAATGATGAAAAGATTTGGTGGGTTCATATAGGATATCATGCATTTCATTTCTATTTGTTCTTGCAATATGGGTTTGAGTTTCGGTTGTTGGGAAGTCATGCATTTTGTGAAATTTATCATTATCTTTGTGGATTCAAAACATCATTTCTATGTTGATGCAAAAAATTGAGCAGAATCTGTATATGGTAAGCTTGAAAGAGAAAAACAGTAATAATATTCTGGTTTGCGTTTCTGGTACTTTCAGACCGTTTTGGCAATTTCGTAATTTGAAAAAAGGAACATTATCGAAATATTTTGGTCCATGGAAACGCCTTCTATAGGTGCATTACAAGACTTTCTCCATCCTAATCAATATTCCTGGCCCGCTTTGAAAATGATGAGGGTCGAGGACAAAATGATAATATCACTTTGTTCCAAATAATGTCTGATATATTGTTCTATCAATCGTGGTTATCAAGCGTAATTTTGTGATATGAACTGTTGATAATCAAAATGAATTGTGGTGCCGGTAAATAAAAGCTTGAAAATATGATGCAGAGTGTAATTATGAAAACCTTAATTTATATAATATTTTAGGGATTCATTGTTTTGGATCTTTAAGGTATTAGATGGATTAAGGGTGTGAAGGGTTCTATGAGCTTATCTGGAAAATAGAGAAATCCTCTATATTTTTGTAATTCTATAATCTAAAGGGAAGAAATTAGTGCCTCAAATGAGGGGTTGAGTTCTCTTGAGCTGAAGTCATGAACAAGCCTTATAAGGTAATGTTGGGTGGTTTTTCAATTAAGAGCCCCAGCATGTGCTGAAAAGGTTTTTCACCGTGAGGTTTTTCCAATCTAAAATCTCTGTGTCTCATTGTTCATTCATTTTTCTTTCTACTCACTAGCTGAGAATGTCGCCTTCATTGTTCACGTTTTGTACCTACATTTCTATTTCGCTTTAGAATGATCAGGTCCAACCTAGAATGTACCTATCATTGAAATATTGAGAGAACAAAGGTGTTATGGTTTATTTTTCCAAAAATGCAAAATTTGTTACACAATCACCAACTCTCTGCCTTCACTCCAAATAATAAAGTTGCATTGACTGCTGTAATTTAAATATCCCACAAAATTAAATTTTCTAGAAGAAATATGTCAAATGATCTTCTCATACATTTCAATAATTTTCCCATATGTCAACAAATGACTTCCACCCAATTCATGTGTGCATTGCAATAGCATTGTCTTATGATTCCATTTCTTTGAGGCATTTTTTACTGATTAATATACACACATAATTTCCAATTGCATCAATAAACTATAATCATCTTTTGAAGGTGCTTCTACAATAGTGGCTAATGTACTACCAAGTCCTTTGACAACAATTCAATCTCCTAATAAATTAGATAAAATTGTTTGTAAATTTGAATCCTCCATTTTAAACCTTTATACCTTTGTGTTATTTTACAAGCATGATATTCCATGAGATTGCATACATTTTTTTAGATCATTTAACAGCTTTATTTAATCACTTGAAATTGAAATTTCTGTTATAAATTTGTCAAACTCATTAGAAAGTTTTATCTGTTATTTCCTAGTAATTTAAAATTCTACCTGACCTTGCAAATTATCTTTGGAATTTATAGATAATTTGAATCAATCAACAAGCTTAGAACATAATTCAACTTTACCCTTTAAAAGTGATTTGCTAATCACATCTTGTACATGATAATTTTCTCTTGTAAATTTTTAACCATTGTCTCTATCTCAACAACATTTACAACTTTATTTTCTTTGTAATTTTGATCTAAGGTCCCTATATATCCCAATTGCAAGCAATAATATCAAGATATTTCATTGAGCATCAAGCATAATATGATTGCACAAATGAAACATATAATATTTTGGAATATTTACCTTCTTCGTTATCCAAAAACACAGTTGCTGCGAAGTTAGCTTTTGTGCTTAGGCAACGTATCTACGCTCAGACTGGTTTTTCTCAGGCGCTGGTTTTAATGTCATGGGTAAATAAGGGGAACGAAACAATGGCTTTGGTATAGATTTTTTTCCTCCAAGAGACATAGATTTGTGGGGTTCAAAAAGTGCAGTTTCCTACCTTCGGTATCTTCGGCCCAAGGTGCATGCTGGGGAGGCACATTTTTCTTCCTCCAGATTGCTTTAGTTGGTGCCCGCTCGGGCTCTTCGGTTTTGGTTTCGGCCTAGTGAGCTGGGCCGCAGAGCCCCTCATAGCCACAGTAAATGGCTGCTCAAGGTTCTTCCTAGGATATGTCCGATTCTGCTTTCACCAAGAATTAGTACCCTTCAACATCTCTTTCCTGGGTTCTGCAATCAAATGGTTCTCCCTTAACCCATTAAATGTAATGGAGACCTGAACGTCCAGTTTTAGTAGTGCAATCAAAATCGGTAGCTGAAGATATCGAATACTATTGCAACCATGTTTTGATTTGTAAGTTCCTGGGGATGAGGGTTTCTCTCGAATTTCTCGATAATTGGATTCGTAAGACATGGAACCCGGAAGGTGACTTTGATATTCTAATGGCTGCAAATAACTTCTTTATGGTAGATTTCTCGTGTGTTTCTGACCGAAACAGGGCTTTTGAAGGTGGTCCGTACTTCTATAATCAGGTGGGTCTTTTCATCAAACTACAGTATGTTGGTTTCAACCTGAAGAATACTTCAGGTCCTCAGTTCTGCCCATAGGTTCGTTGTATGTTGATGCTGCACCATGGGGCCGACAGGCGAGCAATAGGAAGACCTGGTCCTTCTCAAATGACTAATTGCCGTGATTTTTTCTTAATAGTTTGTGTTGAATTCGATTTGAGTAAGCTGCTACCAGATTCTATTGATATGACTGTTGGATCCTGCTCCTGGACTCAACCGTTAGACTACGAGATGCTACCTTTCAGGTGTCGAGTATGTCATGAATATGGGCATCTCCAACGGAGGTGTCCCCGTGCTTCAGGTGCTTTTGGTACAAGTAATGCTTCTTCTTAGCCCTCTTTGAATGCAGATAAGGGTAAAGCTCACATGCAGGGAGGGGGGGCTGATAAGGAGGGATTTATCCCGGTTAAGACTAGGAATCATAATCAAGGCCAAAAGAGATCATTTAAAGATAGGCAAGAGGAAGAGACTCTCAACAGGTTTGAGGCTCTTGAGGATTTAGTTCAAGAGGAGGGTTTTCAAGAAGTCCTACAGAGATCAGGGAATTCTTTAGTTGAGGAGGTGCCTAGAGTTCAGTCTTCTGGGCCTCCAAATTTGACTCAGATTGGAGTACAGGGTGCTCAGATAGCTACTGTTGAATCTTCTCCAGACCTTGCTTTGGCTATGACTGATTTGGTGTTGGAGGCGTCTGGTGGGCCTGCTGACATTGGTGGAGTTCTCCCTGAGATGCAAGGTGCTTCTGATCTAGGTAAACAGAAGTTTCACCCCCCTGGTTTAGGTCTGCATCAAAAAAATTTCAAGAAAGGGGCTCTTGAGAAACCTCTTAAGGTGGGTAGAAAGAAGGATCAGGAAAAAGTCAAGCTAATTGGTGAGACGCTGGTAGAGTTAGGTTCGGTGAAGACTATTGATACTCACTTCTCCCAGCCTCTTCGATGATTGTGCTCTCTTGGAATGTGTGGGGTATGAATAGCATCCCTAGACAAAAGGCTATTTGGGATTTGATTTGGTCTCATTCTCCTGATGTGGTTTTCTTATAGGAAACTAAGTTGTCTGTTGATAGTATGTTGGCAGTGGCTTCTAAGATTTTGGGTCGAGGTCAATGCCAATGTGTTGGGGCGTCTGGTAATTCTGGTGGGGTGGCTTGTTTTTGGGACCCACGCAGAGTTAGACCTATTTGGTGGTTCTCTTGTAGAGGTTCGATTTCTTGTGTTGCTTCTCATCTTGAGTCAGGGGAGAGAGTTCTCTTCTCGAACTTGTATGCACCAACTGACTTTTAGGGTAAGGTTTTGTTGTGGGATCATGTGCGATATGTGAGGTCTTTGGATCCTTACCTTCCTTGGATTTTGGCTGGAGATCTTAATGCCATCACATCTTTAGAGGAGAAGAGGGGTGGTAATGTTTGTCTAGATTCTACTTCGACACTCTTGAAGGATAATATTGCACTTTTGAACCTAGTTGACATTAAGCTGGGTAATGGGTTATTTACCTGGAGTAATAGAAGATGTGGGGAAGGGGCTATTTCTACAAGATTAGATAGATTCCTGGTTTCCAGTTTTTGGATGGGGGATAGGTGGGTGACTAGCTCTGAGATTTTGGATGGTAGGGGTTCAGATCATTGGCCAATCAAACTTACTGCTACATTACCCCGACAAGGTATAAACTAGTCTTTTAAGTTTCAGCTTATGTGGCTCAGGGATGATTCTCTTCATGACTTAGTTCTTGGATGGTGGAGTTTTGGGAAGCTGACACATGGGACTGCTATGTACTTTTCGAAGCAGCTCCAGTTTGTGAAGTATAAGTTGAAGCGTTGGAATAGGCAGCACTTTGGTAATCTCTTCCAAGAAAAGAAAAATGCTCAGTCTCAGTTGGATTCAATTACCCGGCAGATTCGGGACCAAGGTTTCACAGAGGAGCTTGGTTTGCTTGAAGCTGCTGCGGTGAAGGATGTTGAAGAATGGAACTTAAGGGAGGAGATTTTTTGGAAACAGAAATCCAGAATTGAGTGGCTCCAGGCTGGAGACAAGAATACTTCCTTCTTCCACAACTTTGTGAAGGATAGAAAGCAAGGTAATGTTATTTCCTCTTTAGTGTCGAAGAATGGAGAGACTTTTTCATCTTTCGCATCTATTTTTGTTGAGTCTACATGTTTCTTCTCTGCGTTGTTGTCTGAGGACTCCCCTCCTACGGAGGAGGATGAAGCTTTGATCCTAGGTAGCATACCAAATTTGGTTACTAGAGAAATGAATGAATCTTTGCTTCGTCCTATCCCTTTATCTGAGCTTGAAGTAGTTGTTTTTCAGATGAAAAGAGGAAAATCCCTAGGGCCTGATGGGTTTCCGACTGAATTCTTCCAGGAGTTTTGGGGAGTGATTAAATTGGACCTTCTGGCGGTTGTTCAAGAATCTCTATTGAACAAACAAATGTTGAGATCTATGAATGCTACTTTTTTAACCCTCATACCAAAGAAGGTGGGGGCTAATGCTTTGGATAATTTTAGGCCCATTGCTTTGTGTAATGCGGTGTATAAAATTATTACAAAGTTGATTGCTGAGCGGCTGAAACCTTGATTAGGCAGACTAATCTCAGAAGAAAAAGGGGGTTTTGTTGCTAGTAGACAAATTTTGGATGGTGTCATTATTGCTGTCGATACCATTCATTCTATGGCGAGCTCTAAAGAGAAAGCCATGTTCATCAAGTTGGACATGGCTAAAGCTTATGATCGTGTTAAATGGGCCTTCTTGTTCAAGCTTCTGGAAGCATTTGGTTTTACTGGTGATTGGATTGAGTGGGTCAGGAGTTGTGTCACTTCATCTTCCTTCTCTGTGTTGGTTAATGGTGAACCCTTTGAGTTGTTCAAGGCTTTTAGGGGGCTTAGACAAGGAGATCCCTTGTCTCCCTATTTGTTCATTTTGCTTGTGGAAGGCCTTGGGAGGTTTATAAGATCTCGTGTGGAGTGTGGCTTGATACAGGGGTGGAGCTGGGGAAATAACATTCCCTCTCAGTCTCATCTGCAGTTTGTAGATGATACTGCTCTCATGGGCCATGCCAAGGTTGAGGAAGCTTTCAAATGGCATAGCACTCTAGATTGTTACTTGGCTGCTTCAAGTCAACGAATCAATGAAGGGAAGTCCTTTATTTATTTCTTTAATACTCCAAAGATTATTTAAAGGAGGATCGTTGGTATTCTCTGTTTCCAGATTGGTACTCTTTTATTTATCTTGGCATCCCGCTTGCGGTTTGCTCGCTTCCTAAATTGTTTTGGAAGGGGATTTTGGACAAGTTTCAAAATCTGATCAGTCATTGGACTTGCAGGTGGCTCTCTTCTGCTGGTAGAGTGACTCTGCTAAAGTCTGTGGTACAAGCTCTTCCTTTATACAGATGCTTTGTCCTCTCGGCACCTTCTAGTTTTATCAAAGATTTTGAAAAATTGTCTAGGCAATTCCTTTGGACAGGCAACCTTCTTCATAAAAAGTGGAGCTTGGTTAAATGGGATGTCATCTGTAGACCGAAGTAGGAAGGCGGGTTGGGGCTATGCAGGACTGACTTGAATGGGAAAGCTCTAGCTGCAAAACTATATTGGTGGTGGTGCTCTCAGCAAAACCATTTGTGGGCAAAAATCCTTACCTCAAAGTATCTTGGTGAGGTCGAGAGTGCTGATGTGGCTCGCTTTAGCTTGGAAGGAAAGGGTTCTATGATTTGGTGCACTCTTAAAAGGGGTGCCAAGTTGGTCAAGCAGGGGTTGTTCTAGATTTGTAATGAGGGTAAGGAAGCTCTTTTCTGGCATGATTCTTGGGATGGATATCCTCCCATTTTGGCTTCTCATCCTCATTTGCAAATTTTGTGTCAACACTTCATAGATGTTGGTTTTTGTCACATGGCTGATTTTAAAACTCATCAAACATTGGGGCAGGCTACTGTTTTCAGGTGGAAGGGCCCAAGGGAATGGCCTCCTGATGGCACAGTTGAGGACCGTTAGGAGCTTGCTGAGATTTTTTCTAGACGTGCTTGTAGTTCCCTCTCTGGGTGTGATGTGTTGGCTTGGGACTCTGATCCAAAAGGAAGATTCTTTGTTGCTTCAAGTTATGCAGTCCTTGATAAGTAGTTGTTTGGGAGTACTGAGATCTCTTGGTGGAAGAAGGTTTGGAATAAGTTTGCATGGCCTAAGTGCAATTTCTTCTCTTGGTTAGTGGTGCAAGGAAAATGTCTTACCTGGGAGAATCTTTGCAAGCGTGGTTTCCAGGGACCTTCTATGTGTGTTATGTGTGTTGGACATGAAGAGTGTATATCTCATCTTTTCTTTCAGTGCTCCTTTGCAAAAGCCATTTGGCACTTTTGGTGGAATATGTGGCATATGTCGTGTAGACATGTTTTCTCTTCGAAGGAATTATGGGAATGTCAAGGGTCTCCTTCAGTTAGGACTTCTTTTCTTTTAATTGCTTGGGTTATATGGCCCTAGTCTGATAATTTGGCATATTTTGTTGGAATGCAATCGAAGAATTTTTTTGGATAGGAAGCTGCTGATTGGTCAGCTTTGGTTGAGAATTTTGGGGGGTCTTCACGAAACTTTGACAGCTAAGTGTGATTTGTCTGTTCCTGTGGATCTTGGTGATTTTGGAGTTGCTAGTGTTTTGGGGCTATCCCTAGGGGGGAAAGGAATTGTGAGGACTGTTCGCCATGGGCGTGGGAGGGAGAAAGTTAGTCGGGCTGGTCACTGGTGTCCCCCTGCTCTGGGGGAGTTGAAAATTAATACTGATGGCTCTTCTAGAGGAAATCCTGGGCATGCTAGTGTTGGTGGCATTGGTAGAGATGGCTCAGGAGTGGTGGTGTTTCTCTTCTCTATTTATAGAGGTCATCATACTAATAACCTCATGGAGGCCACTGCCATTCTCCTAGCCTTGGAACGGGCTTGTGCTCTGGGATGGAGAAGGATTGTTTGTGAATCGGATTCTCAGGTTGTTATTGACATTTTAAATAAGAGGCAGTTTGAGGAGGTGAATTGGCAGTTGGCGGTGGTGGTCAAGCAAATTATTGCTTTGGGCACTACCTTAGAATCTGTTGTTTTTTGTCATGTCCCTCGGGAGTGGAATAAGGTGGCTGATGGCTTGGCTAGGTGGGCTTCTGAGCAGATGGGGACTTGGAATGTGGCGGATTGGGACAACCTCCCTGAAGATTTGGCTTTGGTTCTTGAAGATTTGGTTATGGAAGATATGAGGTGCTTCTTAGGTGTATCTTAATTTGGGGTTGTTTTGGTGCTTTTGTTGGGAGTTACCTTCTCCTTTGTAATGCTTTTCTGATTCAATAAATTTTTACCCTCTTTTTATTAAAAAAAAAAAACATACTCCAATAGCCCAACTTGCCATGAATTTTCTTGTTGGATTTTTCTTTCTCTAGATCTAAAGACCTCTTACCAATGGGATTTTTTTATCAAAAGCACTTGTTTCTTGAACTTCAATGCCTCCTTCATTTATCACCTTGGGGGCTTTAAATCTATCACCTGGTGTCTTCAGGTTCATTAGAATGTTTAATTCATTGCACCCTCACATGATCTCCACTTATTTCCTATCACCATCATTCTCAAACCTGTCATCATATTTTATGTTTGAGAGACCATATCATGTCCTCTATTTATCTATTCACATGTGGATTTACAAGTATTTACATGGATGTAATGTCTCTATTAATTAATTGTATTATGTGGGCTCTATCACTATTTTCTTGATAAGGATATAAAATATTTTAATAAAGAGGCTAGAGTTTATTATCAAAAAATAAAATAATAATAAATAATATGTGGGTATGGGTTTTCATATAAGAGTGTTGTAACCCCAAGACACTTGGCAGCTTCTTCATGATAAATTTTATGACACAAAAGTAATGAGTTATAAGATAATATGGGATCATTTTTAAGCAAGAATCTTGTTGGTATTTAAATGTTATCCTTGAGAGAAAATGAGACATGTTCTATATATTGAGGATCTTGTTGGCCTTTGGGAAATCTATCAATTTATTCATTATTTCTATTATAGTTGGAGCCTTGTGTTCAACTATAGAATACGAGGATGAAAACCCTTAGATTCTACAAATCAAAGAACAAAACCCTTTTGGTTTCATGGAGATTGGTGAATGCAAGCCCTTTGATTTCCTAAAGGAAATATCATGCAAAGGTTTCTTTGTACTTCAAATCTTTGCTTGGATTTTTGGTATATATTTTGGTATTCATAACAAATTTTGTATTTCTAAAAATTCAACGTATTGTGGATGCATATATTTTGTGATCA
>VDFB02000015.1:506522171-506593271 GCA_007258455.2 Sequoia sempervirens
CAATTTATAATATGCAATTTTATCAAAATAAATGTGAATAATTAATATAAACTACAAACATGTGACAATCAAATAATTAATACAATAAATGGAATAACACTTCCACATAGATTAATCATATTAACACCAAAAGCATATAGACAATGTTCCCAATATTGTCAAATCAATGGTTTTCAATACTTATATGAAAATCATAGAGAGGCTACTGTCTAGAACTTAGAGGAATGGTTACAAGTCTAGGCTTTCCATGAAAAGGAAGCACCCTCAGAGGAATTGTTTCTTACATAGAACCCGACCTACCTTCATGGCATAAATAACACAGTCTTGGTCAGGACACTCTCGAGTGTACATTGTACCCCAAGTATACAACTCTATGTGCGCCTTCTCCAAATGTCTCAATGCCAACAAATGACCTTAACCTTCACTCTTTTGTGCCTTTGTATGTATCTCTCTAATTCCTTTCCTTTTTCTCTTCTCTCCTTGAATGCTCTCCATGCCTTTCCAAGTCTCACATAAATGCTTATATAAGCCTTAGGGGTGGTTTCCAGACCATCGGGCCCTTTCACAAAGGTTGCATTTAATAGATATTTAAATAAATAATTATTCTTTCACCTTTGTAAAATATTTTTTATACATATTCTTTATTAATGTATCTTTTAACCAAACAATCATAATATCCTTTATTTTTCTATCTCCCTTTTAATTCTAAAGGGTTATTTCATAAATCTTCTCTTCTCTTGGAGGAAAAGTTACATAACAAAAACTAAACTTATGGATCTACAAAAGGGTAATTTTATATTTTAGAAAATATGTTATTTACATGAGTAGGATTGGTGAAACATCAAGTTTTATAAATAAGTTGATTTTTTTGGTAAATTGGCATCAAAGTCATGCTACATAAGCATTTAGCCAACAATTTTAGGTGGAAAATTTGTGGACATATCTAACTTAGCTAGAATGAATCATACTAGATCATATGTTTGAGAAAAAAATATTTTTAGTTAGAAATACTTAAATTCACTTATGTTGATAAGTTGGTCAAAATTGTGACACAACTTAGTACTTTTTCCAATTTCGTGTTTTTATCCCCCTCCTTCAACCAACATTCTCTAGATTTTTTTATGTTGCTAAAATTTTCCTCTCTTGATAGGATCTCTTGATATCTCTCATATAACTTCTCTTTTTTGAAATAACATATATCCATGCCCTCCAAATTATTCTTCTCATTCAACTCAACAATCTTTTCTTCAATTTGATATTTTTCCTCAATTTTTTTTAAAAAAATGGGTTTTACTCCACTCACTCAATTGTTGCTTAATGAAGCCCAAATTCATGTAAAGAATAAAGAGCTTGGAAACTTTTAGTTTAGGTATTGAAGTCCACTAGTCAATGATTTTGTTTGTGATTTCTACATCTCTAAGCCACATATTTTCAAATTTAAAAATATAACTTTGTAGTGTGTTTTTTAGAGAGAAATGAAGTTGTACATGGAATGATTAGATCTAAAGTAGGGAAGAATGATAATTTAATAAGTGATTAGATAATTTCTCCAATTTCCAACTAGCATGAATTTGTCCAATGTTTTTGTATTCCCAATGAAACTTTCCCTTCCGTTTATCCACGTGAATTTCCTATTTTTTGGGATTATATCTTGAAGTTGGTTATAATTGATGAAGTTTTAAAAGTTGATTTCTATTTGGGTAATCCTTGATATTTTCCCCTCCTTAGAGTCATCTAGGGTCGCATTGAAATAACCTCCCACAATCACCATCTCATCCTTAAAGGAATGCAATATTTTTGAAATATGATTATACACTTCTCTTTGCCTTATAATTTTTGTGGGGCCATGTACATTTATTAGGAATAAAGCACCATTCAAAAATTTAGTCTTGATCTTAACAACCCGCCAATTGGTTAGATTGTAATTCCTCCACTATTATTTTGTTAGGGTTCCATATTACCCCTAACCTCAAATTAGCACCTTGAGAAGGATTGAACAATCCTTGCCATTACTACCATTTGGACATGAGAATCTTCATATTGGCCATATTTAGTTTAGTCTCCTACAAGAGAATTATGTTTGCTTTTTGTTGGTATAAATAAAGTCTTGTACCTAGTTAATTTACATGTTAAGTTTACTTAGGTCCTAGGAAGGAATCTTTCTAGAAGGTGTTAGTTGTCATTAGTTGTTATCTTATATTTTGACTTGTTTCACATGTGAACCTAGGTAAGTGTGATAAGTTGTCCCATGTCATATGATTAATACACTTTTCATAATCCTATGACATCTTGTATCTCACCTTGGCTATATAACCAAGGGGTCTCTACTACATTGTATATCACATAACATTGAATCATAATTGATAAGAATACAATTTATTCTTGTCATATTCATATTCTCTCTTTGTGCTTTCCATTTGGCCTTAAGATCTTAGTAGGCTATCTCCATAGCCAATTCTAACATGGTATGAGAGCAGGTTGGGTGCCATTGGATAGCCTTTTTTTGAAGAGAGATGGTAAATCTTAAAAAGTTTAGTATGATCTTCTCTTGCATCGTATGATGATTTGGAGAATCAAAAAATCTTGAAAGAAATACCAGATTTGGGGGGTTCCTCTTTGTGGTTCTCTATTGCAAGTTCATATTGGAGCTTGCTGATGCAAATATGAGCTCACCGTTGAGTTCAAGAGGTTTGAGATAATTGATTTTTCCTTTATTTTCATCCAAATCGAACATACGAGGCCAAATCTATGAGGGTTTGAAGCTGAAGAAAGGTTGCCAGATCCAGAAGGTAGTTGCAATTTTGGAGCATTTTTGGTCAAATCCAACCCTGCCATCACATCCAGAAGGGAAAAAAACCATAAGATCAACTATCAGTTTTCTGAATTTGGAGCAGTTATTCATTGAGGAACTTTCTTTGTGCAGGGAACTGTACGGCCCTCTAGATTGTCATAATTACTACATCAATTTTAAATAAAAAATAAATAAAAAATGTAAAGGTTGTGTACAACCTATGCATCTAGTGTACCTAAAGTAGCGCGATAGTATTCATGTGGGAGTGCTAGGTGTTCCATGCCTTGTGGAATCCTAGGGCCTCACCACCCTTTCATTGGTGGACCCCTTGCATAATCTTTCACCGACACTTCAATACGACGCACTGCAAAAAATTGCGGTGGGCAATTTCAACAGCCTTACCAGTCCCTAAAAAATTGGTGTTGATATATAAAACAGGTGGCAGAGAAAGATTCTGAAGGCACAAAGAATATTTTTCCAGCTAAAGATTCCCAAGAATATTCTACCGTCGGCCCATTAGAGATTCTACCGGGAAGAGCATATTTCAGTCGTACAAGGAATATTCTGGTAGAGGTTGGGTAGTCTCATGATGGCTAGATGGCCATCAAAATTAACCTCATAGGCACATGATGGTCATTTAGCCATCAAATTTAAGCTTACGGTAGGTTGACGTCAACATTTTCTAAAAAAAATCCCCCCCTCTCCAATGAGTTTTTTTTATTTTGCAGTCCAACTTCGGAGGCTCGTAACTTACTTATTTTGACTAATTTTTCAAGCAATTTTTTTAATTTTGGCTAATTTTTCATTCTCTTTGCAATGGTACAATCAAATTTTGGTTTTGATGTCTGAATTTTTTAGAAATTGTAGATTCTCACAGGTGTTGTTGCTTCATCCTCATTTTGGGAACTTTAGGAGCTCATATCTTGCTCCTACAATAACATTTTTGGGTGTAGTTTTTTTTTAAAGTGCATAATTTTTTATGTAATTTTCATTGGTATAATCAAATTAGTCTCATTTTGTACCAAAAATTGTACTTGATTATGTGGCCAAATTTGGCATTTGCATGTACCAAGATCAAATTCCACTTTGCTATTTTTGTAAAGTGGAAATTGTATAAACACTAAGTATAAAGTGCCGCAGTTCAGATTTGCTTGGGGAGCCTCATGATTGAGTGAATTTGGGGGGTTAATCTTGTGGTTGATTCATTTGTGTTGAACATTTAGGGAGGTATCATGGGATTTTCTATTCATCCTTTTGTGGTAATGCTGAATAAGGATAATTATGAGTCTTGGAAGAAAGGTATCCTAACACATCTCAGGTGTCTTAAGCTTTTTCCATACCTTTATGGGCTCATACCTAAATTAGACATACCTAGGAAGAAATTAGTTTGGGGTAATAATAATGAACACATTGTAGGATTAATTGGTACATATATTGGTGTTGATATTCCTGTGGAGATCTCAGATATCAAGTGCCCACACACACTTTGGAACAAGATTTGGGAGATTTTTAGAGACCATCATATCTCTCCATTCCCAAATGATCCTATTGCAGATTGTTTACTTCCCCTTAATGATACTAATAATATACCCTATGATGATGATACTTTAGAGGAGCTTGAGTATAATAAATTTCTTGAGTGTCTAGTTGAAAAAGAGACTTCTCTTCTTGCTTCTCCTCCTCCTATTGAGATCACATCTCCATCTACTATTGCATTTGATGATGATTGTGTTGCTACAGATATGGATTCTTTTGATTCAGTGCAACAAGATATTATTTGTCTTTTAGATTTGGATACTTTGGATGGCTTCTTGATAGGTATTTAAGACTTATTTGTAGAGTCTCATGTTGCAGATTTGGGGGACATCATTGATGAAATTTATCTTCTCTTTGATGGAGACGATCCTTCTTTAGTTGTTGTGAGGCAAAACTCTGACCCTTTTGTTCAATATCTACACGATCATTCTTTGTAGTTTGACATGACTATGAATACTTTTGGACAACATTTGGAGGAGGCTTCTTTGTCTTCAGAGGGGATATCTTTCTCGTTAGATCATATTCTACATTAATCTCCTCTAGATTCTATATTTTCCTCTTCATTAGCATGGCCTAGAATGCTTGTTTGGAGCATGTCATCTTTTGACATCGACATGGAGACACTTGAGCATGCTTTAGAGACATCAACCATCATCCATATTCTTGACATCCTGCGTACATCCATGGTTGTGTTTCTTCCTAAATGGAGGAACGTTGTTCAACACTTTTGGATAATCTTCAACATTTAATGTCGAGCTTATACCATCATTGCAAGAGACTCAACATTGAGGGGGGGGGTTGCATTGTTTCTCTTCTTCTTCTCTCTTATGGAGGTTTTTTTTCCTCACATGGGGTTTTGGCCTTCTCATGCATCATTGAGAGAATTTATTTTTTGTATCTTTCATCTCTCTTTTGGGGAGGAGTTTTTTCCCACTGGATTTTCCCCTTTTCTCTATTTGTGAGATATTTCATTTGCATATGTACATGGGTACCTAACATTGCCTCGTAACCAAGACCCATCCTTGCATCTTTGTGTCATTTGCATAATAATCTGCTACTCCCTAGGTTGCACTTAAGGGGGGGTGTTGGTGTAAATAAAGTCTTGTACCTAGTTAATTCATTACTAGGGGACTTATTTACATGTTATGTTTACTTAGGTCCCAGGAAGGAATCTTTATAGAAGGTGTTAGTTGTCATTAGTTGTTATATTATATTTTGACTTGCTTCACATGTGAACCTAGGTAAGTGTGATAAGTTGTCTCATGTCATATGATTAAGAAACTTGTCATAATACTATGACATCTTGTATCTCACCTTGGCTATATAACCAAGGGGTCTCTACTACATTTTATATCACATAACATTGAATCATAATTGATAAGAATAAAATTTATTCTTTTCATATTCATATTCTCTCTTTGTGATTTCTATTTTTCCTCAAGATCTTGGTAGGTTATCTCCATATCCAATTCTAACACTTTTGACATATTTATTTGGAACTTAATTAAGCATCACTTGTTAGGGGTGGTGATGCCCCTAACATTATGCAATATGAACCTCATGGTGCCTTGGGAAGGGTGATTCCCTTCCCTGATCTTAACTTCATTTGTACCTTAACACTTCTTGCTATTTATAATCTTTGTTTATTTTTCTATGTCTTTTTCATTTCTCCACCAATTTGGGTTTTTTTATTTTTTATTATAAATGATTTATTACTCTTTTCTCAAGGACATATATTTATTATTCTTTAAATTCACTCTCTCCCCTCAAATATGAGCTTTGATTCACCTCCATTAGGTTTAGCTTGTGGTGCAAGAGCACCTACACATCATCCTCCATTTTTTTTCATTTCATGAAAACAGGTGGTTAGGAGGTTAGAATGAGTATTTTTGAGTCTTTTTGTCATTAATAAGGTCAATCAAGACCATTGAGAAAGATCTAGGTTGAATTTTTGAGTTTTGAGTCTCAATGTACACAAATGCACTCTTGTAGTAAAAGATGCTCTTGTAGCCTTTAAAGGCAAAAAACATGAATTTGTATGTAAATGTGCAAGGGTGGGGGTATTAAGAATGTAATAAGGCTATTTTGAAGCCATTATAATGGTTTTAGAAGTCATAGGTGTTAGGATTGAAAGTTGCTTAAAAAAAATGCAAAATTGTGAAAAATTGTCATGTTGTCATTTGTTGTAATTTCACTATTAAGGATGTAATCACACTTTTGAATGGTTCTGTCCTTCAAAAATCAGTTGAGGGTCACTGGTAATGATGTGGAAAATTTTAAATAGCCTCCTTTTGGTCGAGGCAGGCTGTTGGATGAAGTTTTGAAGCATTAAATATAATAATATTTTTTTTGTTTTTTTCAGTATTTTTCACTATTCTCGTGCTTGGTATGGTATGGTACATCATTGTACAGGCTCCCAATCAGAAAGGTTTGAAATAAGGAAGAGTCTAATTTATTTTGGTGGTGATTTGGCTCTTTTTGATCAAGTATTGAGTAAGTTATATCAATTTTAGTGAAAGTGGGTCTGAAACCTTGCAAAACAAGGGTTTGGTCACCAAAATGGATGTAATTCCCATTTCCACCATGGGAAAAATCTGAAAATTGGTGGATTGGTATATTTAGAACTCATTTACATGCTGCAATTTGTTTCAAATTGAAAAATGAAGGTTTGAAAAAGCTATGTGATGCCCTAGGTCTGGTTTTACCTTGAAATAGTCTAGAAAATGATCATTTGTAAGCATTTCTTTTGATTTATGAGTATTTTAAATAAATAGAATGATGAAACATGTGAAAGGGGTCTTGGGGAACCTGTTGGAGTCTTTTAAAGTCATTAGGGGTGTTGGGGTGTTCCTTGACAAGTTGAAAGCTTCCTTGTACAAGCCTAGTTAAGCCTTATTTATGGCTTGTAAATCAATCTTTTAATACATTTGTGTTGGGTGTTTGATCTTGTGCTTTTGGGAACTTGTGGGGGATAGTGTTAGGAGTCTAAAACCATGTTTCATTTTCTGGTTAATTCCTTTAATTAGTTTTTATTTTGAATGTCCTATTGGTGAATGTTGCAAAGTTGCATGGGCTTGTTTGGAAGCGATGGGAGAGTGAGTGTTTTTGTGTGAAAAATATGTTTATATGATCATGATTTGTCATGTTGGGAGTTTCAAAATCATCCCCAAGTCCTGTGGTGATGTTTGGTTGTGCGAGTCAAGTTGCATGATCATATTGTCTTATTGAAGGGTATAGTTGAACAAGTGTGTCAAGTTGGGTGCTTCCCCTGCCACTCTGCATCAGCTTGGGAGGTAAATTTTATTAATTTTCTAGATTTTTTGTAATTCCAAATATTATTAGATCCATGTTAAAGGGAGTTGCATCATCTATCTCATTGTCTTCATTGGATCTAGGAGTTAAGCTCTCCAATTATTACAACAAAGTCTCCCCTCTTCCCCTAGATTCCTCATCTAAAAATGAGTTATTCTTTTAAAAAATTGTCTCCCCATTTACTTTATATTGTGGGATATTATTTTTGGGGCCTTCTTTTAACCTATTGATGGAGCTTACAAATGTGGCATTCAGACTATAATTATTTTTTTTGTTACATTGGAATCCTTCGTTTGTAGGATCGGTGTGGTAACTCTCCTTCCAAATAACACAATGGAAACACTCATAAGCTATGGCTAACTTGAAAGTGGAGTGAATCTCTAAAGAGGGATGGTTCCCCTAGTGTAGCACCTAAAACTAGCCTATTCTAATACTATTTCAAGGAAAACTGATATATATTAAGTCTAAAATTAAATATATAAAATAAAAGTGAGGTGATACACCAAATTTGTAGTGACTTGTACCTACTTGGGCATACACAATGTGATTAAAGATACTAATACACTATAAAAAACTCAAAATTTGATATGTTTTGAATAATTTTTTCATAGAAAGGTTTAAAATTCATGACAACATTCAAGAGGAATGTTTCTAATGCCTGGAAATTAAATAAATATGATAAACACAAACTATGATTTGAAAAATAATTGTATTACTATATAAAGACAAAGAGGATGAGACAAAAAATCAAGGATAAGAGTTTTATCACAATAAAAGATAAATCATTCTATAATATTGTACAAAAAATAACTTACAAGAGGGAAAAAATGACTCTTTATTGATAAAAAAAGGTATATTGCAATTAAATACAAGTTTATTTTTACAGTGCTTTTTCTCATAAAACTAAGTTATAATGCTTAATAATAATATCCTCTCTTACATCAAAAGTTGTAATAATGAATTATACATGCATTTGTCTTTACTAGGTGTCTATTTTATATATCTAACAATATGAGTGAATATAGGATGCCTTGTACTGAATGAATATGTTTTTCTTGATTATTTGACCAACTTCCTTAGGTGCTTGGGGAACCAAATCCTAGTTTGATTATAAATTCTCCAACTAGGTGTCAAGGGGGAGAATTATTGAATTTTTCAATCCTTTTCTCCTTTGCATGCTTCTACAAAGACTCCAATCAACAACCTCCACTCTCCTAGATACTTGCAAAGTGTTGAAAACTACCCGAAGTGCTCTCTTAATTTCTCAAACTAACCTTTATTCTCCTCAAATACTACTTTCATGATAATAGGGCATGCTTTTTATGAGTTTGAAAAAAATAAGTCTCCTTGAGGGCATTGGATAATACTTTCCTTTCAAAAACATCTTAAAAAACCTTCACCAATATTCTTGTCTTATGATCATGCTTTATTCACATTTATCTTTTCCATTTCTTATCATAAGATGTTATTTTCTTGATCAAACTATATAAGACTCCTTACTAACAATAGTATGTTGTCTTGTATAACTACTCTGCCTCTCATAGCTACTACCTATGCTTGTCATTTAAGATGTGTGTACTAGCATACAACAGTTGGTCTTCATGATGACTCTCTTGTATGATTTGATATAACTTTCAAACACACCGATTTATGCACTAGTAGCATATGTCACACAAACCTTATGGTATACTGAATTCTGCTTCATCAACAACTAAGGTCCATATGTTGTGATGAAAATAGGAAATATTTGAGTTAGGTTCAATATTTTGGGTATAAAATATTTAATTCATTCACCTATACAATCCCTCTATCTTTCTATCACATGACTCCATCTTGTTTATCAACCTTCTTATCATTATTTCTTCTTAATAGTTTAGGACCAAATGAGTCAAGGGAACTAGATATGTTCACTTTTCTATCTAAATTTTTTGGAATAGATTTTTTGTATACTCCTTAATGAGCTTAGTTTCATGTTTTCATTATCATTTGATTTCTCATAGGTAATTGACAATTGATTGTTCACTATCATTAGTTACAAGGGTTATGTTGATTGTCCTCTCAATGTGATAACTAGTTGTGCACAACCAACCTTTGTCATATTGTCACCTATAGGTGCATATGATATTTCACATTTTACAAGCTCTAGATGTTTTCTCTTCTTGATATCTTTGTCATGTGTCACTTGGTACTGTTTATGATTGTTGTGGACTCATCATTCATGCCATCATGGGATTTTACTCATTGACTATATATTTTTGAGAGACTATCACTTGTTATCTATGAACAATGAATTACCCTTTAAAATATTTCATACTCTACCATAGAGATGATGATGATGATGAACTGTTGATAGGCCTTATTATGGCTTTAATACCCCCTTTACTATACAAAAACCATAGAGGACTATCACTTGTTATCTAACAAGGATCAATTGTTCTTTAAAATGACTATGTATAGTCTCATGACTCTATCTTTTATAGGGTATTAACATAAAATTAATCACTTTGTATACTATCCTTTGAACTATCCTTTCATGGACTATCATGCATAAATTGAATATATTTTTATTGATAATAAATTACAATGCGGTCCCTCTCATGATGACCATCCATTAGATTATCATTCTCACTAGGTCTTTTGCCACTATCCTCTTCCACAGTCAACACCACTATCATAATATGAATATGGTCTACGTTTTCATAGATAATTATGGTCTCTCTTTTAATGCAACTATATTTTCTTCAATTTTTCCCTCTTTTATATGATTATCCCTGTAGACTACCTTACCATTATCCTCTAACTTATAAGAATTGTTATTACAATAACCTAGAGAGACACATACACTACCCATTTTTCTCTCCCATGAATTGACAGAAGGTCTTCATAAGGTTTCACATAACCTATTTAGGTTTCTAATGCAACATCAAGGTTATGGAGAAACAAAGAAACAACTTCAAATAACCAAATCCAATTTTCGTACTAGAAGACATTTAGTTTGTAGGGTTTAATTTGAAAAATTTCACATGAGGATAGGTCTACTATTGGTGAATCATATTAGCACCTTCTTGTAGAGATTTTATTGTCTTATAATTTCTAAACCAATATAAATCTCTTACTACCTTTCATGAGGTCTCTACTTTCCTTATTGAAACCTATTTTTCTAGTTCTCATGACTTAAGGTCATTAAATCTATTTTAGGGTATATAGAGGTATCAACATATATAAATTTTATAAAGCCTCATACCTCCTTCTCTCTTCTAAGAAAAATATTTACAGTGTTTAGAGGCTCCTATAAGGTTTATCATACATTCTAATAGTTCTTGCATAAATTTATACATAATCCTAGGGTTTATAAATGACATGATTAAAAAGTATACACAAAGACTCACAAACTAGGAAAGGCTTCAATATTATTTGATATTTCTAACTTCTCACAAAATATAGGCTTCATCTCTATCATTTTATTCATGAAACAAATATAGGTGTCCCCTCATGCAATTGATATTGGTTGAATGCATAATGTGAGGATTATCTCTCATGCCTGTCAAATTTTTTGATAAGTCCCTTCTCCATGCATCCTCAAGGCTTCATGAAGTCTCTATAGGTGTTTAAACTATCTGGCATTCCATATGGTGCATGAAACCTACAACTTAGATTTTAAGACACCTCAACTATGGCTCAAAAACCATAAATTTTACTCAACTACACTCAAAACCATGACCTAAGACTTGATTTTCTCTTTTTAACAAGTCTTCCCTCCAACCATGTATGTGAATTTTGGTGGAAATAAGGTTGACTTGATCTTAGGCTTTTAGAAAATACTTGACAAGATGAAAACAAAACTTTTAAACCCTCTTTTTTGTAATAATACCACTTTGAAAAATAATTTTTGGAGACTATTTGGGCCAAGGGGGCAAAAATATGTAATAGTTGTTATCTTGATTATTGATGATATTTGGTTCATTACTCTTTCTAATTTTTCCTTGGGAATTAATTGGTTCAAGATTTTTCTCTATAATGTCATTATTGATCCAAAATCTTGTGGAAGTTATATTTTCATTCTCCCTATTGTTATTATTTCTTGTGCCCCTATCTTCTAAGGTCATATTTTCATTTACTTTCAATTTCATCCTTCCCTTTATGCACTCCTTTGATGTATGACCGTATGATTGACATATTTTACATAGCTCAAGAGTCTCTTCAGTTTTATTTTTATTTTTATCTCTAAATGTATTATTTAGATTTGATTTTACTTCTTGTGGTAGAGGGGGTTTGGATTTGATATTGACATAGATCCACACATACATGTAATATATATCTTCTAATTTTTCATTCACCTTTAAAAAGGTACCCAATTGATCCCCTATGCATTCAAGGGTTTCTATTTACCAATATTCTAAGGGTACATTATATAGTCAAATCCATACTGGCACATCTATAATATATTATATTAGGGGATTAAAATTTGGATCAAAATACTTGATCTAGAATCTAATCCCCCCATTGTATATGACCCTCTATTCACTATTTTATTTTTTATTTACTAGAAGGGAATTATATCATGAAGAACCCATTGGGTAATGCTTTTATCTTTATATATTTCACCCAATGCAAATTGCACTAATTATTGACTTTATTTTTAGTCGACCACTCACTAGCCCATTTCATGAAAAAGCCACATCTTTTAATTTAGTGACTAACATTTCTAACTTTTTATCTTTAAGAAAAAACAAAATATATCCCCCTCAATATTTAGGTTTTAGAGGGATAAAATTTGTACTTGTGCCAATAGGCATACCTTTTGGATTCCATTTCTTCTAATGTCTTTCCACACCAAAATCAAGAAATATGTGAACTGAGGGTTTGATACTCTGATAGTTTTTACCTTCAAAATTTCTATTGGTTTTTTGATTCTTTATGTTTTATGAGTGTTTCTCTAGTTCTTTTTGGGGATATCTATTTCCTATTAAATATAAACTCACATCATCCCTCTAACCAATCTGATTTATGCCAATCCTTGTTCTACCCTCATTTTTCTCAAAATTTACCTTAGTTTATCCATTTTCCCTCCATCTTATCTTGAGTAGGGAAATTCTACAATTTTCAATCATGAGCCATTAGATTCCATTCTTTGGATAGACACTTCACCTTGTTGCCATGATTGAAGTAATTTGGTTTCATTTGTTATATAATAATATACTATACTATAATTCTTTATTAAAATAAAATGTAATTTTAGGGTTAGGGTTAGAATCGAGTTAGTATTAGAATTAGAATTAGGGTCAGGGTTAAAATTGGGATTAGGGTTAGGGTTTGGGTTAGAAATAAGGATAATTTTAGGGTTATAATTATAGTTAGAATTAGGTTTAACATTATAACTAGATTTAGGGTTAGAATTAGGGTTAGGGTTAGAGTTATAATTAGGGTTGGAATAGAGTTAGGGTGAGAATTAGGGTTAGGGTTGGCATATCTATACTTATAAAGTATATGCTAAGTATAAAATTTCATTAGTTATCTTGATAATGGTCCACAAGATATGACCTATAACTCATCATAACTTGTAATAAACATTAATATATACTTTTCAAGTCTAATTAAGGGGACCATCATGTGCATTTGGATAATGTAGACACTAAAATCTCATTAACACTCATTTTCATACCATCGCCCCCATCTCAACACCTAACAAAATTTAAAATAATTCATCTTACATTAATTAATCCATAAATTTATTCTTAATCTACTTTATCAAAATAAAATTTGATTGAACAATATTTTTATTTAATTAATTTAAATAAATCATTTTTCTCACAAATATTCAAAATAATAAAATAAATCCATTTAAATATATTATCCACAATAATTTTTAAAAAAATAAAAATGATAAATCCATTTTAATCCATTATCCACAATAATGTAATAAAAAATAGAAAGAAAGTATGACAAATAAAATCAATTAATTCTTTGATCAAAATAATTAACAAATTGAAGACAAGAAAATGAGAAGGAAATGAACATAAAGTTAATGCAAGTAGACAATACCTTTTACCTTAAATAACCTTGCTCCTTAGATAAAGCTTAATTAGAGTGCACCTTTACTCCACTTGTTTTTCTCTCTCAAATTCTTGCTTGCTTGATTATGATAGACTACAATGTGGATTTCTCGATAAAAAAACCAACATAATAAAGGTATGATAGAGGATTTATGATAAAAAAAAATGAAAATGTGTACTTGGTTACAAATGAATTGATGATAATGGAGAGATAAGGCTTCTAAATGTATATATTCATGATGTGAGGAATGGAGGGCTAGGATGCAATTTAAGAATCAAAGATCACATTTGATGTGAGTTATAAAGAAATAGGGCTTAAAAAAGAGTCATGAGAGGATTTATTGGAAAGGGGTGGCTAATGATGAGGATTGGATAAAGAAAAGGGATATTTTGTTAGGATTTCCAAAAGAGGCAAGATTTTTTTCCTATTCCAAGGGATGTAGGAATTTAAAGTTCGGATTCATTATAAAGAGGAGGATTGCCCCATGCATGGTCCAACTTTAAAGTTCCATTTCTCTCAAATGAATTTATGAGAGAGGAGGTGGAGAATTTTTGGAAAATTGTACATGTGAAGGGAAAGGACACATGTCACATTATGAGAAGTTTGAGGATGTGAGGAATATTAAAATAGATAAAATGATAATGAGAAATCAAGGAGGATTAATTAATTAATTGGGATTATAAGAATTATTAAGTGGGAGCTATAGTTGAGTTAATTAAATTTATCAACCTTAGAAGAAAAGAGGAAAACATAATTAACTAAATATAATTTAATTAACTATGGAGATGGTAGAATAATTAATTAAATATTTATTTAATTAATCATATAATGTAAATTCAATTTTTGGGTGTCTATATGAATCTTTGAAAAGGAAAATCCAATTAAAAAATCAAAATCAAATAAATTAACTATTTGAGAAAAATAAATAAATAAATCCATTCAATCAATAAATCAATAAACCAATTAATCAACTAATAAAAGATGACACCTATCCTCATCCACTCCACCTTTAATAATTAAACTCTAAATTTGAGATTGAATCCTAGTTGTTCACCCTTTTCATCAAAATTCTATAAATTGAGATCAAATCCTTCATTTTAAATAATCATGATCCTAATTTGAGAAAATAAATGCTATTGAAATGAAAAATGGACATAAAATTATTAAAATAAATAGCATGTTCACATAACACTTGTTGAACACAACAATATTGAGAGGGGGGTTTGAATCAGTACTAAAATAATTTCTTTCATTCAACAAAAATAAACCATTTAAAACAAGATGAACAAAAGAGCACAAAAAGCACACAACATAACACTAGATTTACATGGAAAACCCAACAAGGAAAAAACCACAATGAGCAAGCTACTTGGATCTACTGTCCAAATCTAGCCTTAGAAACATAATAACTTTTACAACATGATTTTTATGGTCTTTAACCATAGGAAGTTCACTACTCCCTACTCATTACAAATTTCACTACAAAGGTTCACTACCTCAACATACAATTAGATAATATAAATACATTAGTTACCTCCATCTCACTACTGTGAAGGAGGGGATTCTCTATTCCCCAGTCCCAAGACAAATAGGGTCTAAAGGAAGTGAATTTCCCTCAGTCACCTCAATGAAAATGGTCAAAATATGGGGTGGAAAATGAAGGAAAGGCTAATCTATATTTTTGGGTTATTGGGATGGAGGACTTTAGGAATTAGGTGAACAAACCATAGAGGTTTTGAGAAATAGACAAACTAGCTCTCAGCTAGAGGACAACAACATGAGAGATGAATGATAGCATGATGTGCTCTCGTCTTAGGGACGCGTTGGTGTCTCGTATGTACAAAGAGCAGTCTGTGATTAACATGCTTAGGGCTTGCTAACAAATTGAATACCAAAATTTGATAGTTTAACATGAAATAACAAAATGTGTAAAAAGATAAGAAAGTACAACAAGAAAAATACTTTAAATGAAAGATAAAATAGTTAGAAGTGAAATGATAAGTAGAAGAAAAGACATATCCAACTCATGGTAGGTCTATCCTCCTGCAAGCTCCACACGAACAAAAACCTACACACATGGGAATGAGAAAATGTTGGGGCTGCTTTTTGGGGCTTGCCTTAGTGAAACCTCCACTTTGGTGTTTTTACCTCCATAGATAGCTAGATAGACTACAATAGAGAAATAAAGATAAAGTAATAGACAATATGTATAGAAAGTAAAGACAATAAATATGCTAACTATAAAGACAATAATGCAATGAAATAGAAAAACATTACCCTCCCTTCTACAAGCTTGAAGAAGTTGAGAGGAAGGACAAGAGCTTCTTGAGTGCAAGACCATTGTGTAAGAGTGATGTAGAGTTTGAAACCTGAAAGAACAATGGTGTAGAGAGAATGGAAGAGTGATAGAACAAGAGTGAAGTGGAAGAAGTGAGAATGAATGAGTAGTATGGAAAGAATGAAGATTCTTGTTGAATGGAATGAAATTAGAGGTTCAAAATGGAGGTTTGAAGGAAAAAGAGCCACTTTTTAGGCGGGCCTACAGTTGCAGAGGGCATTACACTTAACATTTTTGTCCGCAAGAACAAAGACCATTTTTTCCACAACATTGTTCTTGCTAGATATTAACATGAATGATTGGATATCCTGGCAAGAGCTTGAGGATGAATCCCTATACTGGACAACTGCTTGATGGTACTCTCGCAAGGAAACACACATATGCACAAAAGAAGGATATTTCATTAAAATAAACTTTTCTTGTAGTGAAGGATGCAAGTTCCCAATAAGAACTTTTCAAACACCAGAATTAGTAAGAGGATAAGAAATTTGAGTAAATATGGCCTGATACGGAGCTATAAAATAAATTAACTTCTCATGAGTTCCCTACTTGCATCATATAATATTGTTGAAAGCAATCTTTGACCTGAAGTTAGCTCGAAACTACTGGAGAAACTGATTAACTAGTTGATCGAAGGAGAAAATGGAATTATCAGGTAGGGCACAATACCATTCCAAAGTGGCATCCTTGAGAGAATGCGGGAATATCTTGGCCAAAAGTGCATCATTATGAAAGAAATCAATACACAAGGCATTGAAGGATGAAACCTGCATCCACAGATCCCCATGACCATTGTACTTTTCAAATTTTGGAATATCTACTCCTTGAGGGATATGAGTATTTAGAATGTAAATAGAAAGATGACTACGATGGCTAAAAGGTTCAAATATAGGCTAGGAGGAGGAGTTGGAAAAATTTGCTAGTTGATTCTACATGCATACCATGTTCTATAAAAGAGCATTGAGGATCAAATCAGTAGACAAGGTATGGCCAATTGAACTACCAACATGATCACCAACACCCGCACTAACAAATCCCTTAGTACCAACCAATAGTAGAAAAACAACAATAAATGACTAAAAAAACTACTAAAAATTGCATATATGTGACTAAGCTTGGTCATGTGACCATTAGTAGTTTATTTCCAATCATTTATAACGTGACCAAATTGATGACTAAACCATTTTTAGTCATTTATTAGTTGTTTTGATTGATCAATTTGGTAGTATATTTAGTCGTTAATTTAGTCATTGATTGTTGTTAACTAGTTATTTATTTAGTCATTGTAATCATTAATTTTTGCCACTTATTCATGGTAGTCATTTATTTAGTCATGGTAGTCATTTATTTAGTCATTGTAGTTTTTATTTAGTCATGGTATTCATTTATTTAGTCATGGTTTAGTCATTTATTTAGTCATGGTTTAGTCATTTATTTAGTCATGGTAGTCATTTATGAATTAATGCTTTCAAGTCTCTATTCCTGCATTTAAAAGGATGCTGGATGGTCAGTTCTACTTGTTGTATGGTAGAGTAAGGCACTAGTTTTTCACTTTCTCCTTGCTTTGTATCTGTTCATAAAGGAAATGCTTTTGTAGCTTCCAATTCTATTTCACAAGAAAATAGCATGGTTACATTAGGGAAACTAATGAAATTAAGATCAAAATGGTTAAATCTATAATGGTCATTGAGATTTTAATCTCACGTTGAATTTTAATCTTACTTCCAATCATTGAGATTTTGAAAGAGAAATCTAATGAATGGATGATTTGTTGAAGTGATTGTAAATCAGACTTTTCCCTATAACAAAAGCACTAGAGAGTTTTAAGAATTGTTGCTTCACACTACAATTATTTGTACATAATTAACTCATTTAATTTGTTGTTTACACATCAGATACAAGGAAATATAAAACTCAAAAATCTACAAAATCATCACCCTAAAACAAAACCAATAATATTTGTGAAATTGATTTTATAAATAGATTTACATGAAGAATACAGGTCTGCATAAAAATAATTTTGTAGCAAAATAATATCGTTCAGATCTATAAATGTAAATTTAGATTTAGAAGAAAAAAATTAATTAATTAAATTGTGATTTTTTTTAGATCTAAACAAAAAAAACTTACCCTCTCAAACTTTAAAATGGGCATAAGGTCATGCACAAGTCCATGTAAAACTATTGCTTCCTGCAAACTTAAATGTATGTTTCAAAATCTTTAAGTTTCAAAAATAATAATAATAAGCAAGTTTATTTGGTGACTGCTAAGGACAAGTTTATGTAAAAATAACAAAATAAAATGCAAGAAATATATTCTTATATCTATATGAATTCAATGCATAGGCTAGCCTCCTCCTGATGATGAAATCTCCTTGCTCCTGTTGCATACAGTGAAACTGTTATAAGTAAACAACAGAGCAAAAAAAACCCATTCTTCTTGTGCAGCCAGAGCAAATCATGGAAATTGCAGCCATAAATCTCTCTCCCTTGTGCCACCTATCTCCTCTCATCCTGGAAAAATGAGAAAAATGATTAGGGTAAGTGCTCATATATTTGTTCAATTAGAGGGAAATTAAAGGAAAATTTAGGATAGCATAGATTTAAAATAGGGTTTCTATTGAGTTCGCCTAGCAAAATAATATGCATCCAAAAAAGGATTAGAGCATGAATAATATATTTTAAGTAGCTACCACCAAAATGAATGAAGAAAATTAGGCGCCCATTTTGAAATGGACGTGAAATTTACTTTCAATGTGGTTAAACGAATCTCAACCATTCATCATTTTTTCCCTGTTTTTTGTAGCTTTTTATTGCAGTGTGAAAATATGGTTTCAATGAGGGTTTAAGAGTATGTTTATTAAAATGAAAATTACAAAAAAGAATCCTAATAATGAGCACATTTAGGTTTTAACATTATGGCATCCTTTATCTTATTAGTTTGTTTTTATTTTTTAAATTATGATTTTTCTATTATTTAATTATTTGAAGATTTTTTTATAATATTTTAATTTAAATTCTATGGTACATAAATTTATTCAAAATTGATTATTTAGTATTTTAATAAAAAATAATTATAATATATAATTATGTTATTAATTATTATTATATATATTTTTATAATTATTAATTAATAACTATTATATTCTTATTTAATAACAAATATAATAAATATTATATATATATATATATATATGATACTATAGGGGTGTCCCCACGACCCGGCCCAACGACCCAGTAGCCCTTACCTTGGGTACCTGAGGTGAGCTAGGGAGAGACTAGTCCCCTACGGGTGAGATCCCCCACTGGCAAGAAGTCCCACCTCTTAAACCCACGAGTGGAGTCAAACCTGAGATCAATGGGGAGCAAACCCATTGCCCAAGCCAACTCTACTACCCGTTTGGGCTAATTAATATATTATATATTTTATATAATAGAGATTAAATTATATAATTATATACAATATAATTATATTTATAAATATATATAATAGTATATATAAGTTGTATTATTATTATTTAAATATAAAAATATATAGGTTATTATTTATTTACTACTATAAATATATGTGAATACAAAAATATATAATAATATATTTCGGTTAGAATACAAAATATTAAATATAAGTTTGATTATATTTACTATTATTTACTATATTATGTACTATTTTGATTCTATTGTATTCTTATATATTATAATAATAGTAATATAATCATACTTATATTTAAATATAATATAATAGTAATAATAGTAGTAAATATAAAAGTAATAATGGATCATTTCTTTACCGCCTGCAGTGATGATGAATGAGCCCAGTGGTATATAAGGGTGCAAAATAATCTATATTAAATTAAAAAAATAATCTACCATGAGCCCGCAGTGTACGTGATGGAGCCCTGTAGTATAGCAGGGTGTGAAATAATCTATATTAAATTAAAAAATTAATCTACCAATGACCCGTAGTGTAGTGATGGAGCCCCATGGTATAGCGGGGTAAAAATAATTTATATTAAAAAATATATTTTTTTAAAAATAATCTATATTAAATTAAATAATATAAATCAAATCAAATAATATTATTTACTACTATTATAATATTAAATAACAAAATAAAAAATATTAAATATAAGTATGAAATTATTATAATTAATAATTAATATATTTCTATATAGATCAAATTAAATTAATTTATACATATCATGAATTACAAAGCGAGGAGCCGTGTCTCTTCTCTATCAATTCTTGATCAGTTCAAGATGATGCAGGGGTTTCTTTTGTTCAAATTATTTTTCATCAAAAAAATTTTCCTCTCTGTGGACTTTGAAATATTTTCCTCTCTTGCCAATTAAATATTGTTTTTAATTACCCACTTTAATAACATATTGTCTATTTTTTGTGTGACTAATTATTTAGTCATTTTTATTTGTGTGACTAATTATTTAGTTGTTTCTTTTTACCCGATGATCAAATTAGTCATTTATAACTTTGTTACAAAAAATGACTACAATTTACTCATTTTTAGTTGTTGTGACTAAATTTTTTAGTCACATAGTCATTTATTTGCCAAATTTTACTAGTGAACACCACTAGAGGCTCTAACACCAACACTAAAAGAGCCATCAACACTGATAGAGGTACCGAAATCAATACCATAAGTAGGGACGTCATGAGCTTTAGGTGTAGAATAACTAAATCCCAAAAGTATCTTATTCACTTTGATAGTTCCACTCTACTCAGGTATGGTGTTGGTGTTAGTAATGGGACCCACATTAGTCATGCACATTGATACCCTGAGCATCAAGATTTCCAACTATTTTCTAGTGATCCTTGATCCCACATCTTGAGTAGCACCCAAGGTAGAGGTGTAGGAGGTGACGTGGGTCTCTACAATATCAACAATACCACAAAGAAGCTTTAGACCTCTTAGATATTTAGTTAATAAATATTTCAAACTTTCAACTATGGGAGCTACCTAGGAAAAAGCATTATCTCTTGCCAAGAATCTCACAAGCTCTGTGAGTCTAAGCTCTAAGGAGTAAACATGCTCTGTAGGAACCCTAAGGGTAATTTCATCTTCCAAAGAGGAGGTGAGGTAGGAGGGGTAGGAATATGAGTTATAGCTTCACTGACAAGAGGAGTATATCTAACAGAAAGTTCTATAGTGAACACCTCAAAGGATGGACCAGTATGGGGAGGAATGAAACTCTTAGATCCCATGTCTAAATTTTGATTACTTCTAACAATGTGGCCGAAGGTAGTTTACTGGGTCATGAATCTCATAAAGAGCATCACAATGTGCTATCAACCACAAGTCCTAACATGTGAGATTTTTTTTTTGAAATAAGGACAAAGAGGAAAATTCACATTAGGTTCACCAAAATATGGAGGGGATTCACTACTCCCCAGTCCCAAGAAAATAGGGTCTAAAGAGAGAAAATTTCCCTTGATCACCTCAATGACTATAGTCAAAATATGGGATGCCAAATGAAGGAAAGGCTAATCTATTTTTTTTGGGTTTTCAAGATGGAGGACTTTAGGAATTAGGTGAATAGACCACAAAGGCTTCGAGAAACATATTGACTAGCTCTTAGCTTGAGGATGACAATGTGGGAGATAAATGAAAACATGGCACATTATCATCTTAGAGATACACTAGTATCTCATACAAACAAAGAGCAGAGTCTATGACCAAAATGCTCAGGGCTTGCCAACAACCCAAATACTGGAATTTGATAGTTTAATAGGAAATAAAAAATGTAGGAAATGTGTAAAAAATTACAACAAAAAGAATAATTTAAATGAAAGATAAACTAGCTAGAAGTGAAATGACAAGTAGAAGGAAAGAGATATCCAACTCATGATAGGTCTAGCCTCCCAAAAGCTCCACATGAACGAAAACCTATACACACAAGAATGAGAAAATTTTGGGGTTTCTTTTCAGGGCATGCCTTAGTGAAACCCCTACTTTGGTGTTTCCACCTCGACAGACAACCAGATAGACCGCAATAGAGAAATAAAGATAAATAAGTAATAGAAAAGATGTATAGAAAGAAAAGACAATCAATATGCTAATTATAAAGAACAATTCTGCAATAAAATAACAAAATATTACCCTCCCTTTTACAAGCTTGAAGAAGCTAAGAGGAAGGATGAGAGCTTCTTGAGCACAAGACGACTATGCAAGAGTGATTTAGAGCTTGAATCCTACAAGAACGAATGAGTAATAGAACAAGAGTGAATTGAAAGAAGTGAGTAGTATGGAAAGAATGAAGATTCCCATTGAATGGTGTTGAATGAACAAGACAACTGAGAGGAGGGTGAATAAGTTGTAGCAAATTAAACCTTCAATAGTAATCAGATCCACTAGCATTCATTAAACCCTTATTTTGTTAATGTGATTAAACTTGAAATACAGATAACAAAAACAAAAATAGCACCATACACAAGAGAACAAAAAATTTATGTGGAAAACCCAAAGAGGGAAAAACCATGGTGAGGACTAGCTCACAATATAAGTAATTACAAAATTGGTACAAGGGCTCACTGCTATAATATGACACACTGTCCAAAAAGGCTCATAGCTAGGGCTCAGTACCATAGAAATAAATACAAGAAGATAGAAGAAGAATGTTACACAAATAACACTTTCTCAATGCTACAAGGAATTTACCACAATGCTCCAACAATCTCACAGCCTTTCTTGAATGATCTTGGATGCCTTCAGCTCACTGCCTTTAGGAACCCTAACACTTGAATTCACACTTCTTTGCTCAAATTTTTACATCACTCATAATGATCTCACTCTATCTTGCTTCTCTCTGATTTCATACTTTCAACTTACAACATCACACTTATTTATTGTATAGGAGTGAATTTGCACCCCTTATGCAAATTCCCCTTTCACACACCTTCACCTTAGAAAATCAAATCTGAAGGTGAAATTCCACATCACCTAACTACCTTCCTTCCACTTGAAATCTATCTTTTGTGTCCGTGAGAGAATTTTTATAGGGGATGCACGCATGACATGCAGACATCCACATGGCATGTTGTCATCCCTAACGGATCCCCACATCTGAAGTTGGCAGAGGAATTACACATTTGATTGGGGTTGATTTGTAATTCCCCTCTTCAACCAAGCAAGCCAAAAATTACTTATTCTTCCCCATTCACCTTCAAATTCATCCATTCTCATTCCATTTCATCCTCTTGTAATTTCTACACACATTCTCAAGGCATTCTCTTAGCACTTCCAACATTCACTTCACTCTCCAACATCACTTCAACACTCCATTGTAGCAGCAACAACACTCCATCAACTCCACATAGCAAGTGTGAGGCAAGCCATAGTAGCGTGGGCTTGGAGTCTTGCGAGACCTCCCTTCATCACAGTTGTAGTTGTTGTCACCTTGCCAAGTCCATATTCTCCTCCATTGGCCAGTGAGCTTTTGGGTGGAGGTGGTAACATTTCTCTCCTCTCCTTTATGATTTGGCTGAGTAGCATAATATTTTTTTGTAGTGTGTATTGCTTTCCTTTCTTTCCTTTATCACATATTTCTCATTCGTTGCTTTTTGGTTGTCCATGGAGGTGGAAACACCAAAATAGGGGTTTGACTGAGGTAGACCCCTATACATCCCCAACATTTTCCCCCTTCTTGCTTGTGTGCAGGTGAACATACACGTGAATCTAGCTAGAGAACAGGTGCTTTTTGAGATCACCTTCATCACCCTAGTTTTTATCTATTTTCTTTATCACATCTATCTTTATTTCTCCTACTTTATTATTCTATTTTTCCCATTGATACTAACTAGCTAGGTTGTTAGTTTGTTTTTAGGTAGTTTGTATTATGTTCACTATTTTCTAATCATACAGACGCCAACACACTCGAGAGATGCTAGCACGCAATGATAACATCCCAGAACTATGCTACTGTCCTCAAAAAAAGAGTTTTCTGAGACGTAGTACTAACTCTAAAAACTAGCTCACCTAGCCCAAACTTAAACTCAGGATTTGCATGGTGATAGAAGTACATTATAGTCCTCATCATTCATGATCCTTGTCTCAAGACAACTTTTGGAGTGAGGTAAGTTAGGGCAGTCCTCCACTCTTGGCTCTTTGTGACCTAGGGCCTTGATGTGGTTGGTCCCCCTCCCTTACATTTATATCAACCTCAACCTCAAAAACCTTCTCCAATGTTGGCAACTAGCCATTATACATACAAATTCAAAATAGGTTGGCACCTAAACATTCCTGTAGTGGATAGGAATAAAGGAAACCTACATAAATCCTTAATTAGGACCCAAATAGATCCCAACACACCTCAACATGCTTTTACAAGCCACACATGTAGTGTTAACACCAGGTCAACCAATACCCATGCTAAACACCATAATCATTAAGTACACACTTCTTGAAATCAATCTGAAACTTCTAGATGATAGAATTCACTTGAATGTGATCTAGAATAATCCATGAACTACTTGAGATTCATCAAATACTTCATCCAAGCTTGCATCATACAAATATTTCAACTTAGAACAAGTGGTAAACCTTATTCACATATTGACAAATGAAACTCACTCTGTACTACACCAAATCAAGTATGCTCTTGAATATAGAAAGATACAAACATTACAAGAAATTTCCAAAATCCACACAACCTGAAGCCAAGCAATGAAGAAACATGAAGTAAATACATTTCTCCTAGGCCACATAAAACATCGTTGAAAAATTGGTTCACACATTGGTGAAATTATCTTGCTTTGTACAATGACCTAGAAACCCAAATTTTGAATATAGAAACCTTTGAGAAACATGAACATATTAGATCTACATGTAGGCATAGGATCAATACAAAAGAAATGCGGAGCACAATACCATAGAACACTATGAACACTTACACAACAAATTTTACTTTGATTATCAAATTTTCTTAAAAGAACTTAGAAACCAAGTACTAGAGACATCATCTCAGCTCATTACTTCATTCCAACTCATCTTTAGATACTGCAAAAAAGAGATAGCTCCATGTACTCACGACACTTCCTCAATATCTCAACTATACATACACAACCTACATCAACCTGTTTTCCTGTTTTTCACATTTTTCTCAATATCCTCAAAGTATTCATTATGCAACAACTTCCTTAACACACAATTGACATCAATGAAAACACCAATTAGTAGACTTCCTTTTGACATCAGAAACACCTTCATACTTGCAACAAATGGAATGGAATTAGAGGTTCAAAATGGAGGTTTGGAGGCAAAATAGGCATTTTTGGGTGGGTCTAGAATCACAAGGGGTGTTACAATTTGTGGGTGATAGGAAATGCAATGTCCCAACATCCACTAACCTAGGAATCTATCAAGGATGTTCGTGCGACGTGTAGATGTTTGCACAGTGTAGGAGCATCCTCATCAAAATTCCCTCCACCTACAAAAAATGACAAGGTACATAAGGGACAAAAGGATTATGACGACATGATTTAGCATTATCAATTTATAAGTCTAAAGTAAGGGTGATGTTATGAGAAATTGCACTAGGGTACAATTTTACACCATAACAATTTCTTTTGGTAAATACAATTGCTTCAAAAATCTATGTTACCTACAACTCACTACCTTTAGCAAAATTACTCACTTATAGGCTCATATTCTTTTTCATAGTCTTCTCATTCACTGTTGATCTCTAAAAACTAATCTCTAGCACATTTCATCATCAAAAGATATTTTGTGGAGTACTATTCACATATTGTTTGCTTAAAAAATTTACAACAAACACTCTTTCACCTTCTCCAAAAATTTTATCTTCTACTTATACCATCCAAATCCTTCAAAAAGTTTCTCCAAGTTGGCTTCAAATAGGAAATATAAGATATACAATATTTTCTATGAAGTCAACTTGAAACATATTTGCAAATAGAAAAAGAACTTATGTGGTCCCAAGAGAAAGATATACAAGACCCATCCTTCATGAAACTTATCATAAAAAATGACACATGCATCTAGACACTTGGCACAATCAAATTAATATGATAGGTCATCTAAGCAAACAATCAAATTGTCAAAACATCAACTCCAAACCAAGGAGGTACTAGAGAGACCAATAAGCACATTATTGACCACTTCAACAAACTAATATGGCATGTAAAAAAATTTCTATGCACCCCTTTTGTTATATCTAAAACATAAGAAAAGTGAGTTCACCAAAATGAACTCTTATGCTTATATGTGATGGAATGATCTAGCACATTTATACTTTTCCTAATTTCATTAGAAAAAGAGATCTCCCAAGGATATGATTGAATTTCAACCTTGAGGTGAGTCAACCCTATTAGGAAGGTGCTGATATTTTTTCCAGAAGAACTTTGAAATCCTCTAAAGGGTGGCCAACCCTTATGCTCAAGAATCTTCAAAGTTAGTGGCCAACAAATAAGTAAGATTACTGAGGCCCTTACTTCTCTTTGGGCTCTGTGAGACCTAAGAGGGTATTCCTTATAGTGTTCAAGTAATATTTATCTAATTGAGAACACTTTTGTACACAAATCAATTCCTATTAAGTGAAAATATACATTATTTGTTGAAGATCTAGCTGACCTTCGAACAAATTGCTAGCTATTGCAAGGAATTAGGTGAAACTTCAGATTCATACATTGTAATTGAAAGTTTTAATGATTTTCATTCTCGTTCCAAATCTCTAGCCAAGTGTATTTTTAGCTCATTTATATTTAAGATTACCTAATGAAGAGACTAGTGCTTCATCTATTTGGATAATGGAGTCAAATTTGTAACAACTAGTAATATATTAGCCATCTAACTCAGAAATTGGTGGACTATTATCATACTACTTTGTAGTATTCAACTCACTGCATCTAAAACATAACTTCTTACCAAATCCTATGCATTTTCCTCACAAACCAACAACCTTATTCTAGCATTTAATCAATTCTTTGAATTGAAGTAGAAATAAACCCACCCATTCAATTAAAACAACTGAAGATAAGCAAAAATATCATCGATCATTTCATTTATAATTTGCAAAAAAATTACATAAGAGAGTATACATTAGAAAACTAAGATTTTCTTCCATATTTGTAGCCTCTATAAAACCATTTTAAGATCCTTACATACATGACTCAAACCCTAGAATCCATACAATTCTATTCATCAATATTTTTTTTACAATATGCTTGTTCCTGAGCTTAGCTTTCCACTTAGACCATTATGAGACTCAGAGAATAAACCCCTGTAATGAGCCTTGAAATCCCTTTTATAGAACAAGGGAGCAACAAGCAACTAGCTAAATTACAGTTACATTTCATTTCAAAACAAATTTCATTTGCATTTGAGATATTCCTTGAACGGTTATACGTAATCATTTGCAAAATAGGGGAAAATAAAATTTTACACCATTTACTGAAGAGAAACTAGCCAAGATCACCAAAAACATCATTAGCTATTGTCAAGCCTTCACATTCCACATTAAATGAAAAGATTCTTCATGATATTGGCCCAAAAGCACCCAAGTCAACACAAAGGACACAAAACTCTACCAAGGAATTATTATCACCAAAAAATAAAAACTAGAATCAAAATGCAATCCCACTCAATCAAAACCAGGATAAACACACCTAGTTTGTGTCCTCACAGAGGCTGGAGAAATCACCACTTATTCTTCAATGTCTTTTAGGTTACCCATGGCAAGTAATTAATAGCAGTAGCTTGATTCAATTTCAATCATACAATCCGAGGGACCATCTGATACTTCAATGGGAGAACTATGCTATCCTAGATAAGATCGATTATACTTAATCTTCCTCCTTGCCTCCCTTACAGACCTTATAGGATCCTTTTCTTTAAACTCTTCCACTTCTCTCATGACAACTTGACTCCTCAAATGATAATTACTTCTCACACCAACCTGCACTGATTTCTTTCCATGGGCACCCTTCTTTCCCTTCTCCTTTGGAGTTAAAATGACTCTAGGTGTTCTTTTCTCATTCTCTAGTACATCATCTTGTGATTCCTACAAGCTGAGTCTTCTTGACCTTCGTACTAGGGAGGTGGACACAATGGAATTACTCATTTTCACTGAAAATAAGCTGAGAGCAATACAACTTCACAATTATAGATTAACTCTTCACTAGCTTCTAGAAAAGATTGCAAAATATAAAACTATCACCACTCTCTTCACAGACTTAGAATTTTTAGCTTCTGATTGCAATTGTGAAGAAACAAAGGCTATTAACTCCCATTTATTGAGTAGTTTGAGCATGTTGATCATCAATGCTCAGTGGAAACCCACATGAGAGAGCAGATGATCAACTGTTGGATTTTGCATCATAACCATTAATCACCTTGGTACATCAAAATTTGTGTAGCATCTTCAATGACTGTAGGAGAGTAATCATGCAATAATTCACATGCATCAGGATCAAATTTTACTAATCCTATAAGCATCCTCTACCATCAATGCTCACTCACACCAATCAAAATGGATATGATGCTCACATCTCTGGTTTTAAATAATAGTTTTTGATCCCCTAGTGAAGTGGTGTGTGGAACGACTTAGATTGAGATAGAAGGATCTCAATCCTAACCCCACTACTCACCAATCCCTTAGCCAGTGGAAACTAGCTAGCTAGATTCCAACTCATCCGTTCGTAGGTTCCACCATCATCTTTTGGGCGAAGAAAGAGATCCACGTGTCACAGGACTCCTGATCCCATGGGATTTAATAAAGAATTTTTTTATATTCTGTGGGACCAGCAGGGGATGGCTGAGATTAACTCTCAACATCTAATCGTGGACATTGATGTAAAACTTCACAGCACCAGGAATGATAGCAGATACTCGGCCCCACACCTATAAAGGGACACACGTCCATCGCCCACTTACCCCACAACTTTTGAGAAACTATTATTTTATTCACATAGGATTGGAAGGGAATGATCCAGATCAAACCTATTGATCTGACAGCTAGCAATATTTTCACATGTGCAAATGTTAGTCTTAAAAATGGGACCTGACTAGGTCAACATCATCTAGACCCTTAGGAAATAAGACTTAAGACTTAAGCCATTTAATATGAAATTTCAACCCAACCATAGGGAAAGGAAGTGATGAAAGGCACTGATGAATGACAAACCTAAACTAGGGGGCTAGTGAAAACAACATTTCTAATGGCTCAAGTGACAAATTTAACGATCAAGAACTGAGTGTGATAGGTTAATAGAGGACTAGAACATTTAGGGTTTATGATTATGCAAACATTGAAAAGAGGGATTTTAACCTAAACTCTAAACCCTACTCTTGGACATAGAAGCTCAAAACCATGACAAGGCAAGATCTATTCTCAAAATTTCAAAAAAAATTAGAAGCTCTATGAGTGGCTCATGCTTGGGGATGCATACCCCTGGTGGGTATGGTGAGAATTCAGATCTCATGGTGAAGCAGGGCAAAAAAGAAGCACAAAAACCTAGGGGCTTGCAAGGACAGAGAAAGCAGACACAACCAAAAGCAAACACACCCAACCTATATACAATATTTACATAACTATACATGGTTCTTTTCCTTTTTAGAGGCCTCTGTTGATGTATAGACTATTAAGCCTACCTCATACAATTCCACGAGCTTCAATCTTCAAACTGATGGCCCAAGGCCCCCAAAAACTTGGAACCAACTCTTACCTCTGTTAAAGACTTTATTTTCAATTGTCTGTAATGGATCAATGCTTCTACCAAGCATTTCCAAACAATCATCTCCATTGTGATTAACACCACCAACCCCATATGCCATATTTCCAAAAAATTGCCTATTCATTAACCTACTCCAATACAAGCTTATTTGATGAAATTGAAAAAGTGAAACATTCATATTCCATTTGATCATTAAAATCACCAACTTTGACATCATATTTAGTTTGCACATCAAATTGAAAACCTTCATAAATACTTTGGTGTATGCCATGCAAACAACCCCTAGATATGTCAAAAGGAAATATTTCATCTTCAGAGGCTTCATTAAATTGAGGATCATGACATAGACATATGTCTAAGCACTTTGATTCAGATATACCAAAGCACGCCTTGGTATCCAAGAGATGGACATCATATTCACCATCATCATCTTCATGTATAGTTGACATTTCAATCTTCGCTTCACAAAAATGATTATGATAAGCTGGGATATATGCACGTTTATCAACATCTTTATCATTTCTAACACTATTTTTAGGATCAACACATTGAACAATCACATTTTTATCTTCAAATTCTCCATCCTTCAGACAATTGACATGCTTAGTTGATAGAAAATCCAAATTGCATTCTAGGTATTCATCAAATGCAATTTGTTCATTTACTTGTAAACAATTGGTTTCATGAATATTTGTATCATTGCATCCTTCATGTGACTGAAGTACTTCTGGATCATCCCCATAAGAGTAGTTACAATCCTCAAAGAAACAATCAGAAATTTCAATCTCATCATGATCCTTAATCTTACCCACAACAATTGTATCAAATGTAAAATGTTCATAGGAAATGCTCCCAAGGAACTCATCAATGTGTTGCTTTGTTTTCTCATGGCCACATTCTAACCCTGTGTCAGATGCATCATTAGATTTTTCAGCAAAGACTGGGTTGTCTCTACAATAATAAGGGTTACCATTTCTCATCTCAAGTATAGTTGGAGTCTCATCAAATAAGGGATGCTTTCTTACTTTCATTGTTGTCATACAAATTTTTTCCTCCTTAGTATGAAGGTCCAATTCTTTCAAGTCATCATTGTACTCAAAGTCATTGTAATCGCTAGAAGAGCATATAGACACATTTTCAACTTCATCCTCATGATTTATAGTTAACATCATTGACTCACACTCCAAAAACTCTTCACATAAGGAAAATTGTTCACTCTCAAGAAAACATACATTCCCATTATTATCAACATATCTCTTACTCAAAGCAAAGGATTCCACCTCTACTTCACAAGAATAATCATAATCAATAGAGGAATGACCAGAATCAATGCCATCACAATTACTACAGCTAGAGAACTCACCAATACTGAGACTACATTCAGGTTCCTTAGACTGAATGCCTAAACTTTCATCTCCAATACCTTAGTCATTGAATGTGACATAATATCAACTACATTTGCATCACTGGCATTGATCAAATTAGGACATGGAATGAAATCTTGTATCTCTTCCAATTCTTCACTATCCAGGACATCCTAGGGACAAAAGTCATGTGCACCCACTTTTTCATCATATTTTGTATCTTCAACTTCATCATTGTTGTATTGATCTACATATATGCTACTTGTGAATTGATTACAATTATTACATTCTCCCACACAACAAGATGGATGTTCATATTCTAATACAGTCTCTTCACTTTTTTGCATTGTTTTCTAAAATTTCTCCACAAGACAACGACCACTAAGGTATCACATGTTGTGCATAATCACACTTATCTCCCTCTACAATCTTTATCCAATCAATTACTTGACCCAAGTTGCTAGGCTTAAATTCCTTTGGCAAAGTACTTAGCCCTGACTAGTAAATTTCACAAAACAGATCAATGCACATCAAATCCTCAGGTTTGACACTTTTAGGTACTTCCAACAAGGCATTAAAAAATCTTGAGAACAAATCACAAGGTGATTCTTCTTTGTGTCTTTTCATTTCATACAATTTTTTAACAAAAGACATTTGATCAACCTTGCTCAAATTTTGTTGATGTTCAGCTTGGAGCTCACCATAATTTGCATATTGTGGTGATGAGGAAATCAGAACAACAAAAGCATTCTCATCTTGATAGAGGTCTCTATTTCCTAATCCACTAGTTCCATTTGCGTAAAATCTGCTAGGATAACCCACATTGGTAGCCAAATACCCTTTCATCATTAAATATTTTAAATTGTTTTCAATATTCATGGAAATTTCATATGCTTGATGTAATTTTGTGGGCTCTTTGTCTCTTAAGAAATAACTCATTTCTTCATCAAATGCACCTAAATACACAACCAAACACACCACATCATTTGGTCTTATACTTGCTGGAATATCCCTTATTTCCTTTGAAAATCTAAGATTGAAAGTTGGGACTAGCTCATCCTCTCCTTTCTCAATGCTCATAAACTATTGTCTTATAGAAATTGGATCAATTCTTTCACCAAATTGCTCCATGAACACTACTTTAAACTCATCCCAGGAATGTATAGAGGATGTTGGTAAATAAGAGAACCAATCTCTAGGGTCTCCTTTTAGAGATAGAACAAACACCTTCATGACAACATCCTCAAAATCCAGTTCATAATCTCCCATCACATCAAAAAACTCTTGTAGATGCTTGCTTTCTGATTTAGACTTCTCACCATTGAACTTTGGTACCTTATCTTTGATTTTAGATGGTACATCATTTCTGTGACCATAAATGCTACTAAAATTTATAGCTCTATACCTTTTGATACTAAAATTTATTTGACACAATAGGGGTTGCCCACTATGCACCATTACACTCAATTCCACACAAGGATGCACCATTTGATAATACATTTCCCACACCTTTACACGGCTTGTCACATTTACCTTATAATTACATAGGGTAGTCCAAACTCCCTTTGCAATTATGATCTTAAGCCTTTACAATGCAAATCTTCTATCTCTACTTTTCTTAAGATCCTCTAATAGGTAAATTTCAAAGATATAACATACTTCTTCGTCATAGTACATGAATTTCAATTTACACTTTAGAAGCATGCAAAATTGCCACTACAATTCCCTCTCTTAGTGCTATTTCACCTAATTGGGAACCATTTACATATTAATTCTTGAAAATTTCTCATAAATTGCTTGTGAACATAATAAGATTTTTTTTAGATTTATGAGAATACCTGGAAATTTGTAATAGATGTTAACCTTTCTTCTTGACTGAAAATTTCCAAATCTGGAACTTTTCTATATTCTTTATTAGATTCTTTAGACGAAGTCGCCACCTCTCTTCATAGAGGATTTAACTTCAAACAGTATGAAGCTCTTTCAAAGGTAAATCTCATTATGGGTCTTCTCCAACAACAGATTCACTCTCAAATCCTTTGAACTTTGCTGCAACCAAACCTTTTCCAGGTCCAAGAAATTCTCAACATTTGAATGAAAAGTTTAGTTTCATTGAATAATTGACTCTGTGATACAACATTCCACAACTAGAGATTGTAAGTTTCCCTAGTAGAGTTACCATTTTTGTTGGTGTTTTTTCTAGCACAACTTTGACATCCTCTAAAGGGTAACCAACCCTTATGCTCAAGAATCTTAAAATTCAATGGCCAACAAATAAGTAAGTGTGTGAGTGAAAATTGTATCAATGTATATGAAATCAAACACATATTAATAAGACATTATATCAGAAAAATTGAAAAATAAATAGAAATATGCAAACCGTAACAACAGCTTCCCGAAATCATCTTATCTTCCTCTAACTCTAGCGTTTTGTTGCTTCGAATGGCTCTCAGATCAACAAATCAAGCTCAACAAAATGACAGCTAAAGAATGAGATTTAAACATGCAAACTATGCTAAATGCAAAGCTATGCTAAAATGCTAGGATGAGAATATGGCTGTGATGCTAAAAGACTGTGATTGCATGAATTTTTGAGTGTTTTCGTATAAATGCATGGGTAACCAAAGCTTGGATTTGCGTAGGCTTTTATAGAGTTTTCGAACATATTAGATTGGCTGATTTGATCGACGGTTTGGATTAAGCTTGTTCAAACGGACGGTGGGAGATTTTTGAAAGTGGAGAAGAGGATGGAAGGTTTCCCTTTTCTTTCAATTTTCATCATTGATATTCAAAGGGAAACTTCCATTTCGAAGGATGAGTTAAGAATTTGAAAGGGCGAGTTAGCATGAGTTAGAAATTAAATAAAATATATTTATTTAATTTGGAAGTGGAGATGAAAATGGAAATCCATATAATTAAATAAATCATATTTAATTACGTTTTAGAAAATGAAATTAGGGTGAGGAAATATTAAATAAAATATTTAATATTTAAATTGATTATGGGATGGAGAATATTCCATTATTCAAATATTTAAAATATTCAAACTTTAGAACCAAATGATAATTAAATATAAATAAATTATAAAAATTTATTTAATTTAATCAAGCGGAAGATGGAAATGTTAGTAATTAAATAAAATTATTTATTTAATTAAGGTAGAAGAATTTAGAAAATGAATGATATAAATAAATAATTAAATTTATTTATATGTAGATGACATTAGAGGAATTAATTAAATAAATCATATTTAATTAATTAACAAGCTTAATCATGACCATTTTTAGATGTATACATTTTGCCCCTCTTTGAAGTGATGTGTAAAACACATTGCTTCAAAGAAAAAAAAGATTTTTTTGCCCCAGATATGCTTTCGATATTTCTGCTGATGATGCCCCCTCAGGAGGTAAATTACGAATAAGAGAGAGTGAGTGATTTAGCTCGTGATAAATGATGAAAAAGAATGTCCATTTTGAAAATAAAGTCAAATTTACCCTTGTTTGACCTTTAAAAGGTAAAAAGGTTGAAAGAGACAAGTCATTTGCACTTTTGACTTTGGTGAATACTATAGCTCTGAGAGTGACATCGCGACATGGAGATTCTGTATCATCGCCACCGATTCAAGAGATCTCACAGATATCAGAGGCCAGCTACGTATGGACCACCGGTGAGTCGATCTATCCTCCTGTGCTTTTTATTTTTTCCGTTTGAATCAAATTTTTTTGTTTTTTCGCGATTTTTAGATTTAAAAATGTCGTTTGCGCACATATAGAATAGTTTAGGCGCTTTCAAAAAAAATAGACATGCTTAGAGTAGAAACAAATGTGCATATAGGATAATTTTGAATTTTTAAAAAAAAACCAGTTTAGCGCATCATGTGAAAACTAGCGCGCATATAGGGTAGGATAGAAAATTTTAGGGGTAGAGCGCTTTTAGGGTAAACAAGTGCGCATATAGGAAAAATGTGCATCTAGTGATTAGAGTCGCGCTTAGGATGAGTAAAGTTGTGCATATGGGAAAACGCGCATAGGAGGTCTATTTAAGCGCATTGGGAAAAAAGAATGGCGCATACGGGATTTAGTGCATCCCGTAAAAAGAACGGCGATATATTGTTTGAGCGCATAGAGTCCATAGAATGGCACATATGGTAAAATAGGCAGAATTGATGTTTTGATGATAGTATCGTGAAAATGATGATTTGTATTGCTTCCTTAGTCAATAGATAAGTAAATTGTCGTGTCATCATGCTGATATGGATAAAAATGATGATTGATTGATAACTTTGCTTCGTAGATTAGAAGACAAAGAGTAAATGATTGATAACTTTGCTTCCCATCAATGAAAAACAAAGAGTAGATTGAACTGATAACTTTGCTTCCTAGAGTAGAAAACAAAGAGTAAATGATTGATATGATTTCTGATAAATTTGCTTTCTGCGATAGAAAACAAATAGTGATTGATTGTAGAACAGATTTGATATGATATCCAACTATATATATTTGATTTGATTTGATTTGATAGGACTGATTGTGTGATATGGATCATTGATTTGATGCATTGATATGGGTCTGATATAGTTCACTGATATAGGTCACTGATAGATATGAGTCTAATTGATGTTGTTTGAATGATTGAGATTGAATGATTGATATGATTATGATTACGTATCCTTGTGATGAAAATAGGAGGTTTTCAAAAACCTCCATATTAGAGAGCAACACTCGGCGGGATGGGATAGGATTCTCGAGTTGACACCTGTTGACATAGTGTTGATAGATACTTGTGGTTTGAGATCCTTATTGGCGATGCCGCCGATTAGGGTCAACAGAGGATTGTTGATAGCACAACACATTTCACATGCCGACCGGTGAGGTGACAGTGACTCCTAAGGATGTGTACAAGATCTTAGGTATCCCCGTGGTTGGAGCCCTTGTGTATTACGATCACAAGGAGCTGGGGGTATAGATGCTTTGAGGAGAGTGTACGGAGATGCACATATAGCTGGGTACTGGGTACCATGGGCTGACTTTCACGGATATCTAGCCTTGCCGGTAGTTTTGGGTGCATTTATTGGAGGTCACCTTTGTCCGGATTGCTAGGAAAAGGGTTATCAGTGGGATGGGGCAGGATTCTGGAGTAGATGTTGCTACAACCATGGAGATATGCATGGGGGAGCTGTATGCTAGCGCATCTTTATCATAAATTGCATTAGGTAGTGTACAAGGGATCATCCAGTTTGTCGTGTGGGGTGACAGTGCTGCAGATTTGGGCATGGGAGCATTTTGCTGTGACGAGACCGACGTTCCCTAGAGTTAGGCCACCAGGTAGGCCTTATATCTATATGTATGCGATGTTCCTTACCCAGCCCAAGCTGGGCAAGGTGGATTATTGGAGGTAGCTGTTGGATGATATGGATACAGTTGTATGGCGACCATATCTGGATTGCGAGCCATGGGCGACATATGACATAGAGATGCTGTACATATGCATTCCTCGGTTCCTGATAGGGAGGACTCCCTTCATTTTGGAGAGGTTTCTAGCATTGCGGGTGCAGAGGCAGTTTGGTTTCACATAGGGGATGCCACAGGGGGTTGCACATTACGCCCGGAGCAGAGATGAGGTCGGATGGGGGCCATGTGTTTCTTATTAGGCCGCATATACAGAGTTTATGGAATTAGCACTTGAGGCATGGGTTGATAGGCGAGACATTGTGGATGTTGGGATGTCTGACAAGTACTCTGCATATTTTCACACACATCCCTTTCCACGGTTTACCAGTCCTGATGAGCCAGCACCTATTCTGGTAGCACCACAGCCAGGGGCAGTGAGACAGGAGGATGTGGCCGGGGGTGAGTAGGGAGCAGTCAGAGGGGAGGAGGTGGAGAGCGGAGATGAGGAGGGGAGCTCTGATGAGGATGATGGAGATGATGGCAGGGAGGAGGGCCAAGTGCTGGGGAGGTTGAGGCTGGATATTTTGAGGGGTGTCCAGATTATGCGACAGCTGAGGACAGGGATAGTACGACTGACAATGATCTGGATGGCATCCTCCTCTCAGCAGGGACATATTGCTACACTTTAGGCCCAGGTGCAGACACTACAGGGGCAGCAGGGTCAGTTGCAGAGTCAGCTGGTGCAAACATAGGGATTTATTGTGCAGCTACAGGCACAGGCACAGGCACAGGCACCAGCACAGGCACTTGCCCCAGACCCACAGTTAGCCTAGGTGATCACAGAGAGAGATGCATTCAGACGGAGGGCAGTAGAGGCTGAGGGCATGGCTCAGAGGCTGATGGGCACTGTAGAGAGTGCATCACTGCGAGATGCCATTGCTGAGGGTATGGAGATGGCGCGAGAGGCTGAGTATTACAGAGTGAGATATGAGGAGCTGTGTCCTCTGGAGCGCAGAGAGCCATACCCGCGGTCCTATAGTAGGACCAGGAGCAGATCATGGACACACACGCAGAGTAGGGGAGTGACTAGTCCTCGACAGGATCCAGATGCAGGTACTAGTGGCAGGCCACCTCCTTCCAGACTAGCACCATCAGGGGCATCGACCAGCTAGTCTCATTATGTATATACTTTTTTGGAGCATGTATATGCCATTTTTTATCATATCTGATATATTTTGCTTTGGACATTTTAGTTTCATTGGACAATTGGACATTTGTATCATTTTTGATGAGCGATGATATGCAGTGGCGATGATTATTTTTGATGATGATGTGATGTGTATTTATGATATGATGATGCATTCATGTCTATGTGTTTATGGATTTTGATATGCATTTGAATGAGTTAATGGCTAACATGATGTGCAGGATGATTTGATTATGATGTTATTCATTATGATGATGATGATTTGATAATGTGTACTAATGATGTCATGCAGGTGGATGATTTATGATATGTATGTATGTTTATGTTTTTTGGATTTTTCAATGCAGATAAAAGATGATATGATGAAAAATGAATGTCGTGTTCATGCTATGCATTATGATATAATGTGATGTGAAATGATATGAGTAGATAGTGTATGATAAAATGATATGAATACTGATATGAGACTATGATGAAATACAATGATTTGTAATAAAATGACATGATAAATGGATTGAATGTGTAATGATAATGAAATGATAATGATATGATATGATGAAATGACAATACTGAGATGAAATAAATGATGATAATAATAATAAAATGAGATGATATGAATGAAATGAATGATAATGATAGTGAAATGATATGCTTTGATAATGATAATGAAATGAATGATGATGATGTGATGGTAATGACATGAATGAAATGATAAAATATATGATATAAATGAGATGCAATAAATGATAATGATAATAATGAAAGGATGACAATATAATAATAATAATGAATGGAATGATAATGGGGATGAATGATAAATGAATGAAATGATTATAATATTATGATAATATAATAATAATGAATGCAATGATAATGGGAATGAATGATAAATGAATGAAATGATTATGATATAATGATAATGATAATATAATAATAATGAATGAAATGATTATAATATGGTAATGCAATGATGGGATGATAATGAGAATAATATAAATGATAATGATAACGAAAATGAATAAAAATGAATAGAATGATGATAATGGTAATGAAGCTAATATGAAATAATAAGGAATGAAATGATGAAATGTATATGAAACTAATATGAAATGATAATGAATGAAATGATAACGAAACTAATATGAAATGATAATGAAAATGCAATGATGAGATGATAATGCTAATGAAATGATGATGAAATGATATGAAACTAATATGAAATGATAATGAAAATGCAATGATGAGATGATAATACTAATGAAATGATGATGAAATGATAATGAAGATTAAATGATAATGATACAAATATTTGCATTGTCCTCCACAAATAGTCCAAAGAAAAATGACAGCCATTGACCTTTCAAAAACTTTTGATGCAAATCCAATATGTAGTTATGTACAATGACCTAAAATGAAATGCAACTAAATGAAACTAACCATTTTGTTGAGCCTTTTTGGTGAGCCTGCTTAAATCATCATAGAGCGTTTGAAAAATGTTGGAAGTGTGTACAAGCATCAGAGGGGAAATTAGCACCAATGATGACCTGAGTACAATTTTTATGATTTTTGATATAGCAAGTGAACACAAGCATCTAGGTATAATTGAACCGAGATGACCTGAGCATTTCTTGTATGAATAGACAAAGACTAACCACCATCTGATGCAAATTTGGAACTGTCATCAATGATAAACTTTGGAAAATCATGTCTCGCGACATATTTGCAACAGATAAATAATTAACCTCAATACAGTAGACAAAGAAAAATCATCCTCTTTCCTTGCCACTCTAGTTCAGTACATCATCGAGTATGCTCCAGAGAAATGATATCGAAAATTAAACAACCATTGTTCAAAAATGAAATACTGTGATTCCAAACATTAGTCAAATTAGAGATCATCCAGATATGAGTCATGATAAGGCATGCAACTGAAAGTCACTATGATACGGATCAATGATTGGATGTTTTGGTTTGATTTGATTGTTTTGTTTGCATGATTGGCTTCGATGTCATTGTCTCACTGTTGAAAGTTGATTGCCCCCAGTATGCCCATGTTTGCCCTTGGTATCAACATAACTTGCTGCAATGAATATGTACGAAAATCAAGCCATGATAAGACGTTATTGCTTGAGGCAAATGATGATAGCATGGTGCTGGTGTGACCCTAAGATGATGGAAAAGATGCATGAAAATGAAGGCTAAAGAGTTAAGTGCAAAACATGAACTAATAGATGGAGAGCCCCAAATAGCATCTGTTTGCCAGATTTTCACTATTTGTTTTTATTGCATTTTTCTTGTCAATAGACTGCCTGTTTGCCAGGTTTTCACCCTATGACGGTTTTTTTTTTTGGTGCGCTAGTGAGATGCCTGTTTGCTAGGTTTTCACTAGGGTAACCATTTTTTCAAGACTTTTTCTACTGTTTTGGATTTTTTAGGACTTTTTCTGATTTTTTGGATTTCTTCAGGAAATTTTTTGATTTTTTTGTATTTCTTCAGGTCTTTTTCTTATTTTTTTGTATTTCTTCAGGACTTTTTCTGATTTTTGATAACTACCTTAGACATAATACTTTTTCAGGTGCATGCTGTTGATAGGTTCGTCGAATAGGTCCCCTTTTGGTGTTGATAGCTTGTAGGCTCCTGAACCATAGACTGCGATAACCACATAAGGACCTAGCCAATTTGGTTCAAACTTTTCTTTCTTCTCTCTGTCTTGCTGATTACACGGGTTCTCTTTCAGAACAAGATCACCCACTTGAAAGTTACGTGGCTTTACTTTGTGATTATAGCTGCGAGACATCATCTGTTGATATGCTTTTAAGTGGTCTGCCGCTCTTTGTCTCTTTTCATCTAGGAGTTCCAGTTCTTGGAGGCGGGAAACTCTGTATTCATCATTTGTTGTAAGGCCTTTCAAGGATACTCTGAGTGAGGAAATCTCAACTTCTAAAGGTAGTATGGCCTCTGCTTCATAGACAAGAGAAAATGGTGTTGCTCATGTTGGCGTGCAGACATTGGTTCTGGAGGGCCATAAGGTGGGATTGAGTTAAACGTGCCAATCCTTCCCTAAATCATTCATAGTCTTTTTCAAGATTTTCAATATTGTTTTATTTGAGGCCTCTGCTTGGCCACTCCCTTGTGGATAGTAAGGTGTTGAATATCTATGTTGAATGTGAAATCTCTCACAAAGTTCATTAACATCTTGATTTTTGAATGGACGTCCATTATCTATAATAATGGAGTTGGGAATGCCATACCGACAGATAATATAATTGAGTATGAATGATGATATTTGTTTGCTGGTAACTTTAGTAAGAGGGGCTGCCTCAATCCACTTGGTAAAATATTTTGTAGCTGTGATGATGAACTTATTGCCATTTGATGAAGAAGCATGAATCTTGCCCACTAGATCTAACCCCCATTGGGAAAATGGCCAGGTTGGCGTGAATGGTTGAAGTTCCTGTGTAGAAGCATGAATGAGATTCCCATGAATCTGACATTTTGAACATGTTTTCACAAAAGTGAATGATTCCCTCTCCATTGTAGGCCAGTAGTAACCCATTCTAATCAATTTTTTGGATAAGGTTAGTCCACTCGAATGAGTACCACAGATGCCACCATGAACTTCTTGTAAAGATTTGTCAGATTCCTCACATTCAAGACATCAGAGTAAAGTACCATCAAGACCATGGTGATAAAGGGTGTCAACAATAAGAGTGTAGCGAGCGGATTGGCGGATAAAATTGCATTTTTGGTTACAGGGTAAATCAGGTGGTAAGATATCATCTTTGAGATAGGCATAAATTTTTCTGTACCAAGGAGAATCGGATCCTACCAAGTGACAAATGATTTGGCTTTCAGGTGTATCATAAGCAGGTGTAAATGATTGTTCCACCAGAAAATTCATAACAATTTTGAGTTTCTGGGAGCTATAACAATGATGTGATTGTAGCCATGGCGTCAGCTACTTTGTTATCCAGCCTTGGAATTTGTGTGAATTTTATGTCCAAAAAATATTTCTTGAAGTCATCAACCATCTTTTTATATGGTAATAGTTTCTCATGTTTGGTCTGATAATCATTATTGATCTGATAAATGACCAGCTGTGAGTCACCATACACCTGTAATTCTGTAATTCTCCATTCCAGTGCTATTTTGAGTCCGGTGATTAATGCTTCATATTCGGCTATGTTGTTGGTGCATGGAAACATCAGCCTATATGATCGAGGAATGGTGTGTCCTTGAGGGGTGACGAAAAGTATGCCTGCCCCCGATCCATGTTGAGTGAAAGAACCATCAAAATATAAAGACCATGTTTGTTTAGATTCTACAGTAAAAACATTAGCATCTGGAAATTCAATGTGCAGAGGATGATCTGCTTGTAGTGGTGCTTCAGCTAGTTGATCGGAAATAACTTGTCCTTTGATGGCCTTGCAGTCGACATAATGAATGTCAAATTCACTCAGAATCATTATCCATTTTGCTAACCTTCCTGTCAATGATGCTTCGCTTCAGAAATACTTGAGTGGATCAATCTTTGAAACCAGATTGATTGTATGGGTTAGCATGTAATGTCGAAACTTCTGTGAAGCAAATACTACTGCTAGACAGTAGTTGAGCTCATGACTTGTTAGTTTTCTACTGATGTAGTAGATTACACGTTCCTTTCCTGTAGAGTCTTCTTGCACGAGTAGTGCCCCCAAAGATGTCTTTGTCGCAGCAATATATAAGATTAGGGGTTTGTCTGGATTTGGTGGTATGAGAACTGGTGGAGTCATTAAATACTGTTTGATTTGTTGAAAGGCCAATTCACATTTGTCATCCCACTTGAAAGGAACATTCTTATGCTGTAGATGTGTGAAAGGTAAACTTTTGTCGGCCAATTGTGCAATGAACCTTCATATAGACTGCAGTCGTCCCTGTAGTGATCTTAACTGACTGATGTTCTTTGGTGGAGGCATTTCCATAATTGCCTGTACTTTTTTTGGATCTACTTCAATTCCTTTTTCTGAAACAATGTACCCCAAGAGTTTTCCAAATTTGACCCCAAAAACGCATTTCTTAGGGTTGAGACGAACTTTGAATTTCTCTAGTCTTGCAAATATTTTGGACAATATTTCAAGATGTCCTTCTTTGGTGTATGATTTTTCCAATATGTCATCCACATAATCTTCCATGAAGACATGCATCATGTCATGAAAGATTGTAGTCATGGCTCTTTGGTAGGTAGCCCCAACATTCTTCAGACCGAAAGGCATGACGTTCCAACAATAAGTTCGCCATGGACATGTGAAAGTTGTTTTCTCCTGGTCTTCAGGTGCAATCTTGATTTGGTTATAGCCATAAAAACCATCCATTAATGAATACATGGCATGGCCAGCTGTCAGATCAACTATAGTGTCGATGTTTGGTAGTGGGAAGTCATCCTTAGGACATGCTTTATTAAGGTATCTGAAATCTATGCATATTCTCACAGTTTTATCTAGCTTGGATACAGGAACAATGTTGGAGATCCATTCTGCATAGTCAATTGGTCTTATGAAGCCCACATCAAGGAGTTTTCTTAGTTCTTTCTTAACCAATAATGCAACATGAGGGTGTATCTTTCTGAGTTTTTGTTTCACCAGCTTGGCCCCTAGTTTGATAGACAAGTGATGCATGATAAGATCAGGATCGAGACCAGGCATGTCAGTGTAAGACCATGCAAAATTGACTTGATTTGCTTTCAGGAATTTCATGAACTCTGGTATTTGTTTTTCTGTCATTGATGCAGCTAACTGTAAAATTCTTGGTTTGTCTGAAGTCTCAAGATCGACAACATTTGTAGGCTCATTTAAAATAGGTGATCGCTCATGGTAGTGCTCCGGGAGAGTGTCAAGATTCCCATCGTCTAGTGCCTCAAAGAGGTTTTCACCATCTGATACACTCTTTATTTTATCTTTTGTTTGATCTAATACTGCCAGATTCTAGTTTTCACCATTAGATCTTTCTTTTTTGTTTTTACTTTTGCAGTTGGGAGACTTGATATTCTCCTGATCAAAAACTCTATGTCAAAAATCACTGGTGGAACAATCATTTGTATCCTCCGCAGAAAGGAAGTTTACGATAGCTTCATCACTTGGAAACATGGGTATGTCAATAGGTTCAGATGAATCCCAATCAATGAGATCAGGATAAATCAAAGGTATTGGATCATCAGGTTGTGTGAAATCAGCTATGGTTATGGTCATAATGGAGTGGTCCGTAGGATCCGAGGTGTGAGGTGGGTCAATGATGATACTGTTCTCATGATAGTCTTGTTCATTTAGATCTGACTCAGTATCACTAGAATCATAGTCAATTTATGGTTCAAATTCTTGTGGTTGGGACCCTAAACCTTGACCTTTAATTAGAGTTGGAGCGTACTGGTGTATTACATCAACCTCTTTGTCCCTTTAGAACTCATCATTGTAAATGGTGTCCCATTCATATTCAGCAGAGTCAGTGTCAGAATTGTTGTCCAAGAAGTTCTGAACTGTTTTCAAACATGCTTCTTGTGGATTTGACCCTTCTTGCAATGCGAAGACAGTGCCATGCAGTTGTTTTTCTTTGGAGTGAGTATCATAACCCAATCCAGTTTTCTCTTTTGCAGTGAGTCCGCGGAGGTGAATGGGTTCAACTACTCCTTCCTTCCTTTTTTCGATAGGCCCTTCATCATAGCCCATCTTCTGCATGATTGAATACCCTTTTCCATATTTTTCTTTGGGTAATTTGACATTAGAGATTGCTTCATCTTCATCTTCATCTTTATAGAGCTAGTTTAGAATTTCTGTATCTTCAGGATTTTATGGGGAATTTTTCTTTGATGAATTGTCCATCAAATTTTGTGATTGGCTCTATTGGTGGTTGCTTTGATGTTGATGCTGCTGATATTTGATGTTCCCTGATAGATGATTGTCCATGTGATCGAGGTGATGTAGGTAAATTGGCAAGACAAAGAGAGTATTCTCCAACTCCATGATCCTTGAATTTCATCTTTTTGTCAAAACTATTGGTCAATTGACTGATTTGTGTGTCAATCTTTAGAGAAGTCTTAGCATGAGCTTCTCGATTGTTAGGGACCAAAGTATCTTGACTGGCTTTTATGTTGGCACAAGTTTGAATATTGGAATTATCAATAGATATCATGATTTTCTGTCCATCATAAGGAAACTTTAGACATTGATGATAGGTTGATGGGACAGCTTGCATTTCATGGATCCAAGGATGACCCAACAAGATGTTATATGCAAGATCACGATCCAGTACTTGACAGAAAGTATTCTTTATAATAGGGCCCACTCTGATTGGCAGCATGATTAGACCTTTGGATGCTCTTTCTTCATCATCATAAGCTTTTATGGTAATTTTTCTTCTGAAATCAATGGAGTCCTCAGAAAATCCTAAGGACTTAACCAACTTCATGGTACAGATGTTCAAACCAGCACCTCCATCTATTAGAACTCATCTGATACGAAACTTGTGAACCATGACTTCTAAGTACAATGATGAATTATGGGGGTGAGTTATGGAAACATCATCTTTTTCAAAGAATGAAAGACAAGTGGGTGAGGACAAGTGTCCTACCATGGCTTGAAATTGATTCACATCCAGGTCAGTGGATACATTAGTTTCAATGAGGGCTTTTTTGAGAATTTCTTTATGAGCTGGAGAAATCTTCAATAGTTCCAAAATAGAAATTTGAGCGGGGGTTTTCCGAAGTTGGTTGACCAAATCATATTGATGTTGAGGTGGAGGTTCAGTGGTTTTTGAAGAGGTGCCTTTTAAAACAACTTTAGCTTGCGCTCTTGTTGTTGTGTTGACTTCTCTATATTCCACCTTTTTGTTGACTTTAATGACATTTACCCGCTCATCGTCTGCGTAGAGATGATTGATTATATGATCATCATTGATATGATTCACATTTTTTTCAGAAGACTCACCCTTTTGATAATTGGGAAATGGATTACGAAATGCTTGGTGGTCTGCGTTGGTTTGTTGATTTCCTTCTATTGTAATGATGTCATTGTCGATTAAGTCTTGAATGACATTCTTCAATGCTTGGTAGTTGTTTGTGCAATGACCTTTACACCGATGATAATCACAATAGTATGCCTCATTCCATGATGGAGGCTTTACACTGGGTTCATAATTTCGTTGAGGCGGCAAAGTAATTACATTTTTGGCCATCAACTCTTTGAATGCGGATTCTAAAGATTGTCCCAATGGAGTAAAAGTTCTTCTATTTGAGAAAAATGAAAATCTTTGTGGATTTGAATTCGAGGTGTTCCCTAAGGAATTGTGATTGTTATTGTTTCCTCGGTAACCTTGGTTGTTGGAAGTCCCTTGGTTGGGAGTAGAGTGTTGATTTGTATTGTTCCTCGGAGGAGGAAGATTATTTCCGTGATTTGCAATCAAGTTGACATTGTTGTTGCGACTGTTTGGAGTACTAAGGACAAATGGTTTGGTCGAGGCATGATTCTCATCAACAACACCATCATTCACCATATTTTTGTTGCGAGTCCAAAATTTGGACTTGTCCTAATTATTGTGATGGTTAGATGAGCTAGGATTTTTTGTCATGTTTTATTATTCCTCTTTTGACCAAAGCATTTTCGATGGTTATGGCATCTTCAATCATTTTCTCAAAAGGAGGACAATGTAAGTTCAAGTGATAGCTCATTTATGAATTTAAACTGTTAATGAAAGTAACCATCTTTTCCTTTTCAGGAACATGACATGGATATCTGGCAAACATTCTTCTCCATCTCTGAAGAAACGTAATGAAATATTCGCTAGGTTTTTGTGCAACCTTGCAAAGATCTATCATGGTGATTTGATGTTGTATGTTGTAGGTATATTGTGATATGAATAGGTTGATCAATTCTTCAAATGTCCTTACGGGAGGTGTGATCTTAGATAACCATTCCATAGAGTGTACTCCAAGACTCCTAGGAAACAGTTGCATTAAGTATCTTCGTGAGCGAATTCCAATGTCATGTTTCTGAATTCTCTAACATGATCGATTGGATCCATTTTCCCATTATAGCAATCAAATTTTGGCATTTCACAATGCTTGGGAAAAGGAATCATGTTAATATTTCTATAAAAAGGATAAGGAAAAATGTCCTCGAGAGTATATTTCTTCGTGGTTGTTCCCCCTTGTAATTATTTAGCTTGTCCTTGAAGTGCCTTGATTTGTTGGGTCAAAGCACTAAGATCAGAAAGGGGTGTCTCTTCAGGTTTATTTTTCAAGTTTTCAGTGTCAAAGTCATGAGGCAATTTAGCCCCTTGTTCAGCTAGATAGCAAAAATATTTTTCCTTATCTCGCTGCAAGATCTTTTCAATGGCTTTATGGAATTTTGGATCTTTCTCAGCCTCTCTAAGACGTTCCTCATCTTGTTCCTCATCACTATCTATTTGTGTTTTGTTCATGTCTTTGTATAGGTGGAACAAATTTTCTTCTCTATTGTCCATGTTTTTGATAAAAAGTGGATTTTGATTTATGCTGAAAAGGGGATTACTACTTTCTCCTTCTTCTTGAGTGTTTTGAATATGACTTTCTTTTTGGATTGTATCCTTCAGTTTATTGTGTTGAGATCTTCTGGAGATAGGCATATGAATTTGAAAATTTCCTCTAAACTTAGACCCTAGTTTTGACAAGTGCGATGGTGATGATATCTTGATCTGATAAGATATGGAATTTTATGATATGATCAAGGATGCTCCTAATTTATTGATTGTGGCTTCCAATTGATGAAGGATTTCAGAATCTTGTTGGGGAAGTTGAACCAAAAATTAGAAAGTTGTTTGAGAGATGCACTTTTAAAGTTTTGATCTTTGTTTTCGAAGAAAGGTTCCAAAATAAATGAAGGATTTGATTAGGATGTGAATGATACTCTATAGAAGGTTGTGGTATGTTGTCAAATTTAAGAGGTTGGTTATGATTATGCCGTTGTGATAGAGCTAATCTTTGATAATAAGCTTGAGAATCTAAGGGATCTTCAGCATACTCATCAGTGAATCCTCTAACAAAGTCCTGGTATCTGTGAAGAAATCCTCGGTAGTGAAGCAAGACTTGTCGACTTTTGTACAATAATTTTCTCTTTTGCAGTGTTTTCTTGTATCCTAATGGTTTCTTGGGTTTTATGATCCTTTTCGACACTGATTTCTTGGGAAATTTTGTTGATTTCCAATCTCTAAGCATGGGAATGTTATTGGGAATGTTGTTGAACCAATGGTATGAAAAAATATTAAGTGGCTTTCAGTTGTTGTTCTTCATGTTCTTTTTTTGGATGATCTCTTTATCTAAATTTATGTGATGGAAGACACAACAAACATTTTTGAAAACAATTGTTCTTAAAGCCCTATACTAATATGAAGTGTTTGATCAAGAAATTTTTTTTCATCAAATGTTTTCATGGGTCTTGCACATGAAAGACAATTTAGACAGACTCACTCTTAAATGCTCAAGTAGGTCACTCTAGTAATCAACAGCCCACATCTTAGAACTACGTCGACTCACACAGTCATGTCACCCTCGAAGGGGCGCCCATGTTTTTGTCTTTCCCAAGCGCGTACTCAGAGTTACGGAAGTAGATACCGGATCCCCTGAGCAAACAGTCCTTGGCAGTTATATGGTGAGTGTCTTGGGGGCAGATTCTTCCCTCCCCTTGCACTGTGATTATTAGAATGTTTGGAAACTGACTTGGCTGGCCACTACACTAGGTTCATAGTAAGGATTTCCGTTCGGTGCGGCAATAATAAACTCCCTTAGGAGACCTCCCAACCTTTAGAACAAAGGCTTTGGGGATGGTTATCTTGCACACTACTGGCAAAAGAGGGTTTCCCCAAATTTTCTTTAAATTTTATAGTGGGGTGGAATAGCCTGGCTTTGGCTTGAACCCACTTGAGTCGTTCCCGTAGGGTGAGTACTTTTTCCCACTATGGCAAGCTCTCTACAGGATGTAATTAAAGCAGTAAAATTCATGAAATGAAAAGGAAAGTCTGGTATTTTGATCACCCAGTTAAGGGGAGAGCATAGACCTATTGCCACAGTCAAAGCAAGTAGATGTTCTTTTTAAGTTCCAAATCACAATGATCTAACCTAAGTGAAGATATTGCTTCACCAAAAATAGATTGTTCAATTTTAACTACAAGATCATTGTTTGGCGACTATCCTAGATTGCTTCATTTTAATCCAGATGTGGCTACCCTAGGATTGCTTCATTTTAAAATTTGGAAAAAGAAAAAGAATTTTGTCTGCAGAAGGCGTCAGACTCAGAATATTGTGTTTTTGTTACAGTCTATATGCGCCCGAATAGAAGCTATATGCACTAGATGATATATGCGCTAGAACAGAGGGTATATGCGCCGGAACAAATGCTATATGTGCCTAAACAGAAACTAAATGCACCGCAAGAAAGATTTATATGCTTTAAAAATAGTAACTGTGTATGCCGAAAGAAAGACTCTATATGCGCGTAAACAGTCATGGGATGTGCCTAAATAGTCATGGGATGCGCCTAAACAGTCATGGGATGTGCCTAAACAGTCACAGTATGCACTCCAAAATCTTGCAAATCAAAAAGTTAAAATCCCTGTATGCGCCTTAGAAAATTTTGAATGCGCCTAAACGCCAAATTTATTTGCCGAAAGCTAATTTCAGAACACAGAAACTGTCAACAGAAACTTGCAAAAAATGTTAAATTCATGGGTTCGAGCACCACGGTGGATGCCATTTTAATGTGTGAGTGAAAATTGTATCAATGTATATGAAATCAAACACATATTAATAAGACATTATATCAGAAAAACTAAAAAATAAACAGAAATATGCAAACCGTAACAGCAGCTTCCCGAAATTGTCGTATCTTCCTCTAACTCCAGCGTTTTGTTGCTTCGAATGGCACTCAGATTAGTAGATCAAGCTCAATAAAATGACAACTAAAGAACGAGATTTAAACATGCAAACTATGCTAAATGCAAAGCTATGCTAAAATGCTAGGATGAGAATATGGCTGTGATGCTAAAAGACTATGATTGCATGAATTTTTGAGCGTTTTCGTATAAATGCGTGGGTAACCAAAGCTTGGATTTGTGCAGGCTTTTATAGAGTTTTCGAACGGATTCGATTGGCTGATTTGATCGATGGTCCGGATTAAGCTTGTTCGAACGGACGGCGGGAAATTTTCGAAAGTGGAGAAGAGGATGGAAGGTTTCCCTTTTCTTTCAATTTTCATTATTGAGATTTGAAGGGAAACTTCCATTTCGAAGGATGAGTTAAGAATTTGGAAGGTCAAGTTAGCATGAGTTAGAAATTAAATAAAATATATTTATTTAATTTGGAAGTGGAGATGAAAATGGAAATCCATATAATTAAATAAATCATATTTAATTACGTTTTAGAAAATGAAATTAGGGTGAGGAAATATTAAATAAAATATTTAATATTTAAATTGATTATGGGATGGAGAATATTCCATTATTCAAATATTTAAAATATTTAAACTTTAGAACCAAATGATAATTAAATATAAATAAATTATAAAGATTTATTTAATTTAATCAAGCAGAAGATGGAAATGTTAGTAATTAAATAAAATTATTTATTTAATTAAGGTAGAAGAATTTAGAAAATGAACGATATAAATAAATAATTAAATTTATTTATATGTAGATGACATTAGAGGAATTAATTAAATAAATCATATTTAATTAATTAACAAGCTTAATCATGACCATTTTTAGACATATACAGTAAGAGTATTGATGCCCTTCTTCTCTTTGGGCTCTATGAGACCTAGTAGGGTATTCCTTATCATGTTCAAGTAATATTTATCTAATTGAGAACACTTCTATACACAAATCAATTCCTATTAAGTGCAAATAACATTATTTGTTGAAGATTTGGCTAACTTTTGAACAAATTGCTAGCTATTGCTAGGAATTAGGTGAAACTTCAAATTCATACATTGTAATTGAAATTTTTAATGATTTTCATTCTCGTTCCAAATCTCTATCCAAGTGTATTGTTAGCTCATTTATCTTTAAGATGACCTAATGAAGAGACCAGTGCTTCATCTATTGGGATAATGGAGTCAAATTTGTAATAACCAGTAATATATTAGCCATCTAACTCAAAAATTGGTGGACTATTATTATACTACTTTGTATTATTCAACTCACTGCATCTAAAACATAACTTCTAACTAAATCCTATGCATTTTCCTCACAAACATATGACCTTATTCTAGCATTTAATCAATTCTTTGAATTGAAGCAAAAATAAACCCACCCATTCAATTAAAACAACTGAAGATAAGAAAAAAGATCATTGATCATTTCATTTATAATTTGCAAGAGAATCACGTAGGATAGTATACATTAGAGAAATAATATTTTCTTTCATATCTATGGCTTCTATAAAACCATTTTAAGATCCATACATACATGACTCAAACCCTAGACTCCATACAGTTTTATTCATTAGTATTTTTTTTGCAATATGCTTCTTCCTAAGCTTAGATTTTCATTCAAACCATTATGAGACTTAGAGAATGAACCCCATGTAATGAGCCTTAAAATCCCTTTTATAGAAAAAGGGAGCAATAAGCAATTGACTCAATTATAGTTACATTTCATTTCAAGACAAATTTAATCTATCTTTGAGATATTCCTTGAACAATTATACGTAATCATTTACAAAAGAGGGGTAAACAAAATTTTACACCATTTTCCAAAAAGGAACTAGCTGAGGCCACCAAAAACACTGTTAGCTATTGTCAAGCCTTCACATTCCACATTAAATGAAAAGACTCTTCATGATATCCACCTAGAAGCACCTAAGTCAGCACAAAGGACACAAAACTCTACCAAGGCATTATTATCACCAAAAAACAAAAACCAGAACCAAAATAAACACACCCACTTCATGTCTTCACAAAGACTGGAGAAGTCACCACTTCTTCATTAGTGTCTTTCAAGTTACCCATGGAAAGTAAGTAATATTGATAGCCTGATTTAGTCTCAGTCATATTATCTAAGGGACCATCTAAGACTTCAATGGGAGAACTATGTTGTCCCAGATAAGCTCGATTATACTTAATATTCCTCCTTTCCTCTCTTACAGACCTTACATGCTCCTTTTCTTTAAACTCTATCGCTTCTCTCATGACAACTTGGCTCAAATGATAATTACACCTCACACCAACCTGCACTGATTTCTTGCCACAAGCACCATTCTTGCCCTTCTCCTTTGGAGTTAGAAGGACTCTAGGTGTTCTTTGCTCATTCTCTGGTACATCATCTTGTGACTCTTGTGAGCCGATTCTTCTCAAACTTCATATTGGGGAGGTGGACACTGTAATGCCCAAAATTTACACTAGGGCAAACCACAACTAAATTTTTTTTTTTTTAAATAATAATACAAAATACTAACATTTAGAAATCATACGTGTACATGGTACTTATATCACACATCATCCCTGACACTAGGCCCAAGGTTAGGGTAAGGGAATGAAATTTCATTTGGGTTGTCTACGACACAACGTTTACTAATTTCGTAACTACCAACCAAAGGTTGATGCTTACTCGCATGAAAATTAATGCCCTTGAACGACCCCCATGGTATGGGTTCTCACGTGGGGAAAACATATTCATATCATCAACTTGATTTACTATCAAACCTAAGGATTAATGGACGAAACATTACTTTACTTGTAAAACCTACCCTTTTATTGACACCAAGACGATTTTCAAAGAAAATTCCACCTTTCACATTTCATTTTGAAGATCATATACAAAATTGGTAGAATGTTTATAATTTATGTTAGCCATTAAATTATTTATTTATATTTTAATTATTAATTATTTAATTATTTATCCACCCTATATATATTTACTCTAAACCTTAAAAATTACAAGATTTAAGAATAATATAATTAAATGACATATATAAATAAATATATGATAATTCATACAAAATTAATTTATTTAGTTTTAAAAAAAAAAGAAATTAGATGAATAAAAACACAACATAATAGTAATTAAAAGAAGCCTCCACTCCTTTTAAATAGAGTATTATTAAAAACTCATAAGAGTCCTTTTATTTCTTTTCATATATGATTATTTCTCCTCTTAAATATATCTCCCCTCTTTTGAAGGAAGTAGGATTATTTTAAATGTTTAAAGGAACATTGAATAAAGTGATTTATGTTTAAGATGGACCTCCTTAGGGAAATGTGGGGACTCTTAAAACACACTCCCTTTTGAATTAAGTTCTTGTTTTAAGACTTGTCAACATGGTTTAGGAATCTTTCTTTTTTTAATTTTATTCTTTTTGGGGTGGGAATGAATTGGGGAAAACCCCTAATTGCCATTCATGATTCAATTGTTGTTTACTCCTTGTTTGCCTGATCCCCCAATAACCATTTACATTTTAGTCATTACATTGTTTTAATTATGCCAATAAAAATTTACAAATTACACCAATATATGTTCACTACTGAATGTGTAGTTGATCAAAAAAATTAAAACACATTGAAAACTATTGAAAACACCTTTTTAACTATTGAAAACATCTTAAATTTTTGTGGTTTTTTATTGGTGTCTAAATGAACAGGTACTGGCGAAGTGGTAAAGATGTAAGGGCCGGAGGTTTAAAAACACCCTTTTTGAGCACCTTTTGCTTTACGGGTTCCACAAGGCACATTTTAAATACCCAGAAGCCAAATTTTTCTTTTTAAGGTCCTAACTCACTTATGAAGAAGCCCAAAAAAAAAAAATCAGACCTATTTTGCACTCTACGTGAATGCGCGAAGTTAGCCCTAACGACTACTGGGGGTTTTCCCCTACCCACGAAAGGAAATACCATGCTTAAAAATTAATCAATGAATCTCTTGAAGATAGCTTCAACTTAAAACCACTCCTGCATATAAACCTTATTCACTCGATTCTCAATCATGTAAATGATAGTATTAAGGCATATGTGCGATTTTGCATGTGTATAGATATTCATATTTTGGACATTTCTAAGGCGATAATGATTATGTTTGCTTGTTATATTTTGATAGCACCTATTTTTTTACATATATGTTCAATCTCATTGCTTGGTATATTGTCTTCCTCATCCAGGATAGGCAACATTTGTTTAGAAACATTGGTTCACAGGTTGAGGCACTATCCAAATATAACTTGGCAATTTTTTTTTATATATCTATTAATCGGATGCTAACCACGTGCATAATTATTATTGCCAAATCTAAATTATTTGACCATTTGCATTGAAATTCCAGGCAATGGATGACAAAGTAAGTTTTGATGGAATTAAGTATTCTTTGGCATCCATTTTGAATGTATTCGACAGGAAGCAAAGGAAAACCCTAAGCTCATTTCTTAAGAGACCTCACATTGCTGGATGTGGTAGCTGAGACTTTTGAGTATGTGGAAACTGTGTGTGGCAAAGACGAGGAGAAACGTTGTTGAAGCAAATCTAGATGCTAGCACCATCCAGCGCCATTATCTCCCACTTTGCTCAGAAGATATATATGTATATCTATATTTTTCTATTTGTTTCCACTTCTGTTTGCAGGCAGTGGCCATGTTCATACCAGCGTCCCATCCATAGAAAGGAACTTCGCTACCGAAGCTATTGGCACAAGATCTGTGCCATTTCCCAACATTTCAGGTACAACCCTATGGTTCAGATCGTGCGATTTTTTTTATTTTTTATTTTTTGGAACAACCTCATAGAGGGATTGGTGGAAGAAATGGGGTGGAGGGAAACCTATTTCTCATACTTATTATCTATTTTTTTTATAACACATTTGCTCCATTTTAACAGGGTAGTCATCTATAAAATAATACTAATATTGCATCAGCCTTCCACAAGTTTACGCAGGTTTCATGCTAGCTTGAAATGTTGTTACATTTATTTTTACATATATGTATATATATTCTTGTACTTCGTTTTCAATCCTCTTTTTTTTTATTGTTTAATATCAAAAAAAGTAATATATTTTTCTTTTGTTCTGGGCAGATGGGTCATTTATCCCAGTGTCTCCCAAAACTCACAGGGGTAAAGAGAGGGGGAATCATCCATACGCTGGTCGATGCTAGGCCATGTGGTAATTTTGAGATACCATGTACAGAGAACAAACTAAGATTTTCCTAATGTAATCTACTCCTGTTTCCATAGCACAAAAGTAGTCACTCAAGGTGAACATAGTAACAGATGCGTAAGAACCAGGTTTAAATGAATGCATCCTATATTTGTAATTTATCTACTCCATTTACAAATTTGAAATGGTGTATTCCCATGTTCTAAACTTATTTTGTTTACTTCCAGTGTTGACATACATAAAATGAAATAGTAACAGATGCAGATTTACACCCATTTTATTCTGAGCTTCATTAATAACTAGGAAACCCAAATACCATACTTGCATATATTTAATTTGAAAGAACGAGCAAATTCAAAATAATGCACAATGTCGTAATGCAAGGGTAAGTAAAATATCCCTTAAAGTTACATATTTACAGTAATCAACAGATTTTAAAATAGCATTTACTGTGCACAATTTTTTTTACTAAAATGGTAAGGGAACAATCTTTTCTTGACCTGTATGTATCGTTCTAATTCTTCACATAATTTCCACAGTCTGCACATCTACATAGACTTCAAAATAATTGTTTTCCATATTCCAAGCACATTTAATCACATGAACAACAGATAGAGTCCATTTAAAAAAAATAAAATCTGTAACTACTCATTTATTTACAAGTACATAAGAGTCTTCCTTCTCCTAATAGAACAACAAGGTGCAAATATCTCTTTTTAAATAGAATAACAAAGTAAAATATTTCTTTTAAAGCAGAATAATAGAGTAAAATATTCCTTTCTTTATTTTCTGCAACATTTACTCTTATAACTCTTCTATCAATACTACGTAGAATAGCAATTTTCTTCCTCAAGAATATACTTCATACAATAGTTACATGTTAACAATAGATTATCACAAGCTCTCTACAATAGCCTGTCATGGCTATGACATTTAACTCCACAAGGAAATTTTTCTCCAAAGGATAGTACTAATACAAATCAGCAAGGAACATAGTTGTTTTCAAGCAAGGAGTTCTTCAAACCTGCAACTTTACAAGGCACAAAATTTCTTCTATAGGCCAATGGGGAGCTCACCTCCCAACCTTTGGTTGGAAAACCAACCACCCCCGAGCGAGGAGGCACCTTGGGAACTAGGAACATTCAAGCAAGCCAACTACTTTTAACACACAAAATACACATACATTATACACACCCACCCAAGGGGATTTTCACATGACAAGTAGTTCATTATGAACCCAAAACGGGGAATGGAGGGTGGATTACGCATTCCATCTTGGGGACTCAAAAGAAAACACCATGAATAACAATCGCCAAGTTTTTTTTTTCAACCCTTCCTTCTCATTTCCTTATCCAACCCAACCATCCTTCACATTTCACACAACATATGGGTACTCATACCCTCTTATTAACCTCTCATTTTAAAAGAGGAATAACTTGTCCCCATGGAGGTTCCTACTCCAACCATCCCCAAACTTGGGATGCTCTTCCCAAATTTGGGTGAGCCTATCCCATTACAACCCCTTTTTTCCAACAACATTCACACAAAGAAAATAAAACAACACTTAAGGGAAAGAATTTCAAACACACAATTACATGTACATAGTATACAAATTTGAAAACATAAGAATCAAAATGGTTTGGTGATCCTACTTTAATCCAGGCTTTGGAAGGAAGTGATGAGGATGAGCACAACTCCACCTCCTCCAAGCTTGCTTTCCAATCTCCCCAAGCCAAATCCAAGATATCCCCAAAAAATTCAAGTCCAAAACTAAAGAATGCAAAAGAGAACCCCCAAAACCCCTCTTCTTAGTTTTTCTTATAGAATTCAAGTTTGAATTTCTTTTGAATGGAGAAGTGACACTTGTCACTCACCCATTCACCCTCCCAAACACATTCAGCCATGTGTGCTCTCACATGTGTGAGAACTTGGGGTACTTTTAAGACAACATAGAAAAGTGGGAGTGGAAAGAGACTAGTCCCCATCCCACTTCTCAAAAACCTTATTTTCGTCAAACCTCTTTAAGGCCTCAAAAAGGGTGCCAAATCATGAAACTAACTCAAAATTTTAGGCTGAAAAGGTACCTAACCCATAGGTACTTTTCTTAGGGACCTTAAATCAATAAAAACACTTTAAAAACTCAACTTTTCAACCTCCAAAAAGTGCCCTAAAGATCAAATCCGAGTTTTTCCACTTAGGTGGATAACTCACCACTTAAATGGATTGATATGGAAATTAAAACCAATTTACAAACACTGACAAACAACATAAAAAAAAATACATTACATAATGGAACTATGGTCCCTCCATATGGACTATAATTTGGCTTCACTTGTAAATTCACTCAGGGTTCCCAAAGGTTACCTCCAATTTCCATTGGCCATGGAAAGTGTACCTGCACACTTGATGCACACGTTAATCCATCCAAGTATTAAAACAATCAAATCACCACTTCATATACACAAGTTTCCATCCAAATAAATCATAAAATTGAATCACTATTTTATATACACAAGTTTCCACCCAAATAAATCATATATCAAAATAATTGAAGCACCATTTCATATACACAAGTTTCACAATTTCACATAGCATATATATATCTCATACCATAACTAGAAAAATCACTAATCACCTATCATATCTAGTTCTTTTTACCTTAATTTTCAATTTCATCAAATTATAACATGGTATATTCACAACACATTTCATTTGTTCATCATTTCAAAATTCAAATTGAACAACCACAGTAACTGGCATAAATTTAGGTCAACCATCATAGTCATCTAACTAAGCATGTAGCATCATAATCAAATCATCATAAGAACTCAAATGTCTAATTACCATAGTCAAATCATCATAAGAACTCAAATGTCTAAGTATCATGTCATCAAGAGTATCTCTAAGCATAATCAATAACCACAACTCAAAATAGTCTAAATACTAGGTGTATCATAGGGGCAGGCCTCACAGACACAATAGAATTACTCATTTTTGTTGAAAATAAGCTAAGAGCAATAAGACTTCACAATTGTAGATTAACTCCACTGGTTTCTAGAAAAAAATGTAAAATATAAAACTATCACCACTCTTTTCACGGACTTAGAATTTTTAGCTTATAATTGCAATTGTGAAGAAACAAAGGCTATCAACTCCTATTTTTTTAGCAGTTTGAGCATTTTGATCATCAATGCTCAGTGGAAACCCACACAAGCAAGTAGATGATCAACCGTTGGATTTTGCATCACAACTGTTAATCATCAGGTACATCAAAATTTGTGTATCATCTTCAATGATTATAGGAGATTAATCATTCACATGCATTAAGATCAAATTTGATTAATCCTACAAGTGTCCTCTACCATTAATGTTCGCTCGTGCAAAGCAAAATAGATATGATACTCACATCTCTAGTTTTAAATAATAGTCGTTGATCCCCTAGTGAAGTGGTACAACGAATGATTCAGATTGAGTCAGTAGGATCTCAATCCTAACCCCACTGCCCACCAATCCCTTAGCTAGTGAAAATTGGCCAGCTAGATTCCAAATCATCCATTCATAGGTTCCACCATTGTCTTATGGGCAGAGAAAGAGATCCACATGTCACAAGCCCACTGACCCCATGGGATTTAATAATATTTTTTTATATTCTGTGAGACCAGCGAGGGATGGCTGAGATTAACTCTCGACATCTAATCGTGACCGTTGATGCAAAAATTTACAGTGTCAGGAATGATAGTAGAGATCAGGCCCCACACTTGCAAAGGGACACACATCCATCACCCGCTTACCCTGTGGCTTTTGAGAAACTATTATTTTATTTGTGCAGGGTTGGCAGGGAATGATCCATATCAAACTTGCTGATCCGATGACTAGCAATATCTGCACATGCACAAATGTTAGTCTTAAAAATGGGACTTGACTAGGTCGATGATGTCTAGACCCTTAGGAAAGAAGAATTAAGATTTAATTCGTTTAATATGAAATTTAAGCCTGACCATAGGGAAAAGAAGCAATGAAAGGCATTTGATGATTGACAAACCTAGACCAGGGGGCTAGTGAAAATGCTAATTCTACTGGTTCAAGTGACAACTTTAACAATTGAGAATCGAGTGCAACAAGTTAACAAAGGATTAGAACATTCAAGGTTTATGACTATGCAAAATTTGAAAAGAGGGCTTTTAAACTAAACCCTAAACTCTACCCCTAGACACATAAGCTCAAAACCATGACAAGGAAAGATCTATTCTCAAATTTTCAAAAAATTTAGAAGCTCTACTAGAAGGTCTGCTATTTTCTTATGACAAAAATGATTGATTGGTTGTTTTGGGAGATAAATTTAAATGCATTAACAAACTCAATTGTATGAATTAATACTTGAAATGTAGAAAATTATGATAGTAGAAATAGAAATAGCAAGTTACAAGTAGATCTAAGAAGGGAAAAGTGGTACGTACTTGGCACCAAAAGTAGGTTTTGAACACTGTTGAAGGATAGACTTTCCCTAAGGCTAGAAATAAAATCTATAGGTGAGTTTTTGTAGCTTGATAATAATGTTGACAACTTTGACAAGTTTGAAATATTGCTCTTTTAATTGACTTTCAGCCCTTCTTCACCTATAAATCTACACATACAAAGAGAGGAAAAATTATTTGTTTTTGGTGAAGAGGGGTTTGCCTTAGTCAAACTTGGGTTTGGTAATTAAACCTTGATGATAAAATAATGATAAATGGAGGGAATTGTTGAATGAACAAATTTATGCTACAACTCACCAAACCCTTAATGGCTTCCCTTAAAGGACTAAATTCTAACACATCACTCAAGATTTTGATCTTGCTTGAATTGGCTTGAATGATTGCTTGAAAGCTACATCATAATGTTAGCTCCAAAAAATGATATGAACACACATGAAATTTGGTATGATGATATGATCTTGATTGTTGCTATAGAGGACTGATATATGCTCTTGAATGCTCTTGACAATAATATTTTCTATAGGAAATCTCTCATAAAGTGTGTTAGATTTGAATTGATAAAATAACTATGTATTTGTAGGTGTTTATCTAATTTCCTGAAAATTTGATTCCACAATCCGACATTTGAAACTTGAATTTGGATCATTAAAATGCTACCAAAAACATATTTAAAACTAGGTCTTGGCACTTAAAGGGGACCCATTTTCCCTTGGGCAAATGGGTCCTAGGACCTAAGTCCATGACACAATTTCCAAGGTGTTTAAATTAATTATGGAAATTATTTAATACAAGTTTCCCTTTGAGAAAATGGGAATGCTAAGGCTTTGGAATACATAATTTAGATAATTAGAAGCTTAATTAAGTCCAATTAATTAAGGGGATGCAAACATAGTGTGAAAATGTAAAGGTGTACATTTTTCTACACTATAATATCCAATAAATACATGCTCACACAAACACTTCATACTTAAGAAATAATGATTTTGAACATTGTTGTGAAGGAAATGATCACATACCATCTTGCAGAGCCACCAGAGAGCCCAAAGAGCTTCTATCATGCATTATAAACCCTCTATACACATTCTTGAACCAAAACATGCTGACGTAGATCGATTAGGCACCAACAGACAAACCTACTAGGTCACCAAACCATAGACAACACACTATCATCAATAGAAACACTAGTGGTGAACCAAATCATTTGAAACTTGAACTAAGTAGATATACCATCTTCAAGAACATAAATCAAAAACCACAAGTCAAAAAAAAGTGACACGATGAGATGCAAAGACATACAATTATCTCTTTTCCATACATTCTTTGGGACTTAGAAAATTCATACACTAATACATACATACATGCATACATACATATATATGTATATGAATATATATGCATATATACATACATATACATATATATGTATATATATGTACATATATATATATGTATATATAAATATATAAATATACATATATATATATGTATATGTATATGTATATATACATACATATACATACGTATGTATATATGTATACATACATACATACATACATATATATACTATACGTATATATATATATGCGTATATATATATATATATATATACGTATAGTATATATATATACATATATATATATACGTATAGTGTATATATATATACATATACGTATATATATATACATATATATATATATATACATATATATATATATATATATATATATATATATACATATATATATATATATATTATATATATATAAACTATATATATATACATAAAAAGGGGAGGAGCCAATTTAGTAAAAATACTCAACACATTACTTATAAACAAGGCACTAAAAAATACTAAGAAATCATGCAAAAAAGCGGAAAATAAAGAAAATACTAAGAGATACTATAATATTAAACTAAAAAGTACAAGGGAAAATGAAAGAGAAAATACCAAGAAATAAAAAAAAATATAAAATAGAAAAAATGAGATAGAAAACAAAAATAATTATATTAAAAGAAAAAAGTATAAAAAAGAGAACAAAAAAAAATAAGAAGAAAAAAGAAAATAAGAAAAAGAAAATAGACAAACAAAATTATATTATATTAATAATAATAGAAAATAGGAACCAACAAGAGGAAATAAGCATAAAATAGGATTAAATAAAGCAATAAGAAAAAGGAAAAACATATATATGCAACCACAAATCAAGAAATATTAAAATGCAAAAGCTTTCTATTTTATCTTCATGGACCATGGAAAACTCATACCAACATACACATAGTTTTCTATTGACGTAATCCTTGAAACTCTTTTAGGTGCAAGTGCTATTTTATATTTTGATTTTCATGTTTATAAATAAAATCATAACAATGATAAACTATGTTCTAGTTATACTTGGGAACTAAGTATTTGCCAAAGTTTCTTTCTACAATTTGGTAAACTCCATTAAGAACGTCATTCTAAATCACTCCTAATTTTTTGTGTTAGAACTAAGTTTAATTAAAAAATATTTTATTTGTTGAGGTTTTTGGTAGGTTTTTAAATTATTTTTTATTGCTTTGTGTAAGTATTTCTCTATGTTAATCATCTATTAGATTATATAACTTATATATGTAATTTTAGAGTTAAAAGTTATTTTATTTTACTTTATAATTATTTAGGTTAATGGAAGAAAATTGTGTTTGGATTCATTTGTGCCTCATGAAGTAATTAGTATGTATAAATGAAGATTTTTAATGAAAGTTGGTGACATAATTTAATTTTGATATTGTTTATATTTGTATTATTTTTAGAGTTTAAATAATATTGTTAGTTTATATGTTCCTTATTTTGGATCAAATTTGTATTTGTTGAAGTAATTTTGATCACCTCCATAAGTATGAAAATACAATTTTTTTCTTAAAATTAAAATTAAAATTTGATTTTAATTATTTTCTCTCTAAGTGATTATAATGAGCCAACATAAAGTGCAAAATAATTGATTTACACTCTAAAATATGTTGTATATATATTTATAGAGGATTATATATAGAGAGAGGATTATATTTATAAAGAATTATATATATAAATACTTATATAAAAACAAAATGCCTCACAAACTTTTCCACACAATTGAACTTTTATATTTCAAGAAAAATAGAGTTGAAAATTTAGATTGAATTCAATTTAAAAGTTTTCATCTCAACTTTATTCTCTTAGATGTACTAAAGAACTAATACACAACTTCTTAGGAGGGAATATAAAACTATAGTGCTCTAGATCTAGCCATTCGTCAAAATAACTAATAATCCGAGTATGCTTTGTGCTTGTGTTTTATTGAAATCCCTAAGGTTAATGGTTCAAAAAATATGTGTGTTTGTTTTTCTCTTTTGTGAGCTTCAACATCCTCTCCAGGCCTTTAAGTAAAGTTTGTGTAAAGTCTTTGTTTCCATGTATAATTAAAATAGTAAGGAGATTTATACAATCAAGATCCACATAGTATTCTACCTACTTATCACTCTTGCCTATAATACCACTAATAATAGCATAAGTTTCTTCTTCCTTTATACAACTTGTTATCTTTGCAAGGATCCCCACAACTCTAGAAATTACTCATGTTAATTGTAAGCTCAATTTTATCCTAGGTTAGTGTTATGATTGTTATGTGGGAAAAGAGGATCTAGGGTCTAAATCACACCTTTAACCTACAACATTCGGGGGATGCAAAAATGAACATAAAAGATCACTTGACTACTATCCTCAAGGAAGAGCCAAAATGATTGATCAGGGTTTTGGTCTCATTTGGGGGATGTGGGTTGTGTTGATTAGTAATTGAATTGATTTGGTTTTGTAAAGTGTAAACTAGGTTAATTATACAACTATAGTAAACTGATGCAAATACAAAAAAGCACAAAATTGGTAAGAAAAAATAGAGAACAACAAAGTAGAGGGTAGATTCAGAGGAACCTATCATTCAAATTTGAACACAAAATTCTTGGTCAAGGGCATGGACACCCTAGACTAAGAATGATGCTTTCTAGAATCTGTGATCAAGTATCAGTGAGTTACAATTTGTAGGTGCTTTCTTGTCAGATTTGGCTTCATAAATTTGTATGTTGATAAATAATTGATCTTGCCCTAATTTTGATGAGTGTATGTGTTTAAATTCTTGATATTGATGTTGAGTCTTCAATCTTCTCCAAATCCACTTTAGATCTGCCACTTGTAAGAAAAAGAGGAGAGAAGGTTTGTGTCATGTAGGGCCTTTCTTAAGTCAAACCCTGTTTAGGTGTTTCCATCTCCATAATGATTATGATGATGGATAAAGAGTGCTTACCCTAGGTTGGGTAGAGGCAAATGGATAAAATAAATAATAAATCACAAGTGCTACAACATACCACTCAAACATGCTTTCCTTGATGGACCGAAGTCATGTCACCCATAATGCAAGGATAAATTGATACTTGATTGAAGTTCATACAAGTGTTAGTACTCACAATGAAAATAAATCTTACATGATGCATTATTAACATGAATCTTGACTAATGAAAATGCTATAAAATGATGCTTATTTTGCTTTTGAATTGCCTTGACTACTTTTTAGGATGCTCAATTAAAATTCAAATTGCCTAGTTTGAAATGGTGAAAAAGAAATATCTATATGCATTTCTTCATTTCCCACAGTAATTCTTTTGAAAAGATAACTAAATTTAAATTTTGAAATATGTAATACTGAAAATAAAATATTAAAATTGGGCCAAAATAGGATGGTCAAGAGCAAGGATGCCCTAGACCGAACCTATTTTGGGACTTAAGTTGTTAAATAAATAATTAATCTTAATTCTCAATTTTATCTTGATTTTCCAAAAATGATAATAAAATAGATAAATAATAAGCATAATTAGGTCCAAGCACATAAGGGGGAGCCAAACATAGTGTAAAATTTTTAGGGTTGACAATTTACGGAACTATAATGATATTGAAGACACACCTACAAATATCTATATGAAGTTACCTCGAGGTAAGTTCAAGAAGTTGAGTCCACTTTTAGTGGAAGTATCATGGGAAAAATAATTTTCGTAAGGAATGCGTACATGTTACATAAAAAAATTGTACCTACATAAGAATAGAAACCTGAAACTAAATGCATTCTCTTTTAGAATGAGTACTTATTTTGGTTCAACTTTTTGTTCTTAAACATGTAAGCATTTTTATGAAATGCATATACATTCCTTTTAGAATAGGTACAATGTCATGATAGTAGCAAGAGTAAAATTTGACTTTGAAAATATGGCTAATGACCTTTTAAAAGATTTTTTTGGAGAAAATTGAAACTCATTACAAATAACAATGTCTAGTTTGTAAATGAATATTTTTTGTTTTGAACATATTTTTATATTTATTAATTAATTTTAAGACAAAAAGTCTCATAAACTTAAAATTTCATATATTACTATGTTTTTATTAACTTTTGATTTTAAGATTTTTTTGAAATTTTTTTATGTTTGACCAATCTAGACATTATTCTCTACATAATAAAAGAATCATATTACAACTATTTTAGGTCACATTAAGTTGGTTGTACATGAGGGTTTTTAAAAATACTTTAATACTAGTAAAAAATTCAAATGGTACGTGTGGTGGGGCTTACTGCGCGTACCCCCAGAGGACTAGTCTTGCCTCTACTCACCCCCTCTTGAACCCCAACTTGGCAGTCTGTAAGACCAAGGTAAGGCGAGGGGGATCGCTGGGTAGGGTCATGGGGATACCTCTAAGTTACCAAAAAAAAAAAATTAATTAAAAATTATAAAAGATATCCTAAGAAAACTTCAACATCATATGCATCTTTTCACAAAGGGATTTTAAAAATAACTTTGTTTACTAAATTTTTTTTGGTCGTACATGTATGCATGTAAAATGAAATAACATAAAAAATCTAACCAATTCAACATGATGAAAACTTGGAACTGGGATTTGCTAGGGTTTCTTGGCTTTGTAGTGTGCATGTCATACCATATATTTTTGCAAGATCCTTGTAGCACTTGTTTGCATTTATTATGGTCCTATTGCATTTTCCCCTTTTTTCCCCTTTTAATGGCCTCAATTTTTCAATCATCCATAGTTGTTACTAATGTATTTGAAATCTTGATGACAATACCTCATGGATCCCTCACCCAAACAACCTCAAAAATTTATCAAAAAAGGTGTTTCACAAGGTAAGTATCTTGACCCACCTCCCAATATTGTTCTTCTAGTTCCAGAGTTTGATGAATACAATAAATTTATTGAGAACTTCACTCTTTTTGGATATCTCATGGGAAGGGCCCCCAAAAAGTGTTCTCCAAGACTAGGTTACCAAATTCTAGAGCCCACTTGGAATTCAACTTACCCCCATATAAAACATTTCAATTTTTTTTTCTTTTTTATTTTGCTGAAGTAAATCATGCCTAGGATGTTCTCACTTGAGGCCCATCAACTTTTTGTTCTTATTTACTCATGTTTAAACCTTGGATCCATGAATTTTCAATTATATTTGAAAATTATCTTTGTGTGCTGATTTGGGTGGAATTCCTAGGTTTACCTCTACTTTTTTGGAACTTCCTTCTTCCTTAGTGGGTTCTTTCATTTATGTAGGACCTAAAAATATTTGTTCAGCTTGGCCTAACCATTGGTTCTATGTTGAGATTGACCTTTCAAAGGACCTCAAATAAAATATGGATATTCAAATTGACAAGACTCGTTACTCTCAAAGAATTTAATGTATCAACCTTTTGAACTCTTTTAATCAATTTCAAGTCTCTAATCATAAGATTAGAGATTATCTGTTGGTCTCACAATGCATCAAACTTTCACCTCATCCCTCTAGGGGTTTACCACATCCTCCAAAAGAGGAGTTAGGTTGTTCTACTATTGTTAGACACAAATATAAGAATACTAGTAATTCTAAAGCCACACCCAACTCGTTAGAGCAAGGAGAATTATTCCCATAAGTTTCAAATCTAGTTGGCACATTTTTGTCAACCACGATGATAATTTCTACTTCCCAACTTGGTTTAGTTTCTTTGAAACCCTAGGCTAGTCATGTTTGAAATACTTCCCCACTAGTGGTGAGATAAAGGAGATCTTATAGCCCGTTGACGAATTTGGAAGAAGGTTTGTTTGTGTCATGACACAAGCAATTGACCTATCTCAATGTTCAAATTGGTAGCTATGCTACTCTTGACACTATGGTTCAAAATATTTATTTTCCCCATGGAAATGTCATTTGATTGTTAAATGAAATATATTTCTTAGAATGTGCAAGGTCTCACAAATCTCCCTTAGAAATAATATTTTCATGATGTTTATGCTCAATTCCTAAAATTAGACATCATTTTCCTTTAGGAGGTCAAAGTGTCTAGTTTTTTTCTTTTTATTGCATGCCATGTCATTTGGCCTTCCAAATTTTCTCTTTGTTCCAACTAAAAGGTTGGCTCTAACAAAGTTTTCACCTTTCTCTTGCCTACATGACATTAGTTTTTAGTTGATCATGTATGTGACACCACTAATTTAGTAGTTTGGGATCTTTTCCATATGACTAATCATTCCTTTGGGGTGATTAATGTTTATTCTTCCAATTGAAAGATCTACCCTCTAGCATTGGATAACTAATTCAATACCATCCACCACTTGGGTCTTGTGTGGGGATTTCAGTATGATTGAGAGTCCCATGATAAATTTGAAATTTTCCCATGCATTGGAAAATTGGCAAAAGAGAGCCTTGGTTTTATATGCACAATAAATTAGGGCCTTTTAATCCTAATTATAGCCACCATTCTAGTCAATCACCTAGGTACACATGGACCAACTTGCAATCTGAGCCTATTTTTTTTTAAAGTGACTTGATCATGCCATGAATTTAGCATAATAGTTCTTCACCTTTGCTAGTTGTTTTTTTTAAGGGAAAAATAGGTTTTGAAGGGACCCAAAACCATATCATAACAAATAATGTTGCTAAAAGATAAAACAGAGCCAACCAATCGCCTAACTACAATAGTCAACAAGAAGATAACCAAGACCAAACTAACTACATTGAAAAAGTTATAAAGGGACCCTAGAGCCCTTTACAACCAAGTTTTACAAGGACTTGAAACCCTATCAAACAAACAACACTACATAAGATAAACAAGTCCAACCAACAACTAAATCACCATATTCAAACATAGACTGTAGAACATTGATCTCATCATCCTTATCAACCTCCACCTCAATAGGAGAAAATAGAACCAAATAGAAGCAAGGTAGCATAAGCTCCCAATAAATAACTTCACTTTATCATTTATATATTCTCCACCATAATAGGAGAATACTTCACCTCCATAGGAAGAGTAGACAAAGACCTCCCATTCTCAACCTCCACCTCAATAGGAGAAATGAGAATTAAACTAAAATAAGGGTAGAAAAATCTCCCAACAAGATCATCTTCTCAACTCAAATATCATCCACCTTAATAGGAAAATATACCACCTCTATAGGTAGAGTAGAAAAAGATCTCAAAAAAAGAGTAGAAAAATCCCTCCTAAAAATAAAAACTGGGAATAAAGATCCCCATCCATACCTACATACATAGGTAAAAGTAGGAAGTAGTCCTGCTCCACACAACCAAGCTCCAAAGAAACAAACCCAAAACCAAGCAACATGATGGTTTCACAAACTACTACAAGTGCACCAAGCTCTGATAGTAGAGCAACCACAACCATACTAGGCATCGATAATAGAACAACCACCATCACACTAGGCACCAAAAGCAAAGAAACCTCAACCATACTAAGTAGATACCCATCCACATTCTCTAAAAACCCTTCTCCACCAAATGGGGGAAGGAAAAGCCACAAGGAAATGACCCTTGCACCAAAAAAAAAAAAGTGGCTCATCTTGTATTATAACAATAACAACCCTACCAAGCTCAACAACATGCATAAAAATTGCAAAACCAAGCCAAGCCAGTCATTCCAATAGCAAAGAAAAAGCATCTCCAACAATAGAACCACAACTACATCAATCTTCAACAACAGAGCAACCATAACCATGCTCCAAGAACCAACAAAAAAATAGCCACCAACACACTAGACTCCAACAACATTGCAACCACAATCATACCAAGTAGATCCTCATTTGCATCCTCTAAATCCCCTTCTCCATCTTCCTCATCCTCTCAAAATTTGAAATATTCCCCTTCACTCCCTTTCTCGCTCATCCTATCAAAAATCACACTAGGCACTAACAACATTTAACAACCCCAACCATACCAGGCAGATGCCTATCCACATTCTCTAAAACCCATTCTCCACCAGCTAGGGGAAGAAAAAATTGCAAGGAAATGACCCTTGCAATAGAAAAAAGGGTGGGTGCATCCTATATTATAATAATAACAAAACCCTATTAAGATCAACAATGCACAACACAAATTGTAAAACCAAGCTGAGGTAGTTATTCTAATAGTAGAAAAAAATAATCTCCAATAGTAGAACCACGATTATACTAAGCTTAGGTATTAGAGCAACCATAACCATTCTAGGCATCGATATCAAAACAACCACAAATAACCTAGACTCCAAAAATAATGCAACCACAACCACACCAGGCAGATCCTGATCCACATCCTCTAAATCCCCTTCTCCATCTTCCTCATCCTCTATAGATTTGAAATTTTCTCCTTCGCTCCCTTTCCTACTCATCCTATCATTTACCTTTTCTATTTGTTATTCCTTACCCATTGAGCCATTGGTGGAAGTTATCTTGTTTGACCACTTCCCCATATGGTTTCACAATGAATGACAAGTTGCATCTTCCAAAGATATGAAGTTCTTTCTTATTTCTTCTTTGCTAAATCACAAGGCCACATCTACTCATATCCAATGTGTTTGGAATCTTGAACCATGTCCCCTTCATGGTTTTTGATTGATCAAGTGGTGGACTGATGTCATAGCTTGTATAACCCAATTTATTTACATCTACAAGCATTAGCTAGCCTACTTTCATCATCACTCATATGAAGCCACTTCTTGGGAGGTCCACCTAGCCACCTTTAGTCTAGAAGCTCAACCATTTTATTCCACCACCCAACTCTATCTAGCCCAATTGTGACAATAGAAGAAAAGTGTAGATTCCTATACTACTCAAGGTGCTTAGATAAAAGCTAGGTTGCATTGACTCAAACTAGGTGATAAAGTCTCAAAGGAATTTTTTAAGGCTTTGTATGCTTGCTACACTTCTCATACCATCAAGAAAATTTATGAAGGTCATCAAATCTTCCAAGAGTTACTTGATGTTCTCCAAGACTTTGTCCAAAATTATGAGTATTTTTGTTGCCCAGGATTACATTCCTACAAGATATCTTTCCTTACAACAATGTCTTAAGGTTGTACCTAATAGGTTGTCAAATTCTCAACACATTTTTTGTGACCAACTCCTCACCCAATGTGATCTTAAGGAGATTATTTTCTTTATGGTTCATGACAAGGATCTTGGCCTTTATAGATTCCCTTGTGAAATTTACAATACCTATTGGGACATAGTTGGGAGTGACCTTCATAATGTGTAATGAACCATGTATCCATGAATCCATGCAAACTGGTTCATAAGGAAATTTAATCATGGGTAATATCAAATTCATACCTCAAACTAGTGACTTGGAGGATATCTACAATTGGCACCTTATCACTTTATTGAAAATCTCCTAAAATATCATTGCAAAAGCATTGGATCTAAAGCTATGTTTTCTATTTCCAATTATTTTTAGACCTAAATTGAAATGATTTATCAAGTCCATATTTATCTTAGATAACATTATAGCAGTTTGGGAAGGAATGTAATGGGTCTAACATTCTTTGCAACCATCAATTTCATTAAAATTGACTTTTCTAAGGCTTACGATTGCATTGAATGACCTTTTATTTTGGCCATGCTTCAAGTGCTTGGTTTTTGCCTACAATTTCTCCAATGAATTCAAATGATTTGTGCAAATGATTCTTCTTGCATTAATCTTTCTGGTCAACAGTCTCCTTCTTTTGGAATTTTTTGATTGATTAGACAAGGGTTCCCTTTTGCCTTGGCTCTCTATGTTTTATTCGCTTAACGTTTTGGCTACCTTCTTACTCAAGTTGTTTCCCAATTCCATATCAAGGGGATTCCTCTTTCTAATTCTAACCAATAATTGGTTAACGGTCATTTTTTTTTATGATTCTTTCCTCACTCTTTGTGAGGAAGAAGATAATATCATTTAGGCCTACAAGTGCCTTGAAATTTTTTTCAAGCCTCCAACTCCAATATTTAATAACATAAGACCCTATGTTATAGACAATAATTTCTGCCTAAGCCTGCTTGGCTGGACTCTTTTAATTAGAAATGGATTGATCGTGGAGAAATATTTTGATTTTTGGGCATACCTTTTTCTTTCCATTCTAACCCTTTCAAGCTTTGGCAAGTGATGCTTGCGAGAATGGAAAGGAAGCTTCAACATTGGATCACCAAACCTCTCTCTTTGGATGGTAATTTTCAAATTTATTCCAAGATATTGGAAACCACATTTTTATTCCACTTGCAGGGTTCCCCCCAAGGCTTCATACCTAAAGATAGGAAATATCATCAGACTTTCTTTGGGTTTCCAGTGATGGCATCATGGCTTTCATTGAGTAGTATAAGAATTATGTTGTTTTCTATGGAAGGTTGGAGGTCTTAGTTTTATCTATATTCACATACAAGGCACTGCTTTGTGTGTCAAGTGGATAATTAGGGTGCTCATTGGCAATGAGGCCTACAAAATTCTTGTTCACCATTTTATTGG
>VDFB02000015.1:506593371-506703504 GCA_007258455.2 Sequoia sempervirens
TACCATTAACCATTAGGTCTATGTGTACACAAATCGGATATCCGTTTCAAATCGGATATCTGATTTGAAACGGATATCCGATTTCTAGACCGTTACTTTAAAACAACAACAAATTTTGTATATATATGCTTTTTACAAATCAGATATCAAATTTGAAATGGATATCCGATTTGTAAAAAGCATATATATACAAATATTTTCGTTGTTTTAAAGTAACAATCTATAAATCGGATATCCATTTCAAATCAGATATCCGATTGTAGACCGTTACTTTAAAACAACAACAAATTTTTTATATATATTCTTTTTACAAATCGGATATCCGATATGGAAAACTAGGATTGGTGTTTGATTTGGTGGTGTGTACTGACACCCGAGCTTAAAAAAAGTCAACACAATATTTTTCGCGTTTTTGGGTCGATGAAAGACGTGTTTTTTTCCTCATTGCCACTTTTGGGCATACCATGATCCTACACATACCCTTATTTTAAAGAGGAGAAGAGAGGGGGTATTACCAAGCTTGACTTTGTTGCTTTACTTCTTATACATAACATAGCTAGTCTGAATCTTATTGATGTGAAACCTAATAATGGAATTTTTACTTGGAATAATCGAAGGTGTGGTGATGATGCTATTTCTAAGAGACTTGACAAGTTTTTTGTCTCCTATTTTTGGGTTGGGGATAGTTGGTGTACCTGCTTTGAGATTCTGGATTGGAGAAGTTTGGATCATTGGTTGATTAAACTTTCAATTGTTCCTTTCAAAGCCCATAAAAATCCATCTTTCAAGTTCCAACTCATGTGGCTACAAGATCTTTCTCTCCATGAGCTGATGATTGATTGGTGGTGTATGGGGAAACCCACTTACAGTACGACTATGTATACCTTTGTCAAGAGATTGCAATTTGTGAAATATAGACTCAAGAAGTGGAATATGCAATGTTTTGGGAATCTTCACCACAATAAGTTGACAACTCAAGCTTATTTGGATTCTATCAATTGCCAAATTCATGATCTTGGTCTCACAATTGAGCTGTGTAGGGAAGAGGCTAGGGCAACTAAGGCCCTTGAAGAATGGGAGTTGAGGGAGGAGATTTTTTGGAAGCAAAAGTCTCATATTGAATGGCTTTAGGAGGGAGACAAAAACATTGTCCTCTTTCACCACTCTATCGTTGCTAGGAGAAATGGTAATCTTATTAGTTCTCTTGTTTCTTCTGAGGAAGTTCAACTCTCTTCTCAGGCTGAATTTTCTCGAGAGGCTGCTCATTTCTTTTCATCTCTTTTTACTGAGGATTCTCCACCTATGGGTATTGAGGAAAATTCTATTTTAGCTTGTATTCCTTCTTTGGTGTCTCATGAGATAAACGAGGCTCTTTTATGACCCATATCTTTGCAGGAATTGGAGACTATTGTGTTTCAAATGAAAAAAGGTAAAGCCCCTAGCCCTGATGGTTTTGCTATAGAATTTTATCAAGTCTTTTGTGAGATTATCAAGGTGGATCTCTTGGAGGTTGTTCAGTAGTCTCAGAGGAATAAAGAAATATTGAAGGCCATGAACTCCACTTTTATTGCTCTTATTCTGAAGAAGGAAGGTGCTTGTGCCTTGGATCAGTTTCGCCCCAATTTCCCTTTGCAATGTGGTATATAAGATCATTACTAAGCCGATTTGCAGAAAGAATTAAGCCTTGGCTCAGTTCTCTGATTTCCAAAGAGCAAGGGGGATTTGTGGCAGGTAGAAAAATTCTAGATGGGGTTGTTATTGCAACTGAAGCTATTCATTCTATGGCAGTCTCTAAGGAGAAGGCTATGTTTATCAAGCTTGATATGGAAAAAGCTTATGATAGAGTCAAATGGGCCTTCCTATAGAAGATTCTCTTAGCTTTTGGATTTGACAAAGAATGGGTTGATTGGATCATGAGTTGTGTGATTTCTACTTCCTTTTCGACGCTTATCAATAGAGAACCTTCAGCTTTATTTGGAGCCTCTAGGGGTCTTTGACAGGGTGATCCTTTGTCTCTTTATTTGTTAATCATTATGGCTGAGGGGCTAGGGAGGTTTATCAATTCCTTTGTTTGCAATGGGTTGATTCAAGGGTGGTGTTGGGGTAACATTTTGTCGTCTCTTTCTCATCTTCAATTTGTTGATGAAACTATTTTAATGGGTATGGGGCTAAAATAAATGAAGCTATGAATTTTAGGAAGGCTTTGGATACTTATTTGGTTGCCTCGGGTCAAAATATTAATGATCACAAGTCCTTTATTTCTACTTTATCAATACTCCTTGGCTTATTCAGGTTAGGATTGCTCAGATTCTTCAATTTTGAATTGGCACTCTTCCTCTGGTTTATTTGGGGATTCCCCTCATGGTGGGTCCTCAACGAAAATATTTTTGGCAGTATGTCTTGGATAAATTCTGCAAGAGGGTTAGTCATTGGACTCACGGGTGGCTCTCTTCGGCGAGTCATGTGGATCTACTAAAATTTGTGGTTCAATCTCTTCCTATTTACCGATGTTTTGTGCAAGTTGCTCTTGCCAGATTTGTTAGGGAGTTTGATGCCCTCGCTCGTCAATTCCTTTGGGCGAGTAATCTTCTTAATTCAAAGTGGAGTTTGGTGAAATGGGAATCTGTGTGTAGGCCAAAACAGGAGGGTGGGCTTGGTCTCAAATCTGCTTGTTTGATGGGCCAGGCTTTAGCTGCTAAGTTGTACTGGCGTTGGTGTACTTACTAGGATTAGGATTGGGCTAGAATTCTCAAATTTAAGTACCTTGGTGGGGTGAACTTTGATGATGTTCCCCGATATTTTCTCCAGGGGAAAGAATCTATGTTTTGGGATACTCTTAAGAAAGGGGCTAAGTTGATTAAGGAGGGCTTGTTTTGGATTTGCACTAAGGGGTCTGAAGCCCTCTTTTGGTATGATTCTTGTGATGGTTATCCTTCTATTATTTATATGTTTCCTCATTTGCAACCTCTCTATGATAGCTTGACGAAAGTTGGTTGGTGCAAGGTGGAGGACTTCAAAGCTGTCCAGGCCTTTGGTCAGGTGGATGTGTGGCATTGGAAGGATCCCCAAGAGTGGCCTCTAGGAGGTTCTGAGGTGGAGAGGCAAGAGCTTGCTAGAATTTTGGCTGGTGGAATGTGTAGTTCTCTTCGAGACAAGGATATTTTGGCTTGGGGTCCCGATCCAAAAGGTAGATTCTCTATTGCCTCTAGATATATGGAGCTGGATAGGCAGATCTATGGAAAAGCTGGGGTCCCTTGGTGGAAGGAAAGTTGGAATAAATTTTCTTGGCCAAAGTGTAATTTCTTTTTATGGTTGGTTGTTCAGAATAGATGTCTTACTTGGGAAAATTTGTGGAAAGGGTGATCCCACAATAGTGGTTTACACTTTTTGGCCTAACTGGACACTAATATATATTTTTTTTAACACAATCTCCACATTCGGGCACCTATAGCGATTAAACCGTAAGGAATTTGAAGATGATGTAAACTAGAGTCTTGTCACATTTTGTCTGTAGATTCTAAAAATATTTTTTTCAATTTTTTTGGAATCAGATTGCACTTTTTTTCCATCTCCCACAAAAATTAGTTTTTTTCAAAAAATAGCATTTTTAAAAAGTGACGCACACCGTATAACGCATAACTTTTTTTCCATGAAGGATAAAATTCCAATTCTTTCAAATTTAGATTTCTAACTCCGATATCTAGTTCTTCCACTTGGTTAGATAGTTTTTTATTGAATATTTTTTCTTTAATCAAGTTTGAAGTCAATCAAATGACAATTCAGACATAGCGCGACCGTATAACGCATAACTTTTACTGTATGTATCAAAATTCTTCTCTTTTTTTTTTGTTGGATCAAGGACTTCAATATCTGGTGCACTCATATTTTAAATTTTTTTTTTTTATAATCTTTTATTTTTCCACTTGTGCAGAACAGAGATTTTTGTTTTCGATGAAAAACCTATATTTAATAAAACTTAAAAAATAGATAGATAATAAAACCAAAACATACTAAAATTATATTCATTGGATAGCTTGTTCTGAAGGCTACTCGATTCCAAGTTTGGTTTCTAAATATTCCCCCATTTTCATCCCTAACCGGAGCTTGAAAGCATAAAATTTTAGGTTTTTTGTGAATGCATTAAAAAATTAGAAAAAGGCAAATTCACTAGAACTCCATGGTTTAGCTAAACTGTGGTTCATTCGAACCACCACTAATATGTATTTTCCTTTTTTGGGTGGGAAATAAATTAATAGTTAATGGGTTCGATCGAAACCCTAGTTCTACGAACCCCTTTTATGGTTCAATGTATGGTTCATGCGAACCCCTAAAACCAATTTTGCCATGGGGTCATTTTTTCTCAATTTTCCTTCCTCCATCAAATTGTAAACCACTATTATGGCTTCACCCGAAATAAGGCTTCCAGGGTCCTTCCATCTATGTTTTGTGCAATAATAATGAGGAGTGTACTTCACACATTTTCTTTTAGTGTCCTTATGCGAGGTATATCTAGCATTGTTGGTGGGGAGTCTGGGGACAACCTTGTGTTCATGCCTCTTCTTTGAAAGAGTTTTGGGAAAGCTTGGAGAGATCCCCTACTAAGAAAACTTTTGGATTATTGGCCCTACCTTTATTATTTGGCACCTTTGGCTTGAGAGAAATAGGAGGGTTTTTCAAGATGTGAAGTAGGAAGGAGATCTTTTATGGAGGAAGATCTTTAGCAAGATCCAAGAGACTATTTTATCCAAGTGTGATCTATCGGTTACTGTGGATCCAAGTGATTTGTCCTTTGTGAGGAAGCTTCATTTGGAGGGCAGAGGGTTTGGTTGCTTTGTCGGTAATGGCCCTCGTCAGGTCAAGAAGAAGGTTCATTGGGAGGGTAGATGGCGACCACCCCCTCAAGGAGTTTTGAAGATAAATACTAATGGATCTTCTAGGGAGAATCCTGGGCATGCTGGGATCGGTGGTATTGGCATATATAATAATTGAGGTATGATTTTTTTCTATTCTATTCATAAGGGTCACCATTCTAATAATCTCATGGAGGCTTTGGCTATTTTTCATGCTATTGAAAGAGGTCCTCTGGGATGGAAGAGGATTATTTTTTAATCTAATTCACTGATTGTAGTTGATATCCTACATGAACAGAGATTTGATGGTGTTAACTGGAAATTGGTTGTGGTGATCAAACAGATTGTGAATCTGTGCAATTCTTTGGAATTTGTTTCCTTCTATCATATTCCTAGGGAATGGAATAAAGTGGATGATCTTTTGGGGAAATGGGCTTCTAAGTATGTGGAGAGGTGGATTATAGATGATTGGGGAATTTTATCATTAGAACCCTTTGTGTCTCTCAATAAGATGATCATGGAAGACCTTCATATGTAATTGGTTTCTTGGAGGGGTTCCTACGGGGACTTTTGTTGTGGGGCTAGTTGGTTGCCTTTGTGGGCTTTTGCCTGTTGCTTTGTCATACTTCTTTGATTCAATAAAGTTTTACCCCCTTTTATAAAAAAAATTGTATTTTGACAATACTCTACCATATGGAGGTTTGGAATTGCTTTCTTAGTTGTCAATTGATTATTTTATTTATTAAATATAATATAATTTTTTTCATTTAACATATTTCTTTATATTTAAATTCCTTTTAGTATTCACTAGCATGTTCATGTTCACAATTTTGCAAACTAGGTAAATGAGTAGACTATATATACACATTTTTTGGAAGCTCTTTAATATTCTATATATATGGATGACAATACTTAGCGAGGACTTCCACATGATCTGCACTAGCATCTTGAGTGGTGAATTTTTCTTTCAAACACTAAGTTCTTCTCTTCATTTTACTTTCTTCTTTATTATCAACTTTTGTGAATTTTCTTTCCATTCTTCATAAATAATGCTTTATTCATTTCTTCTACATTTTAATTAATTAAAATTTATCATTTAAGATATTGGGATAGATTTATTTTGTAGAATAATTAAATTAGTTCAATCCTAAAGTAAAGTAGTGAAAATTGATTAACTAAACTTCCTAGCTAAATCATATTCTTTTTACACAACTTAGATTGAAGGTCATTGGTAGAGACAAAAAAAAACATTGACACAAACAAAAAAGCTCACATGGAGATGAAAATAGTAAGTTGAAAGATTTATCCACATTTTATATTTGTGTTTGAGTTTTGTTCATCTTTGTTCTACTTAGTGTTGCATTAATCAAGCTTCACTGTGTCTATTTATAGTCATATTTTTTGTTTGCACAAGGTGGGGTTGGCATTGAGTGCATTTTTTATTATTTCCATGGTGAATGTGTTGTAGTTTATTTGAAGAGCAAGTTTGGGGCTTTGCATGATGAAGGGTTGAATATTTGTTGTCATTTTATAAATAAAAAAATTGTCCATGTCATTATCTTCTATTTTGATGTTAGGGATTGATGAGCCCCAGGTTGTCATCATCAAACATTCTCTAGTCCATATTTTAACTTACACTTTATACATGTTTATAATCTTTTTTATCAAAACATCTTTGATAATTATCTTAGTTGGAGTAGTACTAGGATGGGTGACCTCCCAAAAAGGTCCAATGCTCCACCATTGTGAACGTCACGTAAATTCCATGAGTGTGAAGTGGACCATTCATTATCATGAGAGAGGGGTTCTTGTGAACCACTAGTCATGAAATATGGTTCAATAATTTTGACTCAAAAAACAACACAGTTGAATCTTAATATTAATATCATAATTATCATAATTGTGATGATTAACATACTCATAAATTGTTTAAATGTAGACAAATAGATTTGAGTAGAGTTAGCCACTTGTCCACATCACTTGCCTGCATGTGTGGTTGTAGCTTCATGACAAAATTGCCCACAATCAAAGTTGTAATGTGCATATCAAAGTTTAAAAGAACAAATAATTTTTAATAGATGGTAAGCATCAACTTTTCTAATGAGCAGATTAACCATCATTTTATGGCTCCCTCCTGCTCCTCCTACTCCTCTTCCTATTTGGATGTGATTTCAAATGGTGGGGTTGTTGCTAATGGCTCAACTAGGGTCTATGTGGGTATTTCCTGGCATTTCTCTAATGATACTATGTTCTTTGAGAATGAGGCTCTTCCCATTTTTCCTACCGTAGTGAGTTCTTCTAAGCCTATGCCTCCTTTGCTTATGGGGTTGCCTCCTCGTAAGGTTCCAGGGGTTGGTTTCTTGTGTGGTGGGAGGGGTTCTCCTCCTTCCCCTATGTCCCATGCCTCTGATGGTAGGGTTTTAGCTGAATCCTTGCCTTCCCAGCTTGACAAATCCTTTGCTAGTGTTGCTCGTGGGTCTTCTCCCTTGTTGGGCAAGTCAGTGATTGATTGTTCTGCTTCTCCTTTTGTTGCTTTATTGCTTGCTCCTTCCCCTCTTGTTGTGGTTTTATGGACCTTGATAGCTATTGGTAGTGTTATGAACACATACAATCTTAAAATTGAAAGGAAATAATAACAATAGTCATGTAGTGGCTAGTATTTGCCTTCATGTTCTTTGTTTTATTAATGAAATAATTTTGTGTCTATAGTAAGATTAGATCTATATTAATTTTGAAATTTTATAGAAATTTTATTACTAATATTATGTTTTGAATAGATTATTGATCATGTGTCATTTTTTTTATAATTATATCTTTCTTGATCAAAATAAAATTGAAAAAATAAATATTTATTAAATAAAAATGTAACAAATATTTATTAAATATAATAACAACAATTAAATAACTACCATATTAATAAAAACAAATACATAACTAACATATAAAAAAAACAAAAATTGTAAAATAACTTTTAAATAACAAATTAATATAAAATATTTTAAATAAATAAATAATTCAGAAAACAAATTAAAATAAAGAACTATTTAAAAACAATAATTTATACCAGCGCTTGCACCCCAACAAGGTGCAATGATTATGTCGATAGCAAGATATACTCTGGGAGTATATTGACGGGAAGGGAAAAAAATCGCAAGAAAATGTAAATTGCTTTTCTTAAGACTAACTATTTATAGCAAAAGTCAATTGATGATGGGATGCAACAGTCTCAGATTTCCCAATTCTTTTCCAGGCATCAAAACATACCCAAAGAAAAAGTTAAAGCATATAACGATTTGGATGTGTGTTTTATCACATTTTATTTATTTATTTGTCAATTTGGATGTGTGTTTTATCACCTTTTTTTATTTATTTGTCATGAAGACACCTGAACAAGTGGTGTCCAAAACAGAGGAAAGCCTAAGAGGATAGAATCCATTTGAGTTGTCAATCATACTTTTTTATTCTTAAAACATACATACATGCATACATATATATGTATGTATGTTTTTGGTCACGTTATCTCTTTTGGAAGGAGTATTGTCAATGCCATAATCAACATAATCATTCATTCAAAGCGATGGAATAGCTAATATTGATCTAGAGGTCCCTCTTGTATTAATGTATCGAATTGTAACTTTATTGGCATGCAAGTCAGACTTTTTTGTAAATAATTTCAGCAATAGCAACTACCAAAGCAGTACAAGCACTTTCCCCAGTAGCACGTTCACTCCATTGGTCAAATGAAGCAAAAAATACCTTAGTAGATATGAAATGACACAATCCAAGCTTTACTTTATTGAACAATGTATTGCTATAAATTATTAATAAAACATATCCCTTTTTTAGCTTTTCACATTTTATATCTATTATTTTGCATGATGCAATCTACCATGATCAGGAATATTAGGTGTCAAATTATGGCAAAAAAAAATGTAGCTTAAGTAAATAGCTGAAATGCATAATTATATAAGAGGAAAATTAGAAATTGAATATACTGAAGTCGTTGATGACGTTGATGTCGTTAATTGATATGTATGCTTGAGTCTTGATACCTCATCCTTGTAGTTGATTTTGTCATGGTATGTAGTAGATTTCTACAAAAGAGAAATTTGTAAAAGTGGAATTGATGCTTCGACAGTAACTTAACTGGGAGAGATGCATTTAGCTTGATGAGAGTGCAAATCAAAGTTGGGGAGCTTGTACAATCGAGGGTGACATGATTTGCTACAAGCTTAGAACTTTGCATAGCAATGTAGGATCACTACCTTCTCTCAAGCAAATCTTTGCAAACAACGACCAAAGTTTTTGCACAAATTGTGTCATGTTATCAATAATGCCAACGATCTCAACCACATTCTCACCCTCCATCTAGAATGCAATCATATTGAGGTTTTCTATAGTTATACTATCCTTCATTCAAATAATAATTCCAAAATTGAGGAATGCAATCATAAAACGATCTCAACCATGTTGTTACCCTCCACCTAGAATGCAATCACATTGAGGTTTGCTATAGTTATACTATCCTTCATTCACATAGTAATTCTAACATCAAGGTTCTCATATTTAAAAGGTGGATAGACATCATGCAGTCATATAAAGCATTTACCATAGTATCAATAATTTATCAAAAGTGTCCAGTTTCAATGTTAAAGATATGTTTAATAAAGTGTAGTTCTAGTGTCACTAAAACAAGTCATCATCACTTACATTATTAGGAACCCATTATCCATAACTCAGATTAGTTAATCATGTTCATAATTCATTATATATGAAGAGGTCTTTATGGTTATATTTTTAACCCACCTCATTTCATGTAAATATTAAGCGAAGAAAATATGTCACCTTCCCCTTTTATTGAGTTGATAGGGTTTCAACTTCTAAGTTTGAGCAATTTGCATGTTATCAAATATCAACGTATATATATATATATATATATATACCCATTTTGACAATAACATTCACCCATGTTCATAACCTAATAAATTACTTACTATCTAGTTAAATAATATCTATTATAAGCCTTACCCTTCATTGGAGTTTTTCCTTATCTTTGAACATGTGGAATACAAAATAAGGGTATAAGCGCTAAAATTCATGTATCCAAGATAGAGGTGATGTTGTCAAGTTTATACCATGGTCATGATTCTAATAGAGTGTATAAATTTACATGCTTTACTTGATAATTTATTAATATTCTTAGTTTAAAGTTCAAGACATGGTTTGAAGTCCTCCAAAGATGCATAATCAATCTCTCATTTTCTACATTCTGACACTAATAATAAGGAAACTGAAATAAGCACGAACATTGAACTTGAATTACAACCATATGTAAAATGCTATATTTATCTCCCAATAAATTTTAATCATTGTGAACATCAATGGCATAATATTATTTTGTCATTTTATGGTAACTATAGCTACCAAAGCCTCTTTTAACTTTTCCACAACCCAAATTTTATAATAGCCTTGGGTATATTATGCTTGTCACTTAGCTATAGGTATGGAGATCCAAAGTGAAACGTTTTAGTGAGAAACATTAAAAAGAAAACATTGAAAGAATATGAAGTATAGGAAGAGAGAAATAGCTCATCTGTGGTTGATGCTTGGTTAACCCAACCTCGACATGATGTGTTACTCACTTCTCACCATCTCCGTTAGAGAAATTAAATAAGAGATCACTGTGTCCTTGGCAATAAGGAACATTATGAACCACTTTTCCCTATATGCACCGAAATGAATCTCTAATAATTCTACCTGGATTTAACACAACCTCCCATAACGACTCTGCATCAAGAATAAAAACACACCCAATAAACCTTCACTGCTAAATTTCTTCCTTGCTATCTGCAGTTGGCATGATCGCACTCTCAGATTTACTTTAATACCCTCAACTAGACCTGAAAAATATCAGTGCAAACCCAACAATTATATACATATTTCCTTACATCCCCCCCATTGCTTGTATGGAAAGATTTCTTCTTGCTAGGGTTTGAAGAACATATCTTCAAAATGTTAATAAACAATTATTATCTTTTATTTAAAGTTATTTTAATTATAGGTATAGATGTATTTTACTCTAGTTTAATTTATTTTGTTTTACTTTAAAACTTTCTAAGAATAATTTTGATTTATCTAATTATTTACTCAAACATTATTTACTTTAAAAATTTGTAAGAATAATTCAGATTTATCTAATTATTTCCATCAAAATCAGACTTCTCCATTCAAAGAGGGCAGATTTCTTCATATTAGGAGCAGATCATTTAATGATGAAAGCAATTTTCTCCAATCAAAGTGGATTTCTCCATTAAAACTAGAGACTTCAAGAGATTTGTAGACTTTTTTTTCACCTCAGAATAGAGGTTTTCATTAAAAACCAGAGCGCTAGCATAAAAAACCAGGGTTTTTTGGGATTTTCATACCTTCCTTCAAAAAAAAAACATATGACTTCTTCATCACAAAGTGTTGATTTTTGTGTAAACAGGTCATGGTTGACCAAGGAAAGCCCTACTTTCGGAGTAAATAGCTCAAATTTTCCCTCGTTAAGGTCTAATTTCCAAGTAAACAACTCAAATAAGCCTTGGAAAAGATCTGATTGCTTATCTTTCCAAGTAACATCATCATACTACTCTCAGTATCAATTGGGTTTGCATCCACAACATTTTAGTTAAAAATATTTCCTTTTTTGTTGTTTAGCTAGACGTAGTTTTTGGCTACATTTGTGCTATTTTTATTTCCAAAAGTAGACCACTGGTTGATTTTCCTTTCAACCACTCCATGTAAGTAAATTGTTGTTACAATAAGTATGGCTGCAGTAAACATACTCTAGAGCAACAAATATTTTGTTTTCCGACATCTAATCTTTTGCTTCACAAGGTTACAGTACCTATTTTGCTATTCTACAATCTACTGAAAAGAGCCATACCCTGCGAGTTCTTGAACCCATAATAGTTGTATCCCTAACACATTACTCGCAAAGACAACTAACCTTCATAAGAAAATGAAGAATCTTCCCAGTAATCTTATAATGAAATTGAGGAAGAACAAGAAATACAAGAGCAAATATAAACATTATAGAAGAGAGAGAAAGGACCAAACAAAAATAGAATATACCAAGCAGAGAATAGGTCTTATGCCAAATCACACTCCAAAAATTGTTTTCTTTTAAGATGTAAAAGAGGAGGGAGACATTCAATATGGACCTCATGTGGCCCAAAGTGCACCATACCAATGACATAATAAATAAATTACAATGTCAAGGAAAAACATTTTCAAGAAGAAGTCAAGATAAGGTAGAATATGCCTTTTGTTAAATTAAAAATCTTGGCAACAAAAGACCCAACAAACTCTGAGCACAATAAAAAGTACATTGCATAAGAAAACCAAATTGAAGGCATATCTTCAGCTATAATAGATATGCACAATAAAAACTTTCTAAACACAATAAAAAATACATTCCATAAGAAAAACCAACTATAATAGATATGCACAAAATAACAATGACCCAATTCATAAAATCACTCAAAATGAATTACAGTGACAATACCCATTTGCATTTCTTCAACTTTGTATGTCCGCTATACATGTACCAGCAATATAAGTACTATGAATCATCTCTAAATTGCATTCAAATGAATGATCTCACTCAAACAGATGTAAAAATGTGTTTTGCAACCCTAGGCACCAATAATGAATGAGCCTGAAATTAAAACAGTTGTTGGATGAAAGTGTCTTAGTAAATGAAAGAATCATAATAAATGCAAATCAGGCATTGGAGTTCTGGAGAAGATCTCTTATTGAGGATTTGAAGGATGATAAGCGGCTGAAAACACTCATGCACAAATCTATTCAGAGCCAAACTCTCAGCTAGGCTCGGGAAGGTGCTTCTATTGATTGTGTTTTGCAGGATATGAAGGATCCTTGGCAGTCAATTCCCTGGCTAAACACATTCAAAATTTGCTGACATGATTGAGATGCAGATAGTTTTGTTTAGTGCTAGTAATACTTTGACCATACATAAACACATGAAGCACGTGGAAATTGAAGTAATGGTTGCTTTCCATAAGAATTGGAAATTGAAAAAAGCAAAGTCTTGGGAGAAGATAATACAGAGCAAAAGGATTGATGCTATCCATGGGAGATTATTAATTGACTTCAAAAAACATAAACAATTGAAAGACGACAGAAGTCAATCTGGCCAAGGTGCTAAATGAAATAATACCAGATGAAGAAAACCCAGACCAAGTTTTGTACAAATAAACCATATCAATCCCTGACTCCAATAAGGAGTAATTGTGTATATCTACGCATATTACTCTATTGATGCTGCAGTTTTTATGATTAACACCTCTTTTTGGAAAAATTTCCACCATCAAATGCAGCAGTTTTTGGCACAATGTGAGTATTTATATTACTGGGGAATAATGATAGAAAAGTTCGCAACCACATTTTGGCTCATGTCCCCGCTTGAAGTTTTGCAGCTAGTACAAATGAATCAGCATCAACGAGAAGCATGAAGGAAACTCTTCTATATGGCATTTTTTGGGGGAATGTCTGAAGGCAGTTGCGAGGGTAAATAGAGAATTCAAGAAAAGGATCTATCCTGAGAGTGCAATAAGACTTGTAATGGTAACGATTATATAAGACTTTAGCATTATTTCTATTTTGTAATTACTAATTACCTATTTGAAATAGCAGCATGGCTTCTGACGCTTCTACTGAGCCAAAGCTATATAAGCCTAAGATCTAAAAAGATGTATAGACTCAACTTTCGAAAATATATAAATATATTTTAAAGAAATCCTGTGACTCTATATAGAGATCTTCAAATGAATGATCTTCCTAAATGTTCTAGATCCCAGGAAGTTCGCAGGTTTTCACAATTTATATGCAAGTCTCTTTTTCAACTTAGAAAAAAAAAATAGCAAACCAAGAAAAGAAGGAAAATTTGAATGAATCTTGGCAAATTGATAAGAAACACCAAAATAAAATAAGGAAAACTTTAATGAATCTCGATAAATTGACACGAATAACCAAAAGAAAAGAAGGAAAATCTGATGAATTTCTGCCAAGTAACGCCAAAAAACTAAAACGAAAAAAAATTGACTGACCATAGCCATGCGACCTGAAAGAATCTCGCAGTCTTTGGTTTTGTTGGAATGGTCGATGCTGGCGGCAAGAGACGTGAAAAAGCTAGACATTCTGTCAGGCTCGACCTTCACCATGCCGTCGGCGCTCTTACCAAAAGCTCGAGAGTGCACAGACGAGGCGGCAACACAATTTTCGCAACCTTATTATTATCATTGTTGACTGAAACCCTCGAAACCCTAGAACCGCCGCCAGGATAATAGAGCGGACTTCCATTATTTTCTGCAGCTAAATCATCGGGGGATTTTATCTGGGGAGTGTCCAGTTCATATCTTACAAAAACTGGCCTGGATGGAATTCGAGGGGGCAAACAATAAGATTTAAGGTTTTTGGTAGCAAGAAGCTGAGATTAAAGGTCTGCAAAATGGGACGGCCCCAGGAGTAGGGGCGCCATACCTATTTACTATGCCACCCTCCCTCTTTGCGTACACGCCTGGACCTGCATTAAAGACTTGTGTTTCTTTTTCTTTCTCTTTCTTTCGTGGCAGCCATACTCATGCCATCACTCTCATTGCCTAACATTGCAGCAGTAAAATTAGTCATTGACAATGGAAAACGTGAAAGCATAGACAAGGTTTTCAAAGCCATATCGTCACATCACGGAGACAAACAGGAGTGTACAGCACGCCAAAGTTAGCAGACAAACAGGAGTGTACCGGTTTTACCTACGCGGTGAGAGGAACCACTTAAAACCATTCCGGTGCGAAATCGTACCGGAATAGTCTAATCCGACATCGGACAATAGACTAATCTGGTATCGGCTAATTAAATAAATATGATTAAAAATTTATGAAATTGCAATTTGTATTAAAGAAATTGGATTTTAAGAGTGAACATTGCATTTGCTTCAAGTTTTTAATGTCATTTCAAAAATAATTATTTAAGAAAAGCCATAATAAATAGTCCAATAAATTCCTTTAATGCACATACTCCAATTGTTACAGTACATGATGAGACATCCCTTTGTGCATTATGTCAACAATTCACGTGCCTTGTAACGAAAGTGGAAGTGCTGCGGAGAACAATACAGGTGGTTAATAAAACTAGCCGCCGTCTAAGTTCGCTCCCTGCAGTTAAATTAATCTGCACTGTATCGTGCACAAACCTCGCCGCTGGTTAAAATAATTAGCCATGATCAGGCTTTGAGCAGTGTGAAAGAAATGGGAGCTTTCGAATTCGTAAAGAGGAATTTTGGCATTTTAAATCTTACTACACATGACCAAATAAATGCATTTTAGAACTGAAAGCATTAGCATTAGAACAGATTTTAGGCAGTTCGTAATATTTTGGATCTGCTAAAGGTTTTGATCATTTATCTTGTTGTAAAGAGAGCGCATTATTTTGCACAATGAAGTCTGCTTTGTGACCTTCGCGTACTTTTCAACCGATGGATAGTCTTCGTTAAAAAACTGATCGTACTGTTTATCCAAACAGTGTGTTTTTATTTTTAATTAATAAATATTGTCAAACGTACCTCTTAATATTAGAATAATTGATATTGTAATGATGATTATTAATATAGAATTATTATTAAAATAATCAATCAAATTGTCAATAATTTATTTCTTATATTAAAAATTTACATTGCAAAAAATAAATATTCACTTTAAATAAAAATTTGCTCATTTAAAAATAAAATCAATCAAAAAAACATAATTACAATTTGTGGGGAGGACCTAATTCTATTAGTTAAAGCATCTTAGAAGAGGTCACAAGGTCTAATTACCCCATCCCTGTAATATCAGATGGCGTGTTTGCACCAACATCACCGATCAGTGAAAAAAATTAACCAGAGGCCTGCCGTCTAAAAATAAATAAAAAATTGGAAGGATCCTGGAAAACAAGAGAGACGGGCTTAGCCGTACATGGCAAAGCCTTCGTGATGTTCTGTATTGCTTGCAAGTTTTAACAGGGATCGTTTACTATTGCTGTGCTTAATGGTGGACGGTACTTTGAGACAGGCAGAAGAGCCCAAGCCTAACGGCACAACGGGCAGAATGTCACAGTTGCACATCTCGATCATGAAGCCATCTGGATCGTGCATAAATATTTGATCAACGTATAATCCCCCTTCCTCCACTCTTCTCTTCACATACTTGATCTTCCTGTCCTCTAATATCCCCTCCACTGCTTGCATACTTTCACACTGTATATGTATACAAGAACAAAAACCATCAAAACAGATTTTTCAGAAACAAAAACAGAGAACCCAGATTAGGTAAGACAGTAATCCAACCTGAAATGATATGTGATTATCCATTGGATTAATTTCGGATTTCTTGGGCAAAGTGTCAGTGTTGTCGCATTGCAGAAGATGTATGCCCACTCCATAATTAAACAACCTGTAAATGCACACAGAGATCAGATATCCAATTGCTGTTGTTGGTATTCAGATAAACAATGATAGAAAGAAATTTTGAAAAAGTTACCAGGCTCCATCAAAGCCGAAGGATCCAGGCCTCTTGATTGGAACAAAACCCAATACATTTTCGTAGAAATTAACTGATTCCTCAACTGATTTGCATACAAGAGATATGTGATTTAAAGAAACCAAGGGCAACGGCTTCCTCAGAACAGAGTTCACCATTATGAGAAACGAGAGATACCAAATTTTTGGGAAATTATGAGAAACGAGATTCTAAAGAGAGATGTGTTTAAAGTATTTATACACAAGCTTGTTTGCTATACGACGCTTTGAACAGGCTGTCTAAGTACTGGGCAAAGGCTATCGACACGTCACGTATGACCAGAATTATTATCGCCATTAAAGTGGATGTGTTTAACAGGTCAGCTATGCAATTAAAATGTGTCTGTTCGGCTGAGTCATCCTGCCTGTCATCTGACTTTGAGAGGCTTTATCGTCCCAGGCGTTAAAACCACTCCAATTTTTTTATAGTTTGTATATCCTGGCCTTTTTCTGGAAGTCGGTAAGATTTAATTAGCAAAATGATAGAACACGACAACAAAATAGAATTTTAAATTCCTGTAGGTCGCGTGTTGTTGAAATTTTTGGCATTTTGACTTGTAATCATTTAATATTGAGAAAGAAAGGAAAAAATTATAGCTCATCTAGTAAAAAATTAATTTGTTTTCTGATATTTGTATAGATTATATTGTCTGCAACTCATGCAATAGTTAATTGATCAAGTGTAATCAAGTATAAAAATAAAATTATTTTCTAATATTTTTATGTGTTATTAGGTTCATTTTTTCTTGTCTCTTCCCTTTTCATGATGTGAAGGCATTGTCTTTCATGGTTTATTTTTGTCAAGATGATGTTGTAGTTGTGTTAATCTTATTGTTTGTGTATTTCATTTTTTATAGAGTTGAAACTATTTAGACACTAGTGCTATGCACAAGTGTTTGTGTGACACATTAGCATCCCATGATAGTTCTCATTTGGTGACCATTTCCAAATATTTTGCCTCTTGTCACCTTCCTAGGTCAATGATAATTGCTTGGGATGAATCAAAATGACTCACTAGTCTCTTCCTCTTGCCTCCTCTCTCATTTTTTAATCTAATATTTTTAATTTTATACACTTTTTCTCTAAAATTGACTCTCTAGCTCTCTCAAGCTCTCTCATAGCTCTCTCAAGCTTTGGTTCATTTTTATGAGCACATTGGCATTCCTCCTACAACAATCTTGTCTCCTTGGCTTCCTCAAGCCTTTATTGCAAGAGTTTCGCCCTTGGTCTCCTTGTGTTGTGCAACACGATGCTTGGGTTTGTGGCATGGCTTAACCGCCTCATGTGGATCTTGGATCTTGTATAAATCTAACGGTTGTATCAGACATTAATAGGTTGTAAAAGCACAAAACTGTGTCACACTTTATAAAGGAAACAACCAATGCTGATCCAATTTTAAAACTTGAATCACTAAAAAGTCGCATATATGTTTTGAATTTTGAAATGATGTAAACTAGTAAAATATGCATTTTTTAGTATATTTTATGTTTGTATTTTTTTTTTAAATATTAAAATTATTTTAAACTAGTTTTTAATAAATTAAAACTATAATTTAGTTGCTGATAAAATGCTGAAAAATGAAGTTGCATGGGACATCAAACTTTTTATAGTAAATTTTTTTTTTTTCTTTCAAATTTTTTGTGTGTATTTATAACTTGAACTTTTAGTGCATGGATATAATTTTTTCCAATTTTGATAAATATATATTTTTAAATAAATATTAAAATGTGCGTGAATAAAAAAAAAACTGTTTTCATTGGACGTCAAATTTCATATTAAATATTTATCTAAAATGGAAACAAAATTATACCATCTTAAAATAGATTCTTTTATCTAGTGCATCATATTTTTTTCATTTTTTTAATAAGTTTGAGTATTTTTTCTTGGCATAGTAATCAACCTAATATTTTGTACTGAAAACTTACTTTTAGTAAAAATAAAATATAAAACATAAAACATAATTAAACTATAAAAACAAATATATTTTTGAAAACTACACTTATGGATCTACAAAAGGGTATTTTTTATATTTTAAAAAAAATGTTGTTTACATTAGTAGGAGTTATTGAAACTTCAAATTTTTCAAATAATTTTTTTTTTTGGTAAATTGGACTCAATTTGGTGTTCCATACATTTTTAGCCAACAATTTTAATTGAAAAAGTTATGGAAGCATCTAACTTAGCTAGAATGAATCTTACTAGATCATATGTTTGACCAAAATTGATTTTTAGTTAGAAATACTTAAATTTAGTTGTGTTGATAAGTTGGTTGAAAGTGTGACACAACTTTGTGCTTTACAACTACAACTACATTGCAAGAGTTTCGCCCTTGGTCTCCTTGTGTTGTGCAACACAATGCTTGGGTTCGTGACATGCCTTAACCGCCTATAGTGGATCTTGGATCTTGTATAAATCTAGCGGTTGTATCAGACATTAACAGGTCAATTTTTTAGTGCAATGACAGTTGCCTGTGCAACAATTGGTATTAGATCCGAGATCACAAGCTCGAACCCCTCGCTTGCACTAGGGGGGGAGATTGTTGCATGAGTTTCACGCTTGGCCTCCTTGTGTTGTGCAGTGTGGCGCTTGGGTTCATGACATGGCTTAATTGCCCACTATGGATCTTGGATCTTGTATAAATTTGGCGGTTGTATTGGGCATTAACAGGTCGATCTTTTGGTGCAATGACAACTGCCTGTGCAACAACCTGAACACTAGCAATTTTGTTCTTTTATTTTCATTGATATTATCTTCTATACTTTCTATTATTGAAAGAAAATCATTTTGTTATGCCCGTAAGCACCTTCAAATAATCACATCTTTGTTATATATATTTTCTAGTTTACACTATTTGCACAATCATTGCTTTGATAATTCATAGACACATTTGGGATAAGAACACTCACACATGCTAGTTTTTAATCTTTCTATCTTGGTTGTTTATAGAGGTAGAAATATCAAAGTATGGGTAACTTGACTTGAAGGTGAATCCCCTTGACCAACCCCAAAAAATAATTTTCCCTCTTGTTTGCAAGTATTTTGATAGCACTCAACCATATGGATATTTGAAATTTCTTTCTTAGTTGTCAATTGATTACTTTATTCATTAAATATAATTAAATTTTGTTATTTAACATATTTTTTTATATTATAAATATCTCCAGTATTTGCTAGTATGTTCATGTTTGTGATTTTGCAAACTAGATGAATGAGAAAACTAGATTTACACATTTTTGGAAGCTCTTTAATATTCTAGATGTATGGATGACAACTCTTAGTGAGGACTTTGACATGATGCACTAGCATCTTGGGTGGTGACTTTTCCTATTTGGCACTAAGCTCTTCTCTTCATCCTCTTTTCTACTTTGTTATCAACTTTTGTGAGTTTTCTTTTAGTTCTTCACAAATAATACTCACTTTCTTCTACATTTTAATTAATTAAAATTTATCATTTAAAATATTTTTGGGATAGATTTATTTTGTTGAATAATAATAAATTAGCTCAATCCTAATATAAAGTAGTTAAATTACTTAACTAAACATCTTAGCTAAATCATATGTTTTCCAGTTGTACACAATTTTTCTTGAAGGTCATTAGTAGAGACAAAAAAAACACATTGACACAAAAAAAATTCACATAGAGATGAAAAATAGTGAGTCAAAATTTATCCACATTTTGTATTTGTATTCAATTTTATTTTTGTTTGTTCTACTTAACATTACATTAATCAAGCTTCACTATGTCTATTTATAGTCATATTTTTTATTTGCACAAGGTGTGGTTGGCATGGAGTGCAAATTTTGTTCTTTTCATGGTACATGAGTAGTAGTTTATTTGAAGAGAAATTTTAGGACTTTGCATGGTGAAGGGTTGAAAGTTTGTTGTCATTTTATAAAAAAATCTTCCACTCTTCAATTTTAGTGTTTGAGATTGATGAGCCCCAAATTGTCCTCATCAAACACTCTATTCCATATTTTAACTTACACTTTATACATGTTTATAACCTTTTTGAATGAAACACCTTTGATAAAACACTAATTTACTGTGTATTCTATGTATTGAATGCTAATATAACATTTCTTATCTTAGTTGTAATGATTAACATACCCATAAATTGTTTAAATGTAATCAAATCGATTTGAATAGAGTTAGCCACTTGTCCACATCACTATGACTTGCCTGCATCTCTGGTTGTAGCTTGCTGACAAACTTGTCCACAATCAAAGTTGTGATGTGTATATCAAAGTAGAGAACAAATAATTTTTAATAGTTGGCAAGCGTCAACTTTACTAATGGACAGATGAAACTTGCATGCAAAATAAACTCAACATCATCTTTTATTAACACAAGAATAATTAATTCACAATAATGCAGAACCCCATCGTTTGAAAGTGAAATCAATGAATGTAGCTTAAAAGCTACTGGTAGTTTCAGGAACAAATACAATGATAACAACAAATATACTGGCAAGTAAGAGAGACAGGCTTAGCCGTACATGGCAAAGCCTTCAGGATGTTCTGTATTGCTTACAAGTTTTACCAGAGATTGTTTACTATTGCTGTGCTTAATGTTGTTTACTGTTTTCTATCTTTCATCTCTTTTTTTATAAGGTTAACTCTACATTCTAATCTATTTTTTTCTTTTTTGATGATAGATTATTGGGTGTGATTTAAAACGTAAAGTTAAAAATATACACGGTTTAAATAAAAAACACACAATATTTTTATTAATGAACTGTGGAAAACTCATATCAACTAAAACAAAATTTCATTAAAGACAAAAAAAACTAGATTTTAACGAGAGATGTGATTTATATTAAGTTTTACTATAAGAAAGATGTTAGCACGTCATGTACTACCAATTATCGCCATGAAATGGATATGTTTAACAGGTCGGCAATGAAATTTGAAGTTGGAAGACACAATTAAAATGTGTCTGATCTGCTGAGTCATCCAGCCTGTCGTCTGTCTTTCAGAGTCCTTTTCTTACAATTTTTTATTTTGGTTTATATTACATGACCTCGAAAATGACAGAATACGACAACAAAATAAAATTGAAGTACGTAGAGGTGGCATGTTTTGCATGTACTTGTTCAAATCCTTGGCATGTTTCACCTGTAATCATTACTTATGCTCACATAACGTTAAACTAGATCAAAAAGTGAGAGAGGCAATCTGCAGAATTTATAAGTTGCACTTTAAAAATGATTTCAAAGAATGACATGGAAAGAATCTCAAGACGAAAATCGAGTGAAATACTTTTAGACATCACGTGGTATGGTTGTAAGTACGCATGTGGCTTTAAAGAGTTATTTGGTGTACTAGCTGTGCAATTTTGGTTTTCACGTTGTTTCTTTGATGTTATAAGTGTTTTGAAGTTAATTATATATGAAGTTTGTGTTTTAATTAATGATTTTAAGATTTCGTAAAGGTAGAGGGTTAGTATAGATTAGATTTATGTGAAGATATGGAAAAATATTTTGCATAAACAAACAATCTCATAAAATATAAATATATTTATAATTTTATTTCAATTTTTTAATTGAACATTCTCTATAATAGATTATATATTTCATATGAAATTGTTATTTTTTTATGAAAAATATAATATTAAATCACTCTTTGATAGTAAAGATATTTTAAAAGTTCAAAAAGCTATGCCTCTTTAAAGAGGATTCGAAAATAGTAATATCTTTTTCAAAAAGTAGAAGAATAACCATTTAGTGTCCAGACTCCTTAATGTGTTTTTATGTTCAGTTTAGCCATTACATTAGTCTCTTTCACTCCCATGGTGTGAAGTCATTGTCTCCCGTGGTTTATTTTTGTCAAGATGATGTTACAATTGTGTTAATCTCATATTGTTTTTATATTTTTTTCTTTTAGAGTCCAAACTATTCAGACACTAGTGCTATGCACAAATGTTTATGTGACACATTGGCATCCCATGATAGTTCTCATTTGCTAACCATTTCCAAGTGTTTTTCCACTTGTCACCTTTCTAGGTCAATGATAATTGATTGGAATGAACTAAAATGGCTCATTAGTCTCTCCCTCTTGCCTCCTCTCTCATTTTTTAATCTAACTTTTCTAATTTTATACAAACATTTTCTCTCACATTGACTCTCTAGCACTCTCAAGCTCTCTCAAGTTTTGGTTCATCATTGTTAGCACACTAGCATTCCTCCTACAACACTCTTATCTCCTTGGCACCTTCACTAGTCATATTGTTCTTTACTTTTCATTGTTATTATCTTATATATTTTCTATTAAATTGCAAACACCTTCAAATAATCAAATCTTTGTTATAACTCTCTCATTTTAGTTTACATTATTTACATAATCATTGCTCTAATAATTCCTAGACATAGTTTGGATAGGAACACTCACACATGCTAGTTTTCAATCTTTATATCCTGGTTATTTATAGATGCAAAAATATCAAAGTACGGGTTTGACTTGAAGGAAAATCCCCAACCAACCCCAAAAATAAATTCCCCTTGTGCTTGCAAGTATTTTGACAATACTCAACCATATGGAGGTTTCAAATTGCTTTCTTAGTTGTCAATCGATTATTTTATTTATTAAATATAATATACTTTTTTTCATTTAACATATTTCTTTATGTTAAATTATTTTTAGTATTCACTAACATGTTCCTATTTGTGATTTTGCAAACTAGGTAAATGAGTAGACCATATTTACCTTTTTTTGCAAGCTCTTTAATATTCTAGATGTATGGATGACAACACTTAGTAAGGACTTCCACATAATGCACTAGCATCTTGGGTGGTGAATTTTTCTTTTTGGCACTAAGTTCTTCTCTTCATTCTACTTTCTTCTTTGTTATCAACTTTTTGTGAATTTTCTTTCCATTCTTCATAAATAATGCTTTATTACTTTCTTCTACATTTTAATTAATTTAAATTTACCATTTAAGATATTTTGGGATAGATTTATTTTGTAGAATAATTAAATTAGCTCAATCCTAAAGTAAAGTAGTGAAAATTGTTTAACTAAACTTCTTAGCTCTAAATCATATTTCTTTTACACAAATTTGCTTCAAGGTAATTGGTAGAGATAAAAAAACACATTGACACAAACAAAATAGCTCACATGGAGATGAAAATAGTAAGTCAAGATTTATCCATATTTTATATTTGTGTTTGATTTTTGCTCGTCTTTGTTCTACTTAGTGTTGCATTAATCAAGCTTCACTATGCATATTTATATGTACAAGGTGCGGTTGGCATGAGGTACATTTTTTGTTATTTCCATGGTGCATGTGTTGTAGTTTATTTGAAGAGCAAGTTTAGAGCTTTGCATGGTGAAGGGTTGAATATATGTTGTCATTTTATAAAAAAGAAAAATCAATCCATGTCATTATCTTCTATTTTGATGTTAGGGATTGATGAAACCCAAATTTTCATCATCAAACACTATCTAGTTCATATTTTAACTTACAAGTTATACATGTTTATAATCTTTTTGATTGAAACACCTTTGATAAATATCTTAGTTGGAGTAGTATTAGGATGGGTGACCTCCCGAGAAGGCCCAATGCTTCACCATTGTGAGCATCACCTAGATTCAATGAGTGTTAAGTGGACTATTCATTATCATGAGAGATGGGTTCTTGTGAACCACTAATCATGAAACATGGTTCAATAATGTTGACTCAAAAAACTACATAATTGAATCTTAATATTAATATCATAATTATCTTAGTTGTGATGATTAACATACCCATAAATTGTTTAAATGTAGACAAATCAATTTGAATAGAGTTAGCCACTTTGTCCACATCACTATAACTTGCCTGTATGTGGTTGTAGCTTCGTGAAAAAATTGCCCACAATCAAAGTTGTAATGTGCGTATCAAAGTAAAAGAACAAATAATCTTTAATAGATGGTAAGCATCAACTTTTCTTATAGTGAGCAGATTCAGCATCATTTTATGGCTCCCTCCGGCTCCTCCTGCTCCTCCCGTTCCTTTGATGGTTGTTGCTAGTGGCTCAGCTGGGGTCTATGTGGATCTGGTGGTCGACTTGCCTCCTCTCCCTGGCTTTCCGCATGTCAATGTGGGTATTTCCTGGCATTGTTCTAGTGATACTAGGCTCTCCGAGAATGAGGCTCTTCCCAGTTTGCCTACAGTGGTGAGTTCTTCTAAGCCTATGCCTCCTTTGCTCATGGGTTTGCCTCCTCGTAAGGTTCCAGGGGTTGGTTTCCTGTGTGGTGGGAGGGGTTCTCCTCCTTCCCCTATGTCCCATGCCTCTGATGGTGGGGTTTTAGCTGGATCCTTGCCTTCCCAGCCTGACAAATCCTTTTCTAGTGTTGTTCGTGGGTCTTCTCCCTTGCTGGGCAGGTCAGTGGCTGATTGTTCTGCTTCTCCTTTTGCCGCTTTACTGCTTGCTCCTTCCGCTCTTGTTGTGGTTTTGGGTGAGGAGGTTCGTAGAAATGCAAAGTTTTTTTCCCATAATGGGCTTATTTGCAGTTTCGTAAGATTATGGCCTCGTCTTAGTGATTTAAACTTTTGGATCTTTGAGAATTGGCCTCTTATTACAAAGGGCAGTATTGAGATTTACGCCTGTGCTAAGGGGTTCTTCGTTGTTGGTTTCGAGTCTATCGATGATTGTGATGCTGTTCTGAAATCTTGCACCTAGTTTTAGGGACAAAATGCTCTTCTCCTCAAGCCTTGGGTGGCCTCATTTAATCCCCTCTTTGATTCTCTTCACCAGCTTCCGATTTGGATCCGCCTCCCAAATCTCCCGCTTCATTTTTGGTGTGATTCTTGTTATTCAGGCATTAGTATCTCGTTGTGTCGAATTATGGTGGATAATGCTACTACCATGTTCTCTTATACTACTTATGCTCGCATCTTCGTGGAGCTGGATTTATCCTCTTCTCTCCCAGCTGACGCGGTCTTACAAGTTGGGGACCGTTCGTGGTGCCAACCTTTGGATTATGAAGGCATCTCTTTTCGATGTCGACAATGCTTTGCTATGGGTCACTTGGTTGCTGCCTATCCCCGTAGGAAGGTTTCACGCTCCTCCTCCTCCTAGTGGAAGAATGCTAATAGTGATCTTCTTATGGTGTTGGGTTCTGAGACAGAGTCTGGTTCAGAGATCCTTGTTCCTCCTTTTGCTTTGATGGTTCTTGATTCTCCTGCTCCTCAGGTTGCTCCAGTTGTTGAGGCTGTCCCTTTGTGCGGACCTCCTACTAATGAGGCGTTCGTCCTTGTCCCCGCTATTCCAGTCGTTGTTCCCCTGTTGGTCCTTGAGGTTGTTGTGGGTGGGCCACCTACGGCTCACTCTTCTTCTCCTCTTCGCTTAACATCTCTGGTTCATCCCCCCTCTCGTGACTTACCAGTTTACTATTGCTTACTATTGCCGTGTTTAATGGTCGAGGAATTTTAGAAGACAACTTTTCCTTAAATGACGAGAAACGAGATTTTAACGAGAGATGTGGTTCAAGTATGTACGCATAAGCTTGCTTGATATTTGAGGCTTTGTACAGAATACTTAAGTTTTACTAGAAAAAAAACGTTAGCACGTCATGTACCAGCAGATTTATTATCGCCATGAAGTTGATATGTTTAACAGGTCAGCAATGGAAATTGAAGTTGTAAGAAACAATTAAAATGTGTCTGCTCTGCTGTCGTCTGACTTTCAGAGTCCTTTTCTTACGGTTTTTTTTTGTTTGTAAGGGAGAGGGCCCTATTGTGGGTAGGGTAACTTTGACCCCCTGTTCCACGTCATCGGCCTTTTTTTTCTTGCCACGTCCCTTTACCGTCGAGTTGGCAGTATGTAAAAAACTTTTGGGGAAAATTCGAGCACATTTTCCGATGTTTTGGGGGCGCTTTTCAAAAACCACAAAAAAAGAGCGAAAAAAAGTGATGGACCGATAGTGGGTAACTAAGTCATGTAATATTGGTATGCTGATGTGGCGCTACATGATTGGTCAATTTGTGTATTTTTTGAATTGAAGGGATTGGCAGTTGGATACTAAGTGTAAATTTATTAACACTTTTATTGCCCAATAGTGGGCCCTAGAGTATCCAAAGTTGGCCCCCCAGGTTGTCCATATCTATACCAACTATTGGACCCTGTCCCACGATAGGCTCCTCTCCCTTATTACATAAACTTGAAAATGACAGAAGACGACAACAAAAAATTTGTAAGTACGTAGAGGTGGCATGTCTTGCATGTTGTTGAAATCCTTGGCAATCTGCAAAATTCATAAGTTGCACTTTAAAAATGATTTCAACCAAAAGAATGACATGGAAAGAATCTCAAGTCACAAATTGAGTGAAATACTTGTAGACATCACGTGGTATGGTTGTAAGTGTTGAATTTTTAAAACAACAGAAAACAATAAAGAATTTGCCACAAAAGGAAATTGAACAAAACACAAAGAAAAATAGATTTTTAGCGTGGTTCACCAAAATGGCTACATCCACATTGTGTAGGGGATTGCACTCTATATATTCATCTCAGTACCAATTTCATACATCATTCTCAACGAGTATATAGCATAAAGCTAATTACATCTTCTTCCAAGAAGATTCTCAATTGTAAGTCATGCATTGACATGCACAAGAGGAATCTGCAGATTGCCAAACATAGGAAACAGTTACATATGCCAAACATAGGCAGCATAATAACTCCAGACACCAGACTTGGCTTCACACATAGCCAACAATCTCTCACTTGAAGAGTCCAAGTCATACTGGTAAAAAGAATGCTCAGAGATATCCCCCGCAACAAGCTAAGGTCAGTTCTTCAAAATGCCGAGAGAAGCTCTACAAAATTCAAACTTCTCTTGAGGTACAACCTTTGTTAGAGCATCCGTCAAATTCAATTTAGTGTCAATTTTGTGTAGCTATAACTTACCTTCATTAAGAACATGACGAATGAAGTGATACCTCAGCTTTATATGCTTGGTGTGACTATGAAATGCAAAAATTTTGGCCAAATGAATGGCACTATTATTGTCACAAAACAAAGGAAAACCAGATTGCTTACACCATAGGCCGCCCAACAGTTGTTGTAACTAGATAATTTCCTTGGCTCCTTTAGTTAGAGCCATGTATTCAACCTTTGTTGAAGAGAGAGCAACCGCTTGTTGCAAGTGAGATACCCAATTGATTGCTACCCTGACAAAAGTAAAAACATAACCAGCAGTAGACCTCCTTTTATCCAAATCTCCAGCCATGTTTGAATCAATGTAACAATGAAGTTGTGTATGCTTTCCTCCAAAACATAAAACATAATCAACAGTCCCTTTTAAATAATGAAGAATACATCGAACAACATGCCAATGTATCTTACTCGGATTGCTCATAAATCTGCTCACAACTCCCACTACATGAGCAATATCCAGTCTTGTACAAATCATAGCATACATGAGGCTGCCAATTGCAAAAGAATATGGAATGGTTTTCATGGATTCATGCTCCTTTGGAGTTTTTGGACACATGGCAGATGATAGATGAAAGTGATCAGCCAAGGGTGTGCTAACAGGCTTGGCATTTGACATATTAAACTTATCCAAAACTTTATAAATGTATTTCTCTTGAGACAATCTAAGTTCTCTTTTATTTCTATCTATGATTATATTCATGCCAAGAATCTTCTTTGCTGCCCCTAAATCTTTCATGGCAAAACGAAGAGCTAAATGGTGTTTCAGTTCACTCACAATCCGCATACTAATGCCAGCAACCAACATATCATCAACATAGAGTAAAAGAATAACAAACTCACCATTAAGAAGCCTCTTGTAATAGACACACAGATCTAATTCACAACGAACAAACTATTGTTGAGTCATGAAGCTATCAAATTTCAAGTACCACTGTCTCGAGGCTTGCTTAAGCCCATACAAACTCTGCTTCAATGTGCAACACAAATGCTCTTGACCCTTTTTCACAAAACCTTCAGGTTGCTCCATGTACAGTTCCTCCTCAATATCACCATGAAGAAATGTTGCTTTGACATCAAGTTGCTCAAGCTCGAGATCCCAAACAACTACCATTTCTAAAACAACACGAATTGTTTGCATTTTTACAACTAGTGAAAAAATTTCATTAAAATCAATACCTTGTTGCTGAGCAAAACCTTTCACCACAAATATGGCCCTGTATTTGTGACGTCCTCCATCTTCCTCTTTCACATGATAAACCTATTTATTTTTCAAAGGCTTTCAATTTGGCGGAAGAGGAACCAAATCCTAGGTATTATTGACTCGCAGAGACTCCATTTCTTCATTTATAGCATCCATCCATCTAGCTAAATTCACATCTTTACATGCTTGTTTAAATGTGGTTGGCTCTTCCTGATCATATAACAAAAGTTCATAATCATCATATTTAGTTGGACGCTTCTTGTCCCGAGCAGATCTTCTTACTTGAGAATCCACTTCTGGCTACAAATTACCTTGTTTTTTTGTATTACTTTGCCTCTGTATATTGCCCTATTGTTGCACAATGCTCTGGCCCTGCATACTTCCTCCAATACTCTGCCTTTGCATATTAGAACTCACCTGTTCTGTTCCTCCAATTTGTTGCAATGGAATTTGACTTTCAAGTCGACCTTCTGCCATGTCACAGGGCTACGAATGAACATTGACAGGAAGTGTGGGGTTTCCAAGAGCTTGCGCAAGAGTTTGTAAAGGTTGTGTACCATGTTGTAAAGGCTGCACATGAATTTTAGAAGGTTGCATATAATTCTCTAGAGGTGGCAAGCTAACGATTGAAGGTTGCATAGTGTCCATTGGAGGGTGCGTATAAGACAAAGGAGGAGGCGCATCATTTTGAAAAGGTTGATCTGAGATTTGGGAGGGGGGCGTACACCCTTGGAGAGGCTAGGCATCACCTATGAAAGGTTGTGAATGACTAAATTGAGGCAATGATAGACTTTGGGTGGGTTGTGTTGAAGTTTGCAAGGGCAGCGTTGCACTTTGGAGTGGTTGTGTTGAAATGTGCAAAGGAAGCGAGTCACTTGATATGGGCTGCATATAAATATTTTGAGAAGGCAAATGGGCACTAGTATGGGAAGGTAGAGGAACTATAGTTGATGGTGGGGCAGAAGTGATTAAAGGCTGAGAAAATGAAACAGAGGTTTTCCTAGCTTGTCTAGGTTTTCTATTTTCAAACAAATCAACATCAATAAATTCATGTGGAGATGAACTCTATTTTTGCAAACCTGGGAAATTATGCTCATTAAATACAATATCACGGTTGCAAACAATTTTCTTTGCAACAGGATTCCACAGCCGGAAACCAAAATGATCTTCACCATAACCAAGGAAAATACATCTCTTGGACTTGAAATCTAACTTTGTCCTCTGCTCCTTTGGAATATGCACAAATGATTCACAACCAAAGACACGCAAATGATTGCATGAAATTATTTTTCTAGTCCACCTCTCCTCTGGAATATCAAAGTCCAATCGAGATGAGGGAGCTCAATTGATCAAATAAACGATAGTGTTACATGCCTCTGCCCAAAACTCTTTTCCTAAACCAGCATTGGAGAGCATGCACCGAGCTCTCTCTAAAATAGTCTGATTTAGCCTATTTGTTGCACCATTCTCCTGAGGTGTGAATGGTACCACTTTGATTCTTCGAATGCCATTGTCTACACAAAACGTGTCAAAATCCGAAGAGCAAAACTCGCCCCCATTATCAGTTTTGAGACATTTAATTTTAGTTCCAATTTGATTTTCAACAAGAGTTTTGAAAGCTTTAAATTTTGAAAAAACTTCTTAATTTTTATTCAACATATAAATCCAAATTTTGTGTGTGCACTCATCAAGAAAAGTTAGAAAATAATTTGCACCTCCAAACGATGTTACCTATGTAGGACCAAAGACATCAGAATGCACAAGTTCCAATGCAATGGTTTTAGTATCATGGCTGGTCTTCAAAAAATTACTCCGGCTCTATTTGCCATAAAGGCAATGTTCACACAAATCCAAATCAATGGATTTGAGACCTGGAAGTTGTCCTCGATGTAGCATAACTTCAAGTCCTTTTTTGCTCATGTGCCCGAGCCTTTTGTGCCAAATTTCAAAACCATTGTTTATAACTGTCAAAGTTGCTCCCACTTCATCGTTGCATTCTAAAACATACAAACTTCCCAATTTCTTTCCCTTAGCAAGAACCAACACATCGTTTGTTACTTTCCAAAAGTCTGAATTGAAATTAACATTAAATCCTTGAGTATACAATTGACCTACAAAAATTAAATTTCTTTGGAGTGTAGGAACATGCCTCACATCCTTCAATAACCATTTATTACCATTTCTCAAGGACAATAACACATCGCCCTTTCCTGCAATATCACATTCCTTGTTATTGCCCAAAAATTCTTTTCCAAACATACCTTCTTGATAATTGATAAAAGCACTCTAGGACGGAGTAGCATGAAACGAAGCACCAGAGTCAAGTACCCACGAGGCTACAGTTGTATCACCCGCTGAGAGAATCAAAACACCATCATCAACAATATTAACTTCATTGTTACTTACCTTGTCTTGAGCCTTTTTATAGTTCCAACAATTTTTCTTTGTATGTCCCAGTTTTCCACAAAACCAACAAGCACCAGGCCATCCTCTAGACTTTGATCATTTCACTGATTTTGACCTTCTACGATCTCTATTTCTTCCTCGTTCTTGACTTCTCCCTCTATAGTTGGTGCTTACAACGGTTAGGTCATCACTGGAAGAAAGCTCTTGATGTTTTCTTCTCATATCTTTGCTAAGAAGAGTGGCTGCAACATCATCAAACTTTAACTTGCTTTTGGTAGCCACCAAAGTGCTTACTACCATCACCACACCTACCCAACTATTTGGTAAGGAACATAATAATAAAATAGCCTTAATCTCATCATCCAAGTTAATACCCATAGAAATTAACTGAGTGACTAATGTATTGAATTCATTTAAATGATTTGACATAATACCCCCTTCTCGCATTTTCAAGTTATACAATTTCTTCATGATAAATACCTTATTCAAAGCCGATGCAATCTCTTATAGTGAAGATAATTTGTTCCACAACTCCTTAGTAGTATTCTCAACTAAGACATTAAAGAGCACATTGTTGGACAGTGATAAGAAAATAGCTGCACGAGCTTTTTGATCCATCTTCTCCCATTCTTCATCCGACATAGAGCCCTTTCCTTTTGTTTTTCCGAGCAAAGCAGGTGTGAGGTCTTGCTTGATCAATAATGACTCCATTGGAACTTTCCATAGTCCAAAATTTTGACCTGCAAATTTCTCTATCTTCCATTTTTTGGATCATCCATGGCTCTAGAAATTCTTTACCGATTTTCCAATGAACCAAGTTTGCAATGAGATTCTTCACCAATCTATGATACCAATTGTTGAATTTTTAAAACAACAGAAAACAAGAGAAGAATTTGCAGCAAAAGGAAATTGAACAAAACAAAAAGAAATATAGATTTTTAATGTGGTTCACCAAAATGGCTACATCCACTATGCAGGGGATTACACTCTGTATTCATCTCAATACCAATTTCATACAACATTCTTAGCCAGTATATAGCTTAAAGCTAATTACATCTTCTTCCAGGAAGATTCTCAATTGTAAGTCATGCATTGACATGCACAGGAGGAATCTGCAGATTGCCAAACATAGGCAACAGTTACATATGCCAAACATAGGTAGCATAATAACTTTAGACGCCAGACTTGGCTTCACATGTAGTCAACAGTAAGTACGCATGTGGCTTTAGAGAGCTATTTGGTGTACTAGCTATGTAATTTTAGTTTTCATGGTGTTTTTTGATGTTACAGGTTTTTGAAGGTGATTATATATAAAGTTTGTGTTTTAATTAATAATTTTAAGATTTCGAAGAGCTTAGAGGACTAGTATAGATTAGATTTATGTGATTTGATATGGAAAAATATTTTACATAAACAATCAATCTCATAAAAATATAAACAATTTTATAATTTTATTTAAGTTATAATTTAAAAAAAATAAAATTCATTATTTAGAATAGCTTTATTAATATTACTATTTATTTTAGTTTTATCAATTAACAATCTTTTTATTCTTTATAATAGATTATATATTTCATATAAGATTGTTATTTTTCATCAAAAATATAATATTAAATTAGTAGTAAAGATATTTCAAAGTTCAAAAAAATGCCTCTTTAAAAAAGATTAGAAAATGGTAATATCTTTTTCAAAAAGTAGAAGAATAATACAAACTCTTTAATATTATTAAATATTTTCTACCACTCTCAACCATAACATCTTGGATATTCATCTCATGGGAAGATTAATTCTAGCTCTATGACAAGTTTTCATTGACTTATTCAAATATATTTTGTGGGAATCTTATATTTTTAGGTAACTTCTAAAAACAAGATTTAGGAAGAAAATTAAAGTTAAATTTACTATCATGGAAAGGTACATGGAGTTGCAAATAGATAAGACAAAAAGAAAGAAAGATCACAACCTATTAGAGAATGACTAGAGGCAATAAGATTAAACATGGTAGTAGAGAAGCAAACTTGAATCACAAAGAATTTTTTGAGGAAGAGGAGTTGTAATTAAATCCATTAAAAAATGGAAATACAAAAATAAGAATTTAAAAATACAAATAATAAGTCCTAATTACCAAATTCTACCTTAAACCTCAAGATTGAGCATATTGTAACAACCTAGTCATGAAAGGATGTGGATTCAACTCATCAACTTAACAGTATGGTAATTTGATAATGAAAATTGATAGAGTAATCTTGCATAAAATACTTGATATGCAAATGATGAGAGAAATGATGAATCTATAGAATTTTACAAAATTAGATGAATGGTGAGGATTTGATAAATGATTAGGCATTAACTAAATTGGTTGTGAAGTCAACTTGATGAAGTAGGTGAGATGACTAATTATGGAAAATTATATTTTCAAGCTCCTAGGAAGATAATACTAATTTGTATTAAGTCATTAAATAAATAATGACAAGAATAAGTTACTAATTAGAAGAATGAGTTAAGTTTTGAGGAGATGATTATAAATTTTCTTATTTTATTAAAAATAGATAATTAGATCACATTAATTAAATAATAGATAATGGTAGTTAATGAGATAATGAATAATAATGATAAATGTGATAATGATTAATAAATGATAATTCATGAATAATGATTAATGATTAATGATGTGATTATCTAATTGTTGATCAATGCTTAGAATAATATCTAGTGACTATATTGTGTTCTTTAAGACAATGATCAAAGTGACATTGTTTCATACAAAAGAAAAGTAGCTAAGAATTAAAAAAATATAAGAGATGAAGAAAGTGATTATATTTCCCAATTGGATAGAAAAATCAATGACAATTTAGAAAGTGGTATTATTGATGATGTGATTGCCCCTTCAAAGGTTATCCATGCAAAAAAATTGGGTGAGCTCTTGAAAAAGAGATGTGAAGAAAATGTCAAATGGGAGATGGAAAATGACAAAAGAAAAATAAAAGATGGATGCAAGAAACATGATTATGAATGAGATAATGATAGATTTATTATGATTAGTTATGTTGACTTTGAGTTTAGAAACCTATATTTAAGATAACAATAAATGTTTTGCATTAGGGTATATAAGACCAAGGTGATGATGTACCTAATGCATGGACTAATTCACAAGAAAATAACATGTTGGTGCTTTTTTTCTTGCAACCCTCAATTCTAAGAGAAAATACAATGCCTAAAATAGGGGAACAAAAGGTTACGGCAAAGACTTTCCCTATAATAAAACAAAGGACAAGAGAAAGCCAATGAACAAAGCTGGACTCAACCTTCTACACTTTGAGATTCACACAACTCATGAGGGTGATCCTATTATAGGTCTCAAAGAATAATAAATCCTTTTACAAATGATGCTATATAGGAATGAGACTAAGTCCAAATGGCACAATGCAATAAAATGAAAATACTTTCATAAGATTATTATTGTGCTAATCTCACATGAAATTGCAGCCACATACCCTTTGCAAGTAATTGTTTAATATCTTCTCAAATGTATGAATCTAGAGGGTGCTATATATTTCACCACATTCAAGTATGATCCTTGATACTTTGAATAATATTGAGAACTAATAGGTTATACAACATGTCTTCATCTCAAACACATAGAGGAGTGAATAAATGAAAATTTCCCAAGCATATCCCTATATTTTTAAAATTCTATGAAGACCAAGAAGCCCTAATAAAATTAAATTAAAAAAATGTTCATTGATTAAAATATTTGAGGTGTTTAGTTAGTTGCAACTATAGGAGACTAGTACCTTATCCTACAAGAACAGAGTCAATCCAAGAACAATAACCACAATGATAAAGGGTAAAAGTACAAACCTTTGTCACACTTTATAAAGGAATCGACCAACATGAAAAAAAGGTCTCAACTTCAACCACATAAAAGTGTATTTATGTTTTGAATTTCAAAATGATGTAAACTAATAAAATGTAGAACTCTTGTTGAAGTTTATTCTTATAATTTTTCAAATTTTTTTTAAAAAGTTTTTGATATATTTTTATCAATTTGAAAACAGATTTCGTAATGCTAAAAATATCAAGAAAAAGTGAAGTTCAGTTGATGTCAAGAAACAAATAGAAAAAAAAAAAAAATCTCCTAATTTTTTTTCTCAAATAGTTGACTTTAATATTTAGAGCATGGAATTTTTTTTGAAATTTTGATGTATATTTTTCTCATAATAACATTTTAAAATCAAACTAACCTGAATTTGATAGTTGTCAGTTGATGGTTCTATTGTTTTTTTTTTTTTTTTCATTTTAAAAAAACTAAATATACCCTTTTGAAGAGGATTCTCTCCTCTAAGGCATCATATATTTTTCAATTTGTTTTATGATGATTTACTATTTTTTATTTAATTTCAACTAAGCCTCTTTTTGACTTTGAACAACCTACTTGCAATATTTTAAAATATTTATATACTAAAACTAATCTATATATATATATATATTATATATATATATAAATATTATATATATATATATATATTATATATATAAAAATATTATATATATATATGGATTCAACACTGTGAGCTCTACAAAAGGGTATTCTTCTTTCTTTTTTAAAATAATTTTGATTGAAGAAATATTCACCAGAAGCTGAAAATTTCTAGAAATTTGAAAATGTGGTGACTTTGTTGCCAAGTCACATGCCATCTAGACATATTCGACCAAACCCTATTTGATCGAATACATTCTAGCTTAAACATATCCGACCGACTACTATTCAGCCGAATCATAGTCGACCGAAATTTTAATTTTTTTGAATTTTCTTTTTTGATTTTTTTTTGTTTTTCATCCAATTTCTATTGAAACATAGCCGACTGAAATTTAGATTTTTGAATTTTTATTTATTTATTTATTTATTTCCGTTTTTGATCCAATTGTTATTGAAATAATTATTTAAGTCAACTTTTATTATTTTATCTTTTAGGTTTTTTCCATTTTTCCTCCACTTTTTAATGAAGTAATTATTTCCAATATTTTTTAAAAATCAACTTTTATTATTTACTTTTTCTCTTAAATCATTAGGCATATAATACTGAACAATACTTTTCTAATCATTTTCACAGACTATCTAGTTGAATACTTAAATATGAGGGAAATCAAGTATCTAAAGCAAAATATTTGGTAATTTTCTTTAATTGATTTTGTGTTTTCATGCTTATATGTTCACTACTAGTTTATTTTGTGTTTTCATGCTTATATGTTCATTGTGTTTTAATTTGAATATTTTGACCTAATGCTTGGACTAATAAGTGGTGTAGCTATCGATTGTCGAAGACTAATATTGAAAAACTACTAATGCGTGGTTTTGCAGGATGTTTGGCCAAGACTATTTTATTTTTCCACTAATTTAGGCAATAAAGTTAGATTAGAGGGTATATGAACTTGTTTTCTATTCCTGGAAGGGTGTAATAGACGTATGCTCTGCCCTCACACCTGGTGTGATCTTGGGGATCAAAAATCTTTACATCTCTTCATTCTATTTAGATCAATGTTTTAGGTAAACATAAGGTCACTAGCTTGTGTGTATGCTCTCCCCTTGCACTTCATGTGATCTTGGGGATCAAAAACACCTAGTGTGCCTTTCCTTTTAAGGGGCCTTCCTAGGGATTTCATCACCCTAGGGGAAAATTCCAACCATGCGTACTAATGAGGTATATAAAGGGGAGAAAACTAAAGTTGTACCCCAATCTAGTTGCTTCATAATTGGTGGAGCTTTGATTGCCTAGGGTGATTCTAGGCTAGGAGTGAAGGGTTGGTCTGAGCTCTTAGTACCTTGCTAAAGCTCCTGATCCATGCTTGTGATAGACTAGTGTTCATGGTATGGGCCTCACGTACCTTGCATATATCAAGGATTCCCTAGAAAAACATTGTAAACCTAGAAAGCCATCAAACATAGGTTAGTGTGGTGCAAGGGATGTGGATCATACCCTGAAGTTACCACATACTCCCTTAGGTTGAGATAGAAATCCTTGTGGTTAACATCGATAGTTCCCAAGGAGAGAGAGAAGGTGAGCCCATGGCATCCGTTGATGACCCTGTACCATTGGATCTCTAGCTACCACCTTTGTGAGAAAGGGTGCCTCAAAGAACCACCTGAGTATCAAGGAGTATTAACCCAAGCTTGCTTGGGTGGTGATCCCACATTAATATATAAACCTACTTGACCTTAGGGCTTGTAATCAAGTGCTTGAAGTGTCTTTTTGTGCAAAACCCGTGAAGAAAAATCAGCCAAAGGGTTGAGGATTTGGCTATACCCTTTGAAAACATCAAAAACTTCCAAAATCATCTAATGTGTTTTATTGTTTGTTGAAATCTCTTACCAAAAAGTCTAAAACTATGCCTGAGACAAAACTTGTTGCGCCTCTATCAAAAATTGTTGTGCTTGAGATTTGGTGCTTAGGTTAAAATCTATTGCACCTACGTTTTCCTAAAACTACACCTCTGTCTTAGCACAAAATCTAAATCTCTAACTTTGACCCCCTATGGCTCCCTGGTTTAGTCTGACATAATTTGTAACTCTTTTGTCTCCTGATCACCAATTACCCCAACTTCACACCTAAAAAACCTATTCCTCACCCTCCCCCACCATCCAAATTTTCCCTTATTATCACCTTATAATCACCTATTATCTTCATACCTTGGGCTTGTTATCATTCCCTCTCCCCTACATCATTATTTTCTTCATCATTATCATCCAAAATCAACCTTAAGATCTATCCCAAAAATAAGCATTTATCATGTCACCACTTTGCAAACCAAATTTACCACTAGGAAACAATCTAGATCGCTCATCACCCTTGCTAATCTTAGGGTAGCTTAATAAATTTCCTATCTTAAGTTGCATCTTTGATAATTTAGGTTAAGGAGTGACTACCTTTTTGCTAAATTTTTCAAAATCATCCTTCATCTACCCTTGCTTAGGAACTTTCCTATCCTAAGTAAGAAAATCCTAAATCATCCATCCCAAGGATCTAGATTACACCTTTTGATCATAACCCTTGGTTGTTTACCATCAATTGAACCAATCATCCCATCAATCCCAACAAAACATCCTTAGTCACATCATCAAAAACTCAATCCTAAGGTCATCCTAATCCACAATCTAGTCCAAGGTATGCATCTTTAATCTCTTAAAGAATTCTCTCCTTGCATACCAATCACTAGATCACAAGTAAATAAATTAATGGATTTCCAAGGAGAAGCCTTTTTCAATACCACTTCATCTCAACCACCCACCCCTCATGAGGAAATGATAGATGCTCCTAAAGAGTCTCCTAGACTAAGGGAATTTTCCAATGACCCTTATGATCAACAAATTATGGAGAGAATTATCCTCCTTTACAAAAATCACCCCATCCTTAGCCTCCTAGCACAAGGGGCTAAAATACCTTTCACCACTGAAATCCTACAAGTAAGGAATTGTGATCCTTCAAAAAACCCCTCATCTTTTAATAATTTCTTCAATCATCTCGTGGGACCTCAAATTTATACCAATATCCCCTCTTCCACTAACATAAATCAACCTAATGCCCCCCCATTAACAAACACAACCTCTTCCATAAACACAATCTCATCCAATGCCAACCCACAACTTTACTCAAGTACCACAACACCTCTCATCATAAATACCAATGCCCCTCTTCACACAAACATAACACAACCCCTAAATAACCTACCCCCAATTTCATCACACCTAAGGGTCACTATTCTCCCCAATGCGAATGTCATTTATGCCCCCACCAACCCAACTATAACCACACAATCTCACCCCACCTCATATATTCACACCAATTATATCACCCCACAAAACACATCACAACCCCCTAATAAAACACTACTTCCCCCACCCCCTAAAAATATAAATCCTCAACAATAAATCACTTGTAACCAACCTTTACCCCCTAATAATTCTAATTAGACCAAGGAATTGCTAACTATTTCCCAAAATGGGACACTTGCCTCCTTTGGACATAGATAATCAAACAAATGACATGAATAACATCAAAGAAGAATATAAAGAAGCTATTATAAATCAAGTTAAAAAAGAAGATACAAAAGCTACCATGGATCAAATTGATATCTCAAATGATCAAGAAGAGACGAGCATGACGAATGATAAGGCCAAAATATCCTATCAACTAGGATCATCCACTTTTATCAAGTCAAGATTTTTCATAGAGGAGAAGATTCCAAACAATAGTTTCCACATACACAATGATGGGTTCACATCTTGTTTTCATAGTAAAAAATAGTCATACCTCCATGATATTAGGGGACACTTTATCCAATACAAACATCAAAATTTTTGAATGCACATTATTTTTGTATGCAGGTGAATTCAAACTTGAGAAATTTATGATGGGGAATAAAAAGACAAGAACAAGGTTGTATGATTGAAGAAGAGATGTACTAGAAATGTGGATGAAGGAACATCTTCTCAAGAACAACCCATGGAAATTGTTGATGACCAAGGAATACAAGTACTAGGACAAATTGAAGGTGGTGATAGAAATGTTTTTCTTGGTATGGAAAATATTATGGAGATGGATGAGGAATCCATTTTCAATAATATTTCATTTGAAGATATGTTATCTAAAAGCACAGTAAAATTACACTCTAAAAGAATATGGGATGAATTTTTTGAAGAAAAGTCTATAGTTGGAAGAGCACAGTTATTTGTAAATTTATTTAGGAGGAAATAAATGACCCCTATTTTGGATTTGTTAGGGGTTAATAATAAGAAAAATTCATCAAGATCATTAAAGAAAACAATAGTTGAAAACTTGCAAGAAACATTGAATTCTATTGAAAACAAGACTCGAGCTGTTGATTTAAGTGTTGTATGTAGAGCATTAATGACTGTAATTTCTAGTAGGAAATTATCACATAGAAGACAAGCTCAAGAAATTTTTGAATTACTCAATGTTTCTAGGAGAACTGTTCAAAGATGTATCAAAAAGAGAAATAGATTAGATGGAAATATTGAGAATAATTAGGTAAATATTTGTAGGATTCCTCAAAAAGATAAAATCTCAGAAGATGTAAAGGAACAGGTGGTTGAATATTGGACCAACCAATCTTGTGTTTTTTCCAATACAAGGGACACTATACAAATAAAAGGTGAAGATGGTACAAAAATTTCACATCTAAAACATTTTATAGATGCAACACAAAGTGAACTTTTTGAAGCATTCAAGCAAGAATTTTTAGATGTGAATATTTTTCAAAGGATGTTTGAGAGACTACAACCAAGTTTTGTACATATAAATAAGATACGTGATACTTGTTTTCGAAATCATGTTGAATTTCATCTACACCTATAGTCATATAAAAAATATATGGTAGTAATCAATCTAAATATAGTCATCCCTGGAAGTACAACACAATTTGTGAAGTCTCTTCTATGCGAAAAAATTAAAAGATTCAAATGAATTGAAAATGTTGTGTATAAAAAATATATGTAATGATTGTGGAAATTTGAAGAATATTTCATAGGTTGACAATATTGATCATTTAATGCAAGTTACGTGGAAGAGATTTGAGTGTGAGAAATACTCAACAAAGTCAGGAGTTGAGACCAGAAAAATTATTCTCAAAGAGAGTGAATTGTTTTACAATGAGTTTATGAACAAATTTTGCAATATCATATATCCACATATTCAACATTGCCATGGTGCTAGATGTCAAGCTAAGCAATTTCGTGACTCAAAGAATTGCTTTCCAGCGAGTTGTATTCTCTCTATTGTTGATTTCTCTGAGAACTATACATTTAGTCCTCAAACTGACATTCAAAGTCAATATTATCATTCAGAGCAAGTTGCAATATTTGTACAAGTTTGTTATAGGCATGTCGAGGAACATGTGGATGGTGTACAAAGTAGAAAAGATGAATGAATTATCATCAAAGAGGTTCACTTTTATATTAGTGATGATACAGTTCATGATAGAAGCTATGTAGCCCATTGTTTTACAATGTTTTTTGAAGACCTAAGACAACGTCAAATAGATATTTCATAACACTGCATATGGTTTGATGGATGTGCTAGTAAGTGTTGATTTTTTTTTTTAAAATATATATTTATTTGTATACTTAACTTGTTCAGACTTATATTTTGTACACATATAGTTTATTTTTACTATCTTAGTTTTAAATGAAATTGGTTGTAATTTCACATGACAATTTAAGTCTACAAAAGCTTTTAATTGGTTAAGCCAACAACATATTAGACGCGACATGAATTTTTTTTGGAATTTCTATGAGAGTGGACATGGAAAAGGAGAGCATGATGGAGCTGGAGCATGTGTGAAGTGTGCACTTCGCCAACATGAGCTTGCAGGTAACACCATATGGATTTTTAGAAAAAATCTAATTATGTTTTGAGATCATCTTTTCCTTTCAACTACAAAATCTCTTAACCTGACATTTCACCAACATGAACTTGCAAGTAATGCCATAAGGAATGCAAATAAAATTGTTGAATGGTGCAAAATTCATTTTGTTGCCAGTGACTCAATATACAACACACGATATTTTTGGGAAGTTAAAGGTACATAAATGAATTTGTGTTTTGAATTTCAATGTGTATATGAATTGAATTTTCAATTTTATACACTTTTTAATTGGATGTTTGAAATTTATAGATATTGATCGATCAACTCTTGCTAATTGTCAAACAATTGTCACAAGTATGTGTATGCACATAGACAAAGTGTATTTGCATACACATATATGTGCCTACTAATGTTTGAGTTTGCGCAAACATTCTAAAAAAAATCATTAATTCAGATTTGCGAACATAGATAGTATTCTATTTGAACTTTCATTGTCAAGTGAATAGTATAGGCCTTATAGTTTGATACATACTGTTGAGGATACATTTACTGTTTCCTACTAAACAGTTGCAAAAATAACTATTTTCTTATGTACATTCTTGGCTTAAGCAGAAGAAATATTGTTCCTACTATACAGTTATAAGAAAGTTGCTCACATATGCACATTCATCATTTTAACACTTATAAATCAAATAAAGTTGTAATGCAACATAACATTCATATTCTCTTTTCTGCAATTCAGTTATATGAAAAATCAATAGTATCATTAATTTGTTATAGATCTCTAGCTATTCTTATAAGAATTGTTCACTTTTACAAGCATATGATTCACTAACAAATAGAAGAAATAGTATGATTCTTTCTCATTGTACAGAAAAAATTGAAGTAAAAATATGCCCTGTGACATACATAAGGATAGTATGTCAATATTCAAAAAAATATTCTTGCCTAATAGGCTATAACATCAAACTATAGTTACTCTGAGTTAACCACTTCCTAATGGTCAAGATCATCATAAACATATTTGAAATTCTTCCTATGTAATTTACTATCTTTTACCATGCATGCAAGGGTATTCTACATGCGGGCCTTGATTCATTTCCACATGGTTTTTATTCCAACGTCCTCGTCGAACGAGGTCGTCTTCATAGCAAGGAAAACCTACATACATTTCAAGGCTTAAAACAATAATTACAACCCTTCCCATTTGTTGTTATTGTCCCATTCAATATCAGGGTTCGATGTGAATTTGCATTAAAATACAATATTTAGAGGGGTCTCTTATTTCCCCCGGATCATAGTCAATCCAATATAAAATATAAAGGAATTACTTGCATTGTCATTGGATTTATTTTCGATAGCCCTATGAGTTCAATAGTTACAAATTACAAGAGTTTATGACTAGTTCATGAAGCATTACGAGCCTCGGCTAGTCACTAGGGTGGTGAACAGTCATACGAAAGAAATTTACAAGGTTACAAACCCTTTTCTAAGGGAATCCTTGATCGATCCCCATCACTATTTATTCATAAAGAGATACAATAAAATGGTGTAAAGAATACAATAGCCATCGTATGGCATGCTCATGTGAGTGGCCTCAAGGAAGAATTTCCCGAGCTTATCATTCTATGGCTCATCTTAGGTCATAGAGCTACTTGTATGGCTTCCTAAAAGAAATATATCATACATATAATGCAAACAAGCAACCCATAGAGGTCAACACTATGACGTCCAGCCAAAGGCCATGGCTTCTATCAAATGTACTCACAAAAGAATGAAAGCAATTGATATACAAAATGAAATTGCTATCGTTTGATAACGATGAAGGAAAGAATAGGAAATAAAATGAGTTTATATCACTTAAATGGTTTGGATTAGCACAATATAGAATCAAGTAAGCTATCTATGGAATTTTCCTTCAAGCTATTTTGCATCTTCCTTTCTATGACCCACCTTTTCTTGTGTTTTTTCTTTGCCACATTGCCTATGTGTTGTTCAAAAATGGAAACAATAATCTATATTATTGCATGCCTAGGGCGAAGGCGTTATGAACTTTCCGCCTACCACTACACAATTCAATTATAGCCATTAAATTCATGGCAGGACTTACTGCCTTCATCATTTTTGTTTTAATTATCAACCCAATATTAGTATGCTATCAGTTATCATTTGAATTCGACACACATATACGTTTGAATATGCATTTGAAATACATATATATACATATATTTATATATCTACGTAGTATACATATATTTGTATTTCTATGATTATTTAAATGATTCCATACTCATTTACCATACTTTCTACATATGCATATACACACGTATATATACAGACATATATATATATGTATGCATTTGAATCTTATGTACATACATGTATATATGTATATGTGTATATATACATTTATATATACATATTTATTTCCATGTATAACTATTTGTTATGGCTTACAAGTTCCATACAATATTACCTTCAATAGGGAACTTAAATTCAAATTCGAGCATCTCTAGATATATATATATAAATAAATCTTATTTTGTTTTATTCAACACAGAGTTTTAAATGGACTTTTGATATCTACAAGCCATATATTTTCAAACACAGTAATAGTTCAAGTCAAGAAATTCTCATTCTCTGATATATACAATTTGATTTAAATGAAAGTCATCATGCCCTTCTATGGTGTGTGCACCCAAATTCCATCTAGCTTACCATTAGATCCGACTAAACAATCCTACTTCAACCGTCTTCTTGTCCTTCAACCTATCACCCTACAACTGTACACACTTGCACTTGCAAATTGATCAATAACATTCAATTCTTGATGACATAAAAAAATAACAGTTTTCATAATTTCATAAATTCAACATTAGTTAACTCCTCATATTCAACATGTGAATATTCCAAAATTTCCATTTAATATTATTTAATTGAATTTCATCAATAATTCAATTTTCTGCTTTTAAATAAATATTTAATAAAATTGGGTTATGACTTCCTTCCCCTCTTGGAAGAGATACCGTCCCGATGTCTAGTAAGTCAAAATGAATGACATCATAACACTTTTGATCATTTATGTCTATTTCAACATCACATGAAATATATGTCTATGTCAATATCTCAATTTTAAAGCATGAAATATCATAGTATCTCAATCCAAAAATTTTAACATCATTACTGAGTTTCTTTTCAAGAAAGCAATTGTGGAAAGGAGTATTCTATTTATTCTACATCCTCCCAAGTAGCACTATCCTTTGAGTACTAGTCCCATTGGACCTTATACTGAGTAATATATCTACTCTGCGACTTAACGCTGCACCTATCCAGGATTCTAATGGGCTCCACTAGCACCACTCCTAGATCCTGTACCTGCAAGGATTTCTAATCAAGTATGAGTCACATTAGGATGATATGGCTTAAGCAAAGAAACATGAAACACATTATGAAGTTGAGCCAGAGTAGGTGGTAGAGCTATTCTATAGGAAACTGGGTTAATCGCTTCCAAGAATTCAAATGGTCCCACATATCTTGGGGCTAATTTGGAAGACTTCCAAAAATGATAGAACTCTTGAGATTTAACTCTCAATAAATTTTTTTCCCCTACTACGAACTACCTCTGAGTTCGGTTCTTGTTGGCATAACTCTTCTGTCAATTTGTCGCCTCTTTCAATTTGCTCTTAATGACCCACATTTGCTTTTCCATTTCCTTAAGCATTTTAGGTCCTACTAAGATCCTTTCCTCTAGTTTATCCCAACTGATGGGGGTTCGACACTTCTTCCCATAAAAGGCCTCAAATGGTGCCATGCCTAAGGAGGTATGATAGGAGTTATTGTAAGAAAACTCTACCAAAGGAAAATATTCTTCCCACCTATATTGTTGGTCCATACAATACATTCGAAGGAGATATTTGACTACCTGATTCACCCTCTTTGTCAACCTATCAGTCTAGGGATGATAACCTGAGCTAAAATTCAATTTAGTCCCCAATGTTGCATTCAAGGTCATCCAAGACCTTGAGGTCATCTAGGTGTCCCTATCAGAAATGATAGTCTCTAATACTCCATGCAAATGAAAGATCTCCTAGACAAATTTCTTAGCTAGGGTCAACAATCCATCCTTAAGGTTTTCTGAAATGAAGTGCGCAACCTTAGTCAACTTATCAATCACAACTAAGATGACATCATGCTTATTCTTGCTCAATGGAAACCCCTGTACAAAATCCATATTGAACACCTACCATTTATACTCAAGTATGTCATGAGGATACAATAACCTGGCTGGATGTGCATGCTCATCCTTGACTCATTGACACTCCAAGCATCTGGCTACATACTCCACTACATCCTTCTTGAGTCTTGGCCAAAAATACAGAGTCTTCAACTCTACAATCATCTTAGATACATCGAGGTGTCCTGAATTGGGTGCATTGTGAACTTCTTCTAGAACCAGCTTCCTCGACTCTCTAGAGTTGGGAAATACATTCTTCTCTGGTATCTCAAAATTCCATCTGGTTCAATATCGTACCCATCAAACTGATGATTTGAAGGATTTTTTTCTAGGGCATTCTTCACTCTTTCATAGTTCTCATCCCCTGGAAAATTTTGAATTACTTGCTACCTCAAATTAGACCTTGTTGAGATCATGGGTATCATATGTCTTCATCTACTAAGAGCATTAGCTACTCTATTCTCTTTCCATTTTATGTATTCAATTCCAAAGTCAAACTCACTAAGGAATTCTATCCACCTTCTCTATCGTGCATTAAGGTTTGGCTGGGTAAATATGTATCTCAACCCCAAGTGGTTTGTCTTGAGTTCAAATGGCTTCCCTAAAAGGTAATGCCTCCACATCTGCAAGGTGTGAACTATGGCCACCAATTCCAAGTCATGGGGCGTGTAGTTCTCTTCGTGTTGCTTGAGATTCCTTGATTCATATGCCACCACCTGTCCATCTTGCATTAATACTACTCCCAATCCCTCTCCAGAGGCATCTTTCATTACTATAAATCTCCTTTTAGGATAAGGAATAGTGAGCACTGGCATTGTTTTGAGCCTCTCCTTCAGGAGTTGGAATGCCTACTCACATTTCTTGGTCCATTCAAATCATATTCCTTTCCTTTGGAGTGTGGTAATAAGAGATGCAATTTGGGAGAACCCTTGCACAAACTTCCTATAGTATCCTGTGAGGCCCATGAAGCTACAAACTTCTAATACATTTTGAGGCATTGGCCATTCCATGATTGCCTTAATATTTTTGAGGTCCATGGAGACTCCTTCTTCAGCTAAAATTATATGGCCCAAATAATGCATTCAGTCCTATTAGAAGGAACACTTGGATAGCTTACCAAAGAGTTTCCTTGCTCTCAATCATTGAAAAACTATTCTCAAATTTCTATCATGCTCTTTGGCAGTATTTGAATAGACTAGGATGTCATCAATGAATATCAAGACAAAGTCATCCAAGCAGTCTCTAAACACACTATTCGTAAGGTTCATGAAGGCTTTTGGTGCATTGGTTAAACCAAAAGGGACCACTGTGAACTCATAATGTCCATACCAAGTTCTAAATGCAGTCTTTGGAATATATCCTTCCTTAATCCTCTATTGATGGTATCTCGATCTAAGATCTATCTTGGAGAACACCATTTCTCCCTTCATTTGATAAAACAATTCATCAATCCTCATAAGTGGATACTGGTTCTTGATGGTAACCTTGTTCAACATCCAATAATCTATGCACAGATGCAAGATACCATCCTTCCTTTTCACAAAAATAATTGGTGCTCCCCAAGGAGACACACTGGGTCTTATGAGTCCCTTGTACAACAATTTCATTAGTTGGGCCTTCAACTCATAAATTTCTATAGTGGTCATTCGATAGGGTGCCTTGGATTGAGGCTCAGCTCCTGGGACTAGGTCAATAGAAAAATAAAATTCTTGCTTCAGAGGAAATTCCATAATTTCTTTAGGGAATACATCCTGGAATTCCTTGAGAATAGGATAGTCATCTAAATATGGCTCCTTGTTGTCTAGATTACTAACATGCATTGTGTAAATCACACACCCCTTTTGACGATCCTTCTTAAGTTGCATTGCAGAAATATGTCTAAGCTCTAAGGGTCTTTGCATTCCACAAACCTCAATTGGGTTTCCATAATCATCTAGATAGTTGACCACCTTATCCTCATAGTTCACTATAGCTTTGTGCTCGGCTAACCAATTTATTCTTAAATTCACATCATATAAGCCTAAGGGTGCCACATACAAGTTGACCTAAGTTTGAAAAGTTGGAAGCTCTAACTCACTGCAAAAGAGACAAGTATCTACCCTTCGCTCTACTTGTTGTCCATGAGTTTTCCATATACCCAGGTCTAATGGGTATCTTATATATAATTCTAGGATCTACAAAACATTTAGTAGCTCTAGTATCAATTAAGATAGAGACAAATTGGCCATAGAGCTTACCCATTAGCTAGATTGGTGAGGCCTGATATTCTTCCTGTCTATTGTCCACAACAACATGGATCTGGTGAGATTGTTGGTAGCTTCCTTCCTTTTGTGGCTTTGACTGCTAAGGATAATTTGAGGCATAATGATCACCCCCACAAGTATAGCATCCATCTCAAGGTCCTTTATGCCCTCTAGGCTTGTCCTCTTTAAATCCCTTCTAATTTTAGTTGTCCTTACCTTTTCCTTTATTTCCTTTCTTTTTCTTTCTATTGGAAAAACAAGGACAGACAACTAAGAGGGGGGTGAATCAGTTGTCATAGAAACTTAAACTTTTCTCACTTAACTTAGCTTAATATTAGATTTGATGAATAAGCAATTAAACACAAACAATTAACACATCAAAGAGAGACATAGAACACCGAGATTTTTATGTGGAAACCTTGTTAGGGGAAAAACCACAGTGGATGTTAGTCCATAAGATTATACCCTGTTAAAATTATAATGAGAAATAATAAGGGGAATGCACATGCATTTAGGCACACTGCCTAGAGATCACTACTAAAATACAAAAGGGGCTCACTAAAAATAGGATTAAATCTAGAGGGTACGAACTGAGAAAATAACTTCTACACAAGCCTGATTACAGTTCCAATTAAGCACAAAAAACCTTCTTCACACTTCGCTCAATCTTCTTCACACTCTGCTCAATCTTCTTCGCACTCTTCTCAACAATTGAATGATATGCATACATACACACATAGGAGCACACGATCACACTAAGCATATGAAGTACACTTTCCATTGAAACAATCACACTTATATATCCACTACATGAGATTTCATCACAACTTAGTCGACCAAGAAAATAAAACATATTTGCAATTTCGGCCCAAATTTACAAATAATTTTTTTATGCAAATCCACCAAGGTTGGCCACAACATAGTAGAGACCCAAATTAACATCTCCAACACAAAAATACTTTAACTAATTCCACCACAAAGGTCCACAACACACTACCACCAACATGTCGGCCAGGAACATGAAAAACTGAACATGTGCAAGAAAAGATCTTCAACCACGAGCTCACCAATTAATGTGGACGTACCACAAAGATAGAGAATGATCTAGATACATTTGAGGAGACCAAGAAATGAGAGAGAAACATTCATAACAACTAAGATTATCAGAATCACACAATCTTCATTTAGGAATATTGACAGAGACCACAAAAACATTGTCAGACCAGAACACAATCAAAACTTCATGCGGACCTCTAAAACTTTTGGTAGATGATCTAGAAACACTCAACAATAAACCCTTTAATCCACACCAGCTAGTCTTCAACGTACAGAACATGACACCTTCATGACTTGTACAGTTCCACTGGGAACCAAGAATACTTTCTTTTACAATTTTTTCAATATCCTCAATATATACAGCCTCTAATACACCAAATGATAATAGTGTCAACATCAGTGACAACCACATATCAGTGACACATCCACAACATCCAAAAATCTCCCCCTTTGGCATTGATGGCAACACATGATGTGAAAAATACCATCAACCCAACACACAGACTCTTCTTCTCAACTACTCTTCTCCTTACAAGGCTCTTTTCCTTTGAAATATTTTTCACATTGCACTTCGTACCCTTTGACATCAATGGGAAAGGTAGCCATGACCTTTCCAAATACATGCTCTGAACTACATATCTACACATTTGACTACTCCCCTAAGTAGCAGCCATGGAAACATCAATCCAGATCAGAATATAGCAATGTAGTTCACAGATTGATGCAAGCAAACACATCTTTTAGTTCTTATCAGGAGGGGTAATCACCCCTAGCATTCCTCTGAGATACTCAAAAGTATCCTTTGACAATGGCTTGATAAATATATTTGCAATTTGTTCTTTGGTAGGAACATATTCCAATCTGGCTACTTTCTCATTCACTTTCTCCCTCAAGAAATGAAACTTGATTGATATATGTTTAGTCTGAGAGTGTATTACCGGATTCTTTGAAATATTTATTGCACTTGAATTATCATATTATATGGCAATAGGCTCTTCATATACCACCCTGATATCTTTCAACATCTGTTTCATCCATATCACTTGAGTACAGTTATTTGCAATAGCAATGTATTTTGCTTCAGCAGTAGATAGAGAAATTGAATTCTTCTTTTTGCTCAACCAGGACACCAACTTCTTCCCTAGGAAGAAAGCACCACCACTAGTACTTTTCCTATCATCTACATCTCTAGCCCAATTTGCATCAGTATATGCACTCAAAGTTAGATCATCATCCTTTGGATACCAAAGTCTAAAGTCAATTGTTCCTTTCAGATATCTGAAGATTCTCTTGACAGCAGTCACACGTGATTCTTTTGGATCAGCCTGAAATGTAGCAAACATACATACAACATTCATAATGTTTGGCCTAGTCTGGGTTAAATAAAGTAATCCACTGATTAATGACCTGTATCTAGTTTTATTTGCCTTAGGAGAATCATCATCCTGTGTTAGCTTACATTCGGTCACCATGGGAGTACCAACAGGTTTTGAGTCATCCATTCCAAACTTCTTTAGCGGTTATCTCACATATTTGGACTGAGATATGAAGATTCCCTTGACTAACTGAGTAACTTGCAATCCCAGAAAGAACCTCATCTCTCCAATCATACCCTCTCAAATTCATCCTTCATCTCATCGAAAAACTTCATACATAGATTGTCATCTCCTCCAAAAATGATGTCATCAACAAAGACTTCTATAATTAACTCCTTATCATGATCTAATTTGAACTATAAGTTGCTATCAACAGTACCTTTAGTGAATCCAAGCTTCAATTCTAGCAACAGGGGCAAAGGTTTCTTCAAAATCAACAACTTCCATTTGAGAATACCCTTTACATACCAGTCTTTCTTTATTCTAAACCACTTCACCTTGTTCATTCAACTTGTTCCTAAACACACATTTAGTGCCAATCACATTTTTGTCTTTAGGCCTAGGAACCAATGTCCATGTGTCATTCTTTTCAATTTGTGTCATCTCTTCCTTCATAGCTTCCAACTAGTGTTCATCTTGACAGGCTTTAGTGACATTTTTAGGTTCAATCTTGGAAATCAAACAATATTCTTCTGTAATTTTTCTTCTATTTTGCACTCCTTTATTCTTGTCTCTTATAATTTGACTTTCAGAATGATTCAACTTTACATACCTCGGAGTTTTGGGACATTCTTGAATTTTTGACTCTTCTGATCTTTCTTCTACACTTGCACTTGTTTGTGCTTCCTGACTGACTTGATTTACTGGAACAAAGTGAGGTTGCTTTATCATAACATATGGAATAATCTAAAGTATATTATGTGTCTGAAAATTCTTCCCTTGGCTTGTATTGTCTTCATTTGAATCATAACCAGAATTTTTGGATGATTTGACAGAGTCCTCATCAACTTTTACATTTGCAATTTCAACCATCTTTCTCAATCTTTTTTATAGCACTGGCAGGCCTTTCTTTTAGTGGAATAACCTAGGAAGATCCCTTCATCGCTTCTTACATCAAACTTGCCAATATCATCATCTCTCTTGATATAACACTTGCTTCCAAAGATCTTGAAATATTTAATAGTAGCCTTGTAACCAAACCATAACTCAAAAGGGGTCTTACTAGAATTACCATTAACATTTACTAGGTTCAAAGTATACACAACAGTGCTTATGGCTTCACTCCAATACATCTGAGACACATTTCCTTCCATCACCATTGTTTTGGTAGCATCCAAAATTGTTTTGTTCTTTCTCTCTGCAACTCCATTCTGTTGAGGGGTTCGCGGAGCAGATAACTATCTTTTAATTCCATGCTCTTCACAAAAAGAGTTAAACTCCTTGGAAGTGAACTCACAACCTCTATCAAATCTCAGGCACTTGATTTTTAGACCTTTCTCATTCATTCCATAGCCTTAAAACTTTTGAACTTTTCCAATGCTTCACATTTTTCTCTTAGGAAAGAAACCCATACCATTCTAGAGTAATCATCAATAATCAACATAAATTACCTTTCTTCATGAATACTTCTAACTCCTGAGGGACCACAAAGGTTAGTATGTAGTAGCTACAACAAATTATTTGAATGAAACTATTTGCTCTGGAAAGAGAATCTAGTTTGTTTACCCATCTGACATTCCTTGCAGCTTGTATTAGTAGGCTTCACTAACCTAGGTAGATCTCTTACTGCTTGAGTGTAACTTATCTTGATAATGTTGTAAAAATTTACATGCCACAACCAGCTTTCATTTATTTGAGCAATTAAACAACTCTCACTAGCAGTATTTAGGTGAAAGATATTACCTTTTGTTAGTTTCCCTATAGCAATCATATTCCCAGAACTTCTGTGTATCTTGCATCTTCCATTTTTGAATTGAAGATCATAGCCCTTGTCCACCATCTGTCCAACACTCAAATTTTTTTCTTCAAGCCTTCAACATAAATAACATCATCAGTGTTATCCTTACCACTAAGGAAAATAGAACCTCTGCCACAAATCACACCAGCATTGTTATCTCCAAATCTCACAACCCCACCGTCATACTTCTCTAGACTCACAAATTTGCTTTTATCACTAGTCATATGATGTGAGCATCCACTATCAATGACCCACTCATCTTTTTCTTCAAATCAAGGTGCAAGAGCTTTTTCATCTTTAGCAGATTTAGTAGCCATAGGATTATCTTCAATGGTAGCAATGAAAACTCATTCATCTTCATTTCCATTATCTTTTTAAGACTCAACATCATTCATTGCTTCTTCAGCAAAGTAGCATCTTGTTGACAATGATTTCACTTGCATCAAGTAGCTCATATAGATTCTTCACAGACATAACCATGAAAATCCTACCTTTCTTGAAAGATATAAAATAGAGGCAACCTAAGAGAAGATTATGCATTCACAGGAAAAAGATTGACTTCCATTTAATCCCAAGTCTCTGTAAACCAGGTCATGATTGCACTAAACATAGCTCTCGGGTAATGATGTGACAATTTTGTTGTTAATTTTCAAAGGGAATACGGTTATTTCTAGTTTTACCAAAGATCAACAACATTTCATATAAAATACTTCAATTTCATCATCAAATTACATCATGAAATCAAAAGATTCCTCATAATATAGCATCAACAAAACAAATTTCTTGCTATGACTTGAGTAGATTTAGCATTAAGCATTCAACAATTTCATGGAAAAATAAAGATTTTCAATACAACAATTTCCATCCATTTGTATATTCCTTTTATTTTATTTTTTAGAACATTTTCTGAAATATAAGCATCTAATCTAAAACAAAACATAAAAATTCTAATCTAAAACAAAAAAATAAAATTTCTCCTAGTTATTCTTGATGGATGCCCCAAAGAATCAATTGAAATAGAGAAAACTGCTTTATACTCACCAGATTGCTTCACAACTATGTATAAACCAATGCAAGCTTTTAAAGAAAGAGGGTTTCATTTATGGACACCGAATAGGTTTTGTTTGCACCCTTAAATGGCACAAACATATAGTCTTGTTCAGTATAACTTACAAAACCAGCTACAAAAGATACTTAGATAGGTAGATATCCATAAAACTATGATATCAATTAATGTCTATGTGCATACAAAGTTTTATGCCGAAATGGTTCAAAAAATAGGAAAAAAGAACAAAACTCAAGAAATTTTTTTCTCCTCTGACATCCACAAATTCCGAACTTAAAATGAAAAAGTAAGAGGAGATAACCTTTTATAGAAGCAAGGCATCTTAAGAGTCCAACTTAAAAGTATTTCAGAGAAACAAAAACAACAAATTAAAACATGTCACATGGCCTATGCCAACTATCATCAAGAACTTTCTAGAACAAGTAAAAACTTTGACTTTATCCATATCAACACTTTTCTCCATACTTTAGCACGAACACTTTGTCTTCTTCGAGGCTACAAACTTCTCTTTAGCATACCGGGACAAAAAACACCTACTGGGACCAGGACCAACCTGCAAAATTAACAACAAATAAATCTTATCACCTTTCTAGTATCCGGTATCCGATATCTACTCATGCTTCTATTTTCGAATTTCTTCCTTCTTTCTTAGCTCGATACTCTTGGAAAATTTCCAATATGTGATGCATGTGCTCTTTTGAAATTCTTCTTATTGATCTCCAGGTGAGTTTGAGCCTAGTATATTCTTCTATAATTACTTGAAGTGGGACTTCATTTTATGTGTCTTCTTTGTTTCATATTTAACTATCATGTTCATGCATCATATTATTTCATCTATAACTTCTCTTGTCAACAATTGAAGAGGATATTTGTTTATTTTTTCTATCCAATCCTTGAAGGCTTTAGTTTCCTTCCCATCCTATCCCAATGTTTGAGGATCAAAGCTTTGTCGTGACAATACTTTGATAAATTCTTGATTTTCTCTTATCAATTTTTTGCACTCAACGATGACCCTTTCAAATCCTTCAATACATTGTATTAACATTTCACCTTCCCATTTCAACTGCTTCTTCCACTTTCCAGGCAATGAAATTTCATATTCTATTAGTACATTATTCTGTATCAATTCTTGGACATCTGTCTGCATGAGAATTTTCATGTTTCGCCTTTCTTCAATGACTTTCTCTTGGCAAAGTTTGCATTCATCTTCAAATCTTTTAAATTTCTCAGAATGATGGTATGCTTCCTTGTAAATTTTCATTGCATCTGCGATAAATTCATCTCCCTGCTTTATCCAATGTTCAATCTATTATTCAAATATATTCATTTTATGTCGAACTGCAGCAATAGCATCTACTTGCTCTTGTGACATTAACACAGGGTTTTGAGGCAGTTCAACTTGCTCTGGACTGGATAGAGTCAGTGATTTGATAAAATGTTCTAGTGTAGCAACCTATTCTTTCAATTCTCTCTTCTTCTGCTTGTACTTCTGCACTTTGGCAACAGTAGCATTCAAATTCACTTTTATTTCTTCTAATTCTTGTTGCCAAGAAGAGTGTCCAAGATTAGTACTAGTGATTTTATATTCCTTAGACGTTATTTCATGTCTATCTTTATCATTAGTTGGAGTAGTTATCTGGATGATTCTATTACCATCTACATTTCTCTGTATGACATGCTTTTCTTTTGCTTTGTGCCTAGGTTTAGGAGTATTCACATCTTGTATGAAATTATTGAGGTTCATGTTGATGGTGTTTTCTGCACAACAACAATACAAACAAGATGCAATATCCTATCTCTCTTGAAAGGTAAATCTCTATCAACAAGCCTCAAGAGATAACCCCAAGGTCTCTAATGTTAGGTCCTGACAATGCATAAGCAACTCAGTGATAAATGTGAAATTACTGGTAATCACAATGGGACCTTACTACAAGCAAACTATTGAATCTATTTTATTAGATTTAACAATATATCGATACTTCAATCCTAGATTTAACCCAATAATCAAAGAAATAGCAAAATAATGAGGGTTTCAAAGAGATTTCTAAATCTAATACTACTCCTAAGATCAACAATGAAAGTAACCAATACTCAAAATGGACCAATCCCTCAAAACTGATCTCTATTTAACCCAGATAAATCTGCAATCTTACAGAGAACAGTGCAATCTTTTGAGGTGTTAGAATTTTCAAATCATAAACATTCATTCAAATAACCCTATTGTAGTTAAAATGAATGAACCCTCACAATCAAACTAAGCACACTGAAAAAATGAAGTCCAGGCTAACTTTGCAAAGCAACTAACAATCAATTGGTTGTGAAAAGTATGGACTGAAGGATTGCTGCAACATTCAAGTATTAAATCACAAACATTATTAATCAAATCTAACCTTGGTATTAACCTCCTCAAAGCAATTTTAAAGATAGAAGAACGAGAACCATGCAAGACAAGAGAATACCAGTATGGCACCAAATCACAATGTCATTTCTTATATTCAAATCATCCACTGTAGCAACAATTCTAGATTTCTGTTACAACATTTGCTTGAGAATGAACTACTTGCTAACTTACTCTACTTCTAACTATCTAACTTCTAACTTCTTGACTATTTTTCTCTAGCTTTGCTAACCAATTTCTAACTTTTTCAACCCTTACAAATGAGGCGACATGCCCAATATATAGAATTCCCCAGAAACCCGTTGGCCAAGAAAGGGTTTCGCAGCAATAACTCGGCACAACAACCCGACCAAGAGAGTCTTCGAAATGGGTGAAACAAGCATTAAATGCGCATCCCGTCCAAGTCGGCCCAAGATCTGCAATGCAGCTCGAACGATGCGCGGGAAGATAATAGGGAAGCACAAATCGCGTCGCAGCCCATCATTAGCTCCCTTCCCTATTATCTCTGCTCTGATCTGGCTCTTCATGTACTTTCAAGAAAGCCGCATCCAAGTCGGCCACACGTGGCAGAGGCAAAACCCTAAGTCGATTCTCAATGGACACAATCTCTTCTCTTGACCGTTTGACCGACTTATCCCAGTCTACCTTATACGTTAGGTATTTATCAATAACTGCAAGGTAGGTGGCCGCATCATCTAACTGGTGCTTAGAAACGGACCCATCATCAAGTGGTGCATAGACGTCATGCCACCATTCTCTCAACTACTCCAAGCTTAAGTACTTGGGCGCGATCTTCCTTCTACTCGTCATAATTTCAAAGAAGGCAATGGAACCATCGTAAACCCCAGTTAGGGTATCATCAATCTAATTTCTTTGTTTATGAATCATTTTCAACACCTTCTGCCTAATCTGCAGTATCTCATACCACTCCCATGGTTCGGCAGCTTTGGAAGAAGGAAGGATCTCGTTGCTCACTAATCTGTCTTGGGTGTATTCCATTATAGTCCTGGTTTTCTGTAGAAGAAGATCCGTATCCTCCTTATCTTGTGCCAACAATTGTTTCAACCACCCGGTTGTCATGATAGCATCCTTTCCAGTTGACAAAATTTCCTTAATAGCTCCATCACCTTTTACCTGCACCCATTTTAACCAATTTGTAGTGGCAATAATGGACGCTTTCATCTTTTCTAACTCGGTTATGGTCTCCTGAGGTAGAGGATTGGTAGCAGAGGAAGAAGGATTAATGGACTATAGTGGCTTCATTAATTCCTCCAAGCACTTCTTGAGATTCTCATTTTCTCTCTTTAGCCCTTGCTTGGTTTTTATTTCCCTTCTCAATCTATCCACAATAACTATATTGGAGACCTCATAATCTTCAATGTCCTGCTCCACTGATGTAGGTCCTAGATTGAAAGTGTGGACATTATAATCTTTTCTGACCACCTCATTTCTATCTTTGTCTGGAGCAGGGGTGGCGATGTGAACAACTTTATTATGAGCTTCACCCCTTTCAACCTTTGAGATCACTCTAGCCTTCTTCTTACCTTTATCTCTTCCAATTTTGGCTAGCAATGCATCCCAATTCGGCAGATGATCCTCTACTACTACCTATTTCCTTTTTATTTCCCTGTCTAGCCATTCTGGGACAGCAAGCTCCAATTGCACCTTAGCCTATTTTTCCTTTTCTTGTTGACCCTTAGGTGCCTCATTCAAATTTTGTTTATCAGGAGTTTCATCTGTCCTACTTTTTTCCTCCTCAACATGTTCCTCTCCTTGTTTGGGTGATGGATCTTTCATTGCCCCTATTTCTCTTGGAGGAGATTCAACTTCTTCAGTCCTAAAAGAAGGATCTGCATGTGCAACCATAGGGGATTGCATTATCTTCTCAATTTATGCCTTTGCACCATGGAGATCACCTTCATGAAATTCCTCCTCTTCAATATCTGGGCAATCCTCAACATCCTCTGACCTACTTGGTTTGCTCTGAGCTTCGTGAGCGGGAGGCACATCATCATGCTGCTCCACATGAGAAACAACCAGAGGAAAATCAATTCTAGGCACACTGTCCCTGGGGGAAGGAGCCCCAGATCTCCTTGTATACATCTTTGCTTTCTCCTCTGAACTTTCAACATTTACTACTAGTGGGGTAGTTTCTTCCTCCCCTTCCTTGGAGCTAGCCTTATATGACAATTTTATGATTCTTCTTCTTTTGGGCACAGGAGCATCAGTCTCAGGATTCTGTTTTTCAGTCTCTTTATGCTCAAACTTCTTAGTCCTTGTCCTTTTCTTGGCCTTAGGCTTTCTTTGTTTCACTGCTTCCTGGGCCTCAGTTTCTTGAATTCCTTTAATCTTAATTTTGGAAGGAGAGTCCAACTTACCTTTACCCTTAGGATCCTACTCGGTAGATTCTTTAGAGGTAGAGTGGGGATCTAAATCTCCCATCAGAGCATAAGTGTACTGTACACCTTTATTCTCCAACTCCCACAAAGTGTGTTTGAGCCACATCTTAGTAAATTTGAGAACTGGATCCATCATTTGTTTTAACTCTATTTGCTCCTCTTCCAACCAATCTACATCGCTAATTGGTTTGTCCTTTATGGCCTCATAGGCATGATCCTGGATCAGGTTTCCATCATCTTCCAATTGGTCAGGAACTGCCCTTACATTATATAATCGAACTGACTCAACTGGGAGCTGGGAGAATTTCTTCTTTCTGACCTCGTACTCATCACTGCAGTCGGCCCAGTAGTCCTCTAAGTTAACCTTATGGCAATATTCTCTGCTGGCCTTCTTTTGAGCCTCGCTTGTGATATCAAATCTGGACCTTTGGGAGTGGAAAGACAAGCCAAGAGTACTCATTTCTTCCTCTAAAGCTTGGGCAAAACCAATGGAAGGACACACCTCTCCAGTACCAATCCTAAAGGGAAAATCTCCACCAAATCTAGTCATGCTTGTTCTTCTTGACAATGGCATCAAAATCACAAATTTGTCTAGTGACTTCTAACAATACAATGTGATCAGTGGGATACCTTGGAAGTCTGTATGGGGCCTTCTGGCAGCCATCGATCTGAATGTAGGAGAAGGTTGGGAACTGAATAAACCAAGCTCCATATTTCTTGATGAGTTCCTTTGCTTGATCTAAAATTTGGACATGCTCTGTTTCCTGAAGCATTCTGGTGATATGCATAGTAAATGCATCATTTTCCCTTCTATAATTTGAACCTCCCCAATGCAACTGAGGGAAAACTTCATAAATAATATCCTATCCAAAGGTGCCTTTTGTATCCAATCCTCTGTAGGGATGGAATCTTGCCAGTGCGTAGACCAAATAGGAGGTCATTGTGAAGGTCTTTGTCTGCAACACATTGGACAACTGCTTGTGAATTACTTGGCTAATGACCCTTGCCCAATGGTAGTCAATTTTCTCTCGTTCCATCCTTACAATCGCATGGCACAACCAATTCTAAAATGTACCAACACTCCTCAATCCAACCACCCTGCTAAGAAAAGTGATGGTGTCATAGTATTCCTTCTTGAATTTTGCTCTGAACAGCTACTTAGGCAACTTGGAATAGTGTGACTTGGGCTTCCCCAGCCAGGAGTTGATCAGCTGTTGTGACTTCATAGTTTGTTCATCGTAGAAATCCTGAGCTGCTTGAATGGTGAATCCCACCACATGAGACCATTCTAGCATATCATAGGCCTGGGCAATGGAGACTGGGTTGAGATTTGCAATAACTCTCCCTTGAGGACCAATTATCCTCTATGTGTCCTAATCATAGTGCCTGGTGCACTCAAGGACCAATTCATAACACCGCACCGTAAGGGGGAAACCAACAACATGGGACAAGCTTGATTCCATCATCCTTCTAGTCACCAAAGGAGGATCCTTAGCCGCCATTCTTTCTTTAAACTCTTCATAATCCTAGAGGCCAACATTAGTATCAGTGACTTCTGACCAGACAGAAGTGATTTTACTCTCAGGGACCCTGCTCTTAATGTCCAACTTAATCCTCTCTGCATCAGACAATGAGGAACTAGCTGCTGCCTTGCTAGATTCAGCCTGCGTTCAACATGAAAACATAATAAAAACCACAGGAAAGCAAGGTCAATTCATCAAAACACCATTAGGTTGCATTTCACATAGTCAAGATGTTATTAAATCTCATGTGAAATGATCTCAACAAATTTTGGGTTTCAAGACCATCCACGAAATCTGAACCAGGGAGGAATTTTGGGAAATTCCAGACCAATCGGATTCCAATGGAATAACCAAGAAACACCTAATTAACCATTAAACCTTATCATTTTCCATCAATAAATTGACATGGGAGATCAAATATGACATGAAATAATCATAAAATGTATCACAAATTATAAACGAATCCAATTATTTCACGTTCCTTCACATTTCATCAGATTTCGGGAAAATCCATGAGGGACGGATTTCTGCAAAGAACTAGCCAAAAGGAAACTTCAGAGAATCAGGGAGACATGGGATTTCAGAGAAATCTGGACCTGATGGACATCCGCGGTATTAGCAAAATTTTGAACCAATGCAGATTCCCGAAACAAAGGTTTCAGCAAGAATTGATCATTTCGCCTACAAGTCTCGGCGACTTCCAGGAGTCTTGCCGAAGGAAGTCACTAGAATAGGTTTCGCTAAGACTTAGTGGTTTCGGTGCAACGTCCTGGCAACAGGGGAATCTCAGCGAAGCAAGTGAGTGCATTTCAGCCAAACAAATTCTATTCTGGAAGAGGTCATGCCAAATGGGGCATGTCTTGCCGAACAGTGATGAGGAAATTTATGTCGGTGAGAGACTTTCTCTTCGGGGTAAAGTCACAGTGAATCTCTCTTTGTCTCACCAACTATGGGAGTTTAAGTAATCATTTCGGCCAAAGTAAAGTTTATCGATATGAAGTCCTGGCAAAGTCACAGAGTCCTGCTGAATGGCGGTGCAACAAACATCTCGATGTGACCAGCGGGTAGTCAGGGTAAGGTCTTGGTGAATTTACTTGGTCTCACCGACTAGCGATAGAACATGAGAAACCTTCCGTGTAAGAAAGACATTGTCACAATGAACATGTGAACCTAGGAGGGCTCTCAGTGAAGCATTTTGGTTTGGCCAGAGGTCACGGTGACTACTTTATGTCTCGCCGATGAAAAGTTCCATCAGCATAACCTCTTGCCGACAACATGTGGTCTTAGCGAAAGAAGATTTGAGCTCGCCCAGAAAGGAAGGGGTCGCTGTGAGGTATTGGCGACTGTCAGGAGTCTCATCGAAAGTGAAGGATATCGACAAGAGCTCTGAGCTCGGTGAAAGGTCCTGGCGACTTAGCAGGGTCTCAGCGAAGCAAAGGAACATCGGTATAACGAAAGGAGCCTGCTATGAGCTCTTGGCGATGAGGTTTGTCTTGCCAACAGAAAGAATTTTGGCATGAGAATTGTAATGTCTTGGTGACTGAGAAGGGCAGAGCTCGGCGAAAACAAAATGTGTTCAGTGGGAGTTCTCGCCGAAAGACGGAGGTCTTGGCGAAGCAAATGAACATCAACATAACTAATAATGCCCGTTATGACCTCCTGGTGACTAGGGCATGTCTTGCCAAAAGTGAATAGGAAAGCATGTCGATGAGACATTTGTTTACGGGGTGAGGTCTCACAGACGATGAAAGGTCACAACGAACATATTTCAGAAGGGACGTGGAGTCATGATTCCACCCAGACACTAAACCAATTATGGATTTCAAAAAGTTTAACCTAGGGCAAGTCGGGGATGGACCTTTCATGAATTTACTCTACATTCTAGGTCAATTTTAAGACAAAATAATCTAACATGGCACTGCCCTAGGTCCAAAACCCTACCATCCGCCACTAGCACACAGGCAAGCCCAAAATTTAGGTGTTCCCACTGTTAAGTCATCACTAGGGTTTACGAATTACTCTTAGGCAAGATTCATCGAAATGCAAATAGACAAATGAGCTCAAAACTCTCCTGGGGAATGACAAATGATGCAATACTGGACAACCCTAGCACAAAATAAACAAATACATAGGAACTCGAATCCCACAAGCCCTCACAATTCATAATTCAATTCAAAGTAGAGCAATCAAACACATACCATTATAAAGTGAGAATTGATCTCAGAAGCAACAAATGTGAAGCTCAATAGTGTCTACAACGAACACAGGCGATAATGCATAAGCAACCGTCACCAAATGAGACCAACTCAAACACAAACGCCGAAATCAAACCAAAAGCTCAAAGAACAAACTCAAAGGATGCAACTCTCAACTCAGACAATGGAAAATAGTGAGTATGATGGCACAAAGATCTCAGAAATCAAGTGAAAATTAGCCTTCAAAGCATGTACGAAGCCATTAATGCAATCGATAAGACAGTCATGAAAACCCAGGGGATCGATGACAGGGTGGAATCCAGGAAAATCCAGACCACGCAGAAATCCACGGATATCAAAAATCCCCAAACCACAAGATCCAACCGGAAACCAAGCAAGATCCGGGAAAATCCGGCCAGAGTGGAAAATCCCGAATCAGGGCAAAAGCCCAAAATTTATCCAGAACTTAAGATTTTTCAATGAATAACCCGAGGAAACACTTAGGCATTCAAAATAAACATTTAAGCACATACGTAAGGTAAGGAAAAACCCCAAAAAGAAAAGGCCAAAAAACCAAAACCGAAACGAAAGAGGGTCCCTGCTTTCAGCGGGGCGTGTGTACGAAAACTGCACAACAATTCAAAGGCAATATTTCAACTTCCATAGGAGAATTCAATTCCCTGATTAACCAATTAGGTGTATCATCATCTTGTTGTACCTCTATCACTTTATCTTGTTTTTTCTTATTACTAGACTCAAGAATTTCACTTTCATGACTTGCTATATTTTGTGAAATGGGAACTTCTTTATTACTTTCTGGAATAGACTCAGGATTAATAGGATCTTGCACTACCTCCTCTATTTGGAGACTTATATTCTCCTATCCATCCAGACCTTTTGGTTCTTCTCTCTGAATCTTTTCTCCTTCATCTATAGTTACACTATGATTCTTTTCATTTCCAATTCAATCTCTTGCTAATTGTGTAACATCTTCTTCATGAATTTCAGTTTCAATTTCAACATGGCCTTTATCTAATTCACCAAAGGCCTACGAAGGTTCATCAACATTTTGCACATTTTCAAAAGAAAATTAAGAAATAGGAGTGTCCTCAACAACTCCCTGATCAATAGGATTTTTCTCTTCATTTCCCCATGTTTCCAATTCAAGTACACTAGGATTCCCTACCTCGAAGGCAGGTGTCTCTTGAATAATCTCTTCTTCTTCTTCAATGTTTATGGGATTAGAGCTTGTATCCTATATTTCTTCTATCACTAAGTGTACTATGGGTTTATCTTTGGATTTCTTTTCTTTTATCTTCTCCCACATAGCACTCCATGTATCTGCTTGTTCTTTTATTCTAGTCTCATCTTCTTCAGAAATCTCCCCTAAAACCACAGGAGTCCTGCCTAGTGCTTGCTTCATACTGGCCATATTGACAGAAGGAGGAGAAGTAAATAATGTTGCAACTCTTTGAGATGTAGATCTAGTCTATGTACCAACATTCTCTATAGTTTTGGTTCCTTCATCAACAATTATTCTAGTTCTCGGCTTGGTCGTAGAAGAAGATGCACCTCTAGGTCTTGTTTTGGATTTTTCTTTACCAATCTCTGGATCTTTATTCTTTTCTGAAAACTTTGTGGGAACTTCCTATCTTGTCATTTCAGGGGTTCTTTCTTCAATTCTGACACCTGGAGTAGCCTTATTGGTCTTTCTTTTCTTTTTGATAGGCTCTCCACTTTCAAAAGAAGTTTCATCTCTTTGCTTTCTTCTTTTATCTTCTGAGTAAATAGGCTCAATTCCTCTTTCTCTTAAACTTTTACAAAAATCATCAATCCAGTGTTGGGTGTACCTTATGACTGGCCTAATAAAATCATCAATTGATGGCATGTCCTCATCATCAACACTGGGATCTGGGATGGGTTCATCATATATCCTATCATTATTATAAAACTGATTCAAAACTTGACCATCATCTTCCACTAGTTGGTCTAGAATATCATAGAGTTTAAGCATTCTAGCAAACCCTAGAGTCATTCTTTCACATTTCTCTCTTCTGATGTCATGCTCGTCTTCACAGTTAAGCCAATAATCTTCTAAATGATGTACATGAGCACGGTAACCAACTATGCTTTCCTCAATATTTCCTCCAATATCATAGTACATTCTCTGTAATGGAAATTCTTCAAAACTATAAGTTCTGAGTTCCTCTTCACACAAATCAGCCATCTTGATTGCATTGCACTTATAATCTCCTATTATAATAGGAAATTTGAAAGAGGCCTTCTTATGAGCATGGCTATAAAGAGCCTGGGATGACTTGAACTGTCTCGCTATTTCCAAAAAAACACTTTTATATGTAGGGTATATAGGAAACTTGAATGGGTGTCCATCAAATCCCTCCATTTTGATGTAAGAGTAAGTTGGGAACTATATGTTCCAACCTCCCATAGGCAAAATGAAACTTTGTGCTTCGAGGGATAATCTTTTAGACTTATCACCTTCCATTGTTCTCACCAATTTCATAGAGAACAAATCATTAACTTTTTTGTAATCACCTTTATACCCATGAACAGTGATTTGGGGTAAATATGTGTATATCAAACTATTTCCGACCTTCGTGCCTAGAGTACCAATCTGTTTCAGCCCTTGTTTATTGGCTCTCATAGCACATGAGTAAATAACATATGATGACATATAAAAACATCTAGTTTTGGGGAATGTGGTAATTTGTTCATGCAACTTATCACTTATCAATTTTCCCCAATGCAATTCTACAGGGCTTTCTAGCATTTGAGATATTATTACAAACATCCAGGGTTCAAACCTGCTTGCATCTCTTAAACCATCTACTCTACTCAGTAAAGTTAATATGTCTTGCATTTCTTGTTTAAATTTAGACCTCTGAATTACTTTAGTCTGTGGTGGGATTGGTTGTTAGCACCATTGGATGCTCACAATTTCTCTATTGCATTCTTTAGCACTCTGATATGTTTTGGCCTTTGTTTTTAGGTTGACATTGTACATCCTTGTGTAAGAGGGGAGGCCAAACATATACATAATTCCATTTTGAGACAAGTCAGCATAAGTTCTCTCTTTTTCAACAATCCTTTTGGTTGGATAATAATGATTGATACATTGCATTACTAATTCTGGAGCTTCCATCACTAGTGGAAACCCTCATGTAGGAAGTAAACCATTTGATATGACATTTTTAGTACATTGGGTGGCATTTTCTTGCATCAACCGTGAACGTATTTCAATGTCATAGGACCATCCCATATGGGTATCTATGACCACCACATTAATGGGCATTACCGGTGAATCACAGTATTTGAACTCGTTCTCTGTTTTGGCTTCAGAAGTGCTCATTTTAGATGCAATGTTCTTTGCAAGTTTTCAAATATTTATCTATGTGTGCGAGTTAGGGTTAAATTCGACCAAACATTATATTTCATGAAATTTTTGACTCATTTTTTATCAAATTCAACAACTTAGAGGAAAATTAACATCCCTATTTCAGAATGAGAAAATACCATCAAAGGATTCTATCCTTACAAATTCTTGTCAAAAGAGAAAAGTTATTCAAAGCGTACCTAGTTCTGGTTAAAATGGTGACTCTTCAGAGTATAATTTGGAAACCCTTTTAGGTAGCTACAATTTAGTTTCTTGAATATTTTACCTCTACTAATGTGCCAAAGTAGCTCCGCGAATTCAATGTCTTTAGCAAGTTTGTGTTATGACACAAAGTTGAGTATTGTAAAAGTAATTTTACACGCTAGAGATGGTGCCAAGTACATAGGTAGTTCGCCACCTTCATTAATTACCTGTTATTTCACATTAATTTCTAGAATAAAGGTGTAATCAATACGGATTATGGTTACTCTTACGAACACCTAGATTTTTGAGTTGGCTCGCCATTCAAGAAAAAAAATGGTGTAGTGATTATTCATGGTAATTTTCTATCATGCCAATTTTGTATAGGGTATATGACACAAATGATATGAGATTAATGATGATCACCAGGGTTACGATTTTCAATAATACCTTTTGAGAAGATTTGTATAACACTGGGATCATAAAAAAAAAAACTCTTGAGAAAAGAAGAAAAAAAATGAGAATAAAACAAACAAAACAAGGGAAGTACAAACCAAAAACCGAAACCAAAAGATATACGTTACAATGATTTCAAAGCAAACTTTCCAATTTCTGACTTTTACTTTTAGAGAAAACAATAAACATCAGACTTTGAAAAAAGAAGAAATTACCGGGTTCATAAAATTCAACTAATAAAATACCAGGAAGAGCTAAAGTTATTTGAAACACAAACTTTTCGACCCTTGCAAGATTGCGGTATTCCATTTTCCAGTAACAAGATAATCAATAAGTCACACCGGGGCACTGAAATACCAAGCGGTAAAAGTTTATCACCAAAGTAGCCAAGCGAGACTGAGGAATAAGCAAGCTTCTAGTTTAAGCATTAATTAGAACCATGTTAGGGAGGACAAGAAAAACAACAAAGTAGAAACCAAGGCAAAGAAAAGAAAGAAGAAAAAAGGGGGTCCACATTTTTCCAAGAAGCAAAATGGGGCGTGTTGTGAGACTACACAACACATCTCTTTTGGAATCTAGACTTTTTAGGCTAAGATCTAGGAACTCTTTCAGGACACCTTGATGCAAAATGACCTATTTTACTACAAGAGAAACATTTAATAGGCAATACATCTTCATACTTACCTTTTCCTCTACCTTCTTGCTTTGCAATCAGTGCTTCCAATTCTTCTACCTCTCTTTCTTTATCTTCAAGTTGTTTCAGTTCTTCATCATACTTGGATATCTTTCTGGAACACTCTCCCAGACTATATATTTTCCTGTTACTTCCGGATACAGTAGCCTTCAATGCAGATTTAGTCTTTGGTGTAGATTCACCAAATTCACTTCTCTCAAAAGTAGCAAGCTTACCAACCAACACGTCTCTTGTCATCTTGTTTACTATTCTAAACTCTTCAATAGCATGAGCTTTCAATTTGTAGGAGGGAGGCAAGGATCTAAGTACCTTAGCCACAATTTCATCCTCATCCACATAACCACTGACACATCTAATACCCTTCACTATATCACTTACTCTCTGCATAAAAGAAGTGATATTTTCATCTTCACCCATCTTTAAATTCTCATACTTTCCTTTCAAACTTTGTAGCTTAGCCATCTTCACTTGAGCATCTGCTTCATACAAGGTTTCCAGCTTCATCCAAATCTCATGAGTTGTCTGAAGTCTTATCACATTAGCCATCTCCAAATTTTTCAGAGCACTCACCAGAGCTTCAATAGACCTAATATTATTTTCAACATCTTTGATTTCATTAGGAGTGGAGGGACCATTCTGAGGAATAACATATGGATCTTTTGTAATCTTCCAGAAAGCTTCACCAATACATCTTAGGTGACATTGCATCCTAACTTTCCACAGTGAGTATTTAGTGCCATCAAATCTCAGACTGTCCTTCTTGAATGTTGCCATCTCGAATCCCCTCAAGCTTTTAGACTTCTTCAGAGGAACCTGCTTTGATACCAATTGTTGGAAAAACAAGGATATATAACTAAGAGGGGGGGTGAATCATTTGTCACAAAAACTTATACTTTTATCACTTAACTTAGCTTAATCTCAGATCTGATGAATAAGCAATTAACCACAAAAAATTAACACATCAAAGATAGACATAGAACACCAAGATTTTTACGTGGAAACCCTATTAGGGGAAAAACCATGGTGGATGTTAGTCCACAAGATTATACCCTATTAAAAGTATAATGATAAATAATAAGGGGAATGCACATGCATTTAGGCACATTGCCTAGAGCTCACTACTCAAATAAAAAAGGGGCTCACTGCCCAACAATATAGAATAGGATTAAATCTGGAGGGTACAAACTAAGAAAATAGCTTCTGCACAAGCCTGATTATAGTTCCAATTAAGCATAGAAAACCTTCTTCACACTTCGCTCAATCTTCTTCAAACTCTGCTCAATCTTCTTCACACTCTACTCAATCTTCTTCACCCTCTTCTCAACAATCGAATGATATTCCTCCATACACACATGGGAGCACATGAGCACACTGAGCATACAAAGTACACTTTCCACCAATGAAACAATCACACTTATATATTCACTACATGAGATTTCATCACAACTTAGCTGGCCAAGAAAATAAAACATATTTGCAATGTCGACCCAAATTTATAAATAATTTTTTTATGTGAATCCACCAAGGTTGGCCACAACATAGTGGAGACCCAAATTGACATCTCCAACACAAAAATACTTTAACTAATTCCACCATGAATATCCACAACACGCTACCACCAACATGTCGGTCAGGAACATGAAAAATTGAACATGCGCAAGAAAAGATCTTCAACCACGAGCTCACCGATTAATGTGGGCATACCACAAAGATAGAGAATGATCTAGAGACATCTAAGGACACCAAGAAATGAAAGAGAAACATCCACAACAACTGAGATTATCAAAATCACACAATCTTCATTTAGGAATGCTAACAAATACCACAGAAACACTGTTAGACCACAACACAATCAAAACTTCACGCGGACCTCTGAAACTTCTAGTAGATGATCTAGAAACACTCAATAATAGACCCTTTAATCCAGACTAGCTAGTCTTCAATGTACATAATAGGACACCTTCATGACTTGTATAGTTCCACTAGGAACCAAGAATACTTTCTCTTACAATTTTCTCAATATCCTTGACATATAAAGCCTCTAATACACCAAATGCTAATAGTGTTGACATCAATGACACATCCACAAAATTCCAACACTTTCCACCATTACCATATTCACCCATGTCTTGTGATTCACTTCCCCTCTTGAGTTTATGAATCTAATGGCTCTTTTCTCTTTTATGAAATTTCTTCTTCCTGTAACGAGACCTAGAACTCGAAACGTTGCAAAGATTTGACAATTGCTGTAGCTTTTGTTCCTATTTGGTGGCTTTTTGAAAGACTTCATTCATGGTCTATGGCTTATGCATGTCCACCTCAACTCATATGTGTTCTTTGAGTCCTATTATGAATTTCTAGATATGGAACTGTTCATCCCCCTGATACTGAGGCACATCAACAAATTTATGAACTTTTCCCAATACTGAATCACAGTCATATTTCCTCGGGTCAAGTTATAAAATTTTGTCACTTCCTTGTTAGTGGTAGCCATCTCTTCCTAAAATCTTGGAGAAAGAGTCCCCATGTGATCTCAACAAGATGTAGGTTTTGTTCCAATCTCTCATTATCCCACCATGTCTCTGCTTCACCTAAGAGCTAATACCTAGCCCATGTTGCCTTGGTTTGATATGAAAGATTATAGATCCCAAAGTATATTTTCTCTATAATCCAAGATTTAGCTCTAGTTTCGATGGCCTTACCATCGAACTTGGGTGGTGCAACTCTTTTGAGGTCTTTTCCAAGTTTCTTCTTAATTTTCCCTTGTGGACCTACCCTTGGACCACCATTTCCTTGATTTCCTTATGCATTCCTATGGTCCCAGTCCTCACGTGCTACTCAAAATTCTTGCTCAATAAGATCCATGTGAGACTCTTTCTGGTTTATAAGCTCTAGAATTTACTCCAACCTCTTGTTTGGTCCATTTACAAAACCACTACCACCCTCGTCTTGCTTGGTGGTCACCATGAAGTCTCACACTTATCTTGCAACACAGTCACATTCATCACATCTCAACACAAGGTTCTATGAATAAACATTCTTATGTTACATCTTAAAATTTTATATGCATACATCCTTTAACATAATAGACATACACATTCATGCAAGGTACACACATTTTAGAGTCTTCCTTTGAGCACACCAAAATATCATTAAATTTTATTTATATTTAGGTTGAGTCAATAGACCCTTATTTACAATATGCTTCATGTTACATCATTTCGATTTCTCGGTGTCAGTTAGAGGAAATTCCTTTGGGTTGTCATCTAAGTTTACATCAGATTTTACAAATAAGGATGGTTAAGCATGCAGGCCCTCATTTTCCTCTTTAGTCAACTAGGGCGCATTGGGTCCACACCCTAGAGGCCAATCCTGGATTGCGGAAAGCTTCTTGAATTTAGGTGTTCGCTTCTCCTCAATCTTCAATCCTCTCTCTAGCTTGAGTCATGTAAGAACTTGTGCTACAATTTCATTGTCACTAAGAATTTCTAATGGAACCTCAGCCTTGGCATTTCCTTCCTTTACACCATTCTTGCATGGGGTTCTAACAGTTTTCCATTTTCTTCATCCCGCTTTTGACCTTCCCATCCCTGCATTCAATTCAATTTTAGCCAATTCTCAGGACTTTTAGTTTTGGGTAAAGGGTCAACTACCCTAGTCAACTATGGTAGACTCAAAAATTCCTAGAGTTGAACCCTAAGATATGATACCAAATGTAATAACCTATCCTTAATTATTACTTAATAAATATTATTGTAAATGACACATGAATATATTCCAAATTAAAGAGACATAACTAGTGGCTAAATTCAGTTATATCTACACATGTCCATTTAAAATGAGTCAAAGTTTATTGTATTCACTTCAAAACTCAAATTACAATATCATGTTCACTTGGCAAGGCCATAATATCATTTCATCATATATTTCTCATCAAGTACATAAATGATAGTTACATCAAGTTACATCATAGACTATATTAGTATGGTGAACACTAAGGTTCTTCTTCTTTTCTCGCCTCCACTAGTGGATGAGAACATGGTTGAAGCGCTTTACCACCCAACCATGAAGCTTACACGTCCCTGGTATTCTTTCAATTTGAAGAATGCCCAACCCTGCATGAAAATTTTAGCAAGAGAACAACCTACAAGGTGGAATTTGGTGTGTGCCCAACATGCACATGCAATTTCTATCTATATTCTAGAAAAGAAAGTGTAAGATCTATGCTAGGAATGACAAAGAGTGAAATCACAAAGCTCACTCATACATACATAATGAACAATATTGCTTGGCCAAGCATAAAAGTGTGTTGCAACAACATCAAACAATAGCTTATGGTAAAGAAAACCTATACTCTCTTACTCCATTTCAACACCCCTCCTAGAAGGTAACTTTCTAGTAAACAACTATCTACCCTCTAGCAGCAACTACCCATAGATGCTCTAGTCAACTAAGGTATCACTATTGTGTTTCAATATTCAATTTACTTCCTTCATAAATGTCTATCAAATTGTAAAGAAAGCTCAATCTAAAATATATATATTTATGATTCATGGAGTATTTCATCATTCAGTCACTTCATTCTTATGACTAATCTCTACTTTCATCTCAAGCATTTTTCCATTAAAATGAAAGTACTAAAAGAAAATAAAAGAAGGTATGTCACAAGTATATGTATGTACATAGACAAATTCTATGTGCATACACATATATGAACCTACTAATGTTTGAGTTTGTGCATACATTCTGAAAAAAATTATTAATTCAAATTTGTGAACATAGATAGTATTCTATTTTACCTTTCATTGTCAAGTGAACAGTGCAGGCCTTACAGTTCATACATACTGTTGAGCATACATTTACTTTTTCCTACTAAACAATTGCAAAACTAGTTATTTTCTTATGTACATTCTTGGCTTAAGCAGAAGAAATATTGTTCCTATTATATGGTTATAAGCAAGCTGCTCACATATGCACATTCATCATTTTAACACTTATAAATCAAATAGAGTTGCAATGCAAAAAAACATTCATATTCCCTTTTCTACAATTCATTTATATGAAAAATCAATAGTATCATTGCTCTGTTACAGATCTCTAGCTGTTCTTATAAGAAGTGTTCACTTTTACAACCATATGGTTAACTAACACTTAGAAGAAACAATATGATTCTTTCTCAATGTACGAAACACATTGAAGTAAAAATATGCCCTATAACATACATAAGGACAGTATGTCAATATTCAAAAAAATATTCTTGCCTAATAGGCTATAACATAAAACTATGGTTACTCTGAGTTAACCATTTCCTAATGGTCAAGATCATCATAAACATATTTGAAATTCTGCCTATGTAATTTACTGTCTTTTACCATGCATACAAGGGTTTTCTACATGTAGGCCTTGATTTCATTTCAATATGGTTTTCATTCCACCGTCATTGTCGAACGGGGTCAACTTCATAGCAAGGAAAACCTACATACATTCAAGGCTTAAAAAAATAAACACAACCCTTCCCATCTATTGTTATCGTCCCATTCAATAACAAGGTTCGATATGAATTTGCATTAAAATACAATATTCAGAGGGATCCCATATTTCCCCTGGATCATAGTCGATCCCATATAAAATATAAAGGAATTACTTGCATTGTCATCAAATTTATTTCTGATAGCCCTATGAGCTCAACATTTACAAATTGCAAGAGTTTATGACTAGCTCATGAAGCATTATGAGCCTTGGCCAACCACTAGGGTGGTGAATAGTCATAAGAAATAAATTTATAGGTTTACAAACCCTTTTCTAAGGGAATCCTTTATCGATCCACATCACTGCTTATTCATAGAGAGATACAATAAAATGGTGTAAAGAATATGATAGCCATCGGATGGCATGCTCATGTGAGCGGCCTCAAGGAAGAACCACCTGAGCTTATCATTCTATGGCTTGACTTAGTGCATTGAACTAGATGCACAACTTCCTAAAAGAAAGATCTCATACATATAATGCAAACAAGCGACCCATAAAGGTTGATACTATGCCATTCGGCCCAAGGCCATGGCTTCTATCAAATTTACTCACAAAATAATGAAAGCAATCGATATGCAAAATGAAATTGCTATCATTTGATAACAATGAACGAAAGAATAGGAAAGAAAATGAGTTTATATCACTTGCATGGTCTGTATTAATTCAATATCGAATTGAGTTAGCTATCTATGGATTTTTCCTTCAACCTCCTTTGCGTTTTCCTTTCTACGACCCAACTTTTCCTGTGTTCTTTCTTTGCCACACTACCTATGTGTTAAAAAATGGAAACAATTTTATATTCTTGCATGCCCAGGGTGGAGGCATTTTGGCCTTGCTGCTTGCCACCACACAATTCAATTATAGCCATTAAATTCATGGTAGGCCTTACTTCCTTCATCATATTTTTTTTAATTATCAACCTGATATTAGTATGCCATCGATTATCATTTGAATTTGACACACATATACATTTGAATATGCATTCGAATATACATATATATATGTATGTGCATATATATACATAGTATATAGATATTCATATTTCTATGATTATTTAAATGATTCCATACTCATTTACCATACTTTCTACATTTGCATATACACATGTACATATACATACATACATATATATATATGTATGTATGTATTTGAATCTTATGTACATGCATGTATATATATATATATATGTATATGTATATATATATATAAATACATATTTATATATACATATTTACTTCCATGTATAATTTTTTGTTATGGCTTACAAGTTCCATACAATATTACCTTCAATAGGGAACTTAAATTCAAATTCGAGCATCTCTCTCTCTATATATATAAAGAATTTTTTTTTTCTTCAAACACAAAGTTTTAAATGGACAAATTTTTATATCTACAAGCCATATATTTTCAAACATGGTAATAGTTCGAGTCAAGAAATTATCATTCTTTGATATATGCAATTTGATTTAATTGCAAGTCATCATGCCCTTCTATAGTGTGTGCACCCAGATTCCATCTGACTTATCATTCGATCGGGCTAAACAATCCTACATCAAACGTGTTCTCATCCTTCAACCTATCACCTTGCAACAACACACACTTGCACTTGAAAATTGATTAGTAACGTTCAATTCTTGATGACATAAAAAAATAACAGCTTTCAGAATTTCGTAAAGTCAACATTAGTCAACTCCTCATATTCAACATGAAAATATTCTAGAATGTCCATTTAATATTATTTAATTGAATTTCATCAATAATTCAATTTTCCATATGTAAATAAATATGTAATAAAATTGGGTTATGACATAATATAGTCACTTAGCTTATTGCCCCAAGCTTCAGATAAAGTTGTCATTACTATGTGTAGTTCTTGAATATCCTTTAAATGTGGATTGGCATTCCATGAATCTACCCAAAAGTCTATTTTATCTCCTCTATGAACTTCCCAGGAAATATAGAGTGTGATGAATTTCCTACAGGAAATTAGGAAGTTCCACATGGTAGATCCATCTGTCAGATTTGATATAGTTAGAATTCTTGTTGGGTCCACACTGTCAAGGTATTTTTCCTACATTATCTGGCACCATTTAGTTTTTGGTCTAGAGTACATTTTCCATATGAACTTTTCTCCAAGAGCCAAGTTTCAGTTAGATATATTGTGGAGACCTGCACCTCCTTTGAGTTTGTCAAAATACATATTATCTAAGGACATTAGGGGTATCCTTTTTTGGCTGTTCATGTTTCCTTTCCAAAGAATTTTTTTGATGATTTTCTCTATTTGCTGAATAACTGATCTAGGGGCCTTGAGGACTTCAAAGAAATAGTTTGGTATGGTTTCCAAGACATATTTTATTAGCAAGATTCAACCTGATAAGGTTAGCCATCTATTTTTCCATGCATGGATACTTGACTTGATCCTTTCAATCACTTTGGTCTAGTATGAGATCTTGTTTCCTCTGATGAAAAGGGGAATTCCTAGATAGGTATCAAGAAGGTCTACTTGGTGGAAGCCAAGAGTTCTGATGATTTTCCTTTTGATGGATGGTTGTGTATTAAAAACATAGATTTTAGACTTATTTGTGTTCATTTGCTACCCTGATCTTGATGAATTTTTTTCAAAAAATTCTTTAATTTGATTGGCTTCTAAAAGAGTATATTTACCAAATAAGAGGGTTTCATATGTAAAAAGATAGTGCATAAATTATTTTCTTGTGTTATGAATATGAATCCCTTGTTAGAGGCCTTGGACATGCTTGTTAGTTATTGTTCTCCTTAAAGCTTCTTCCATGATGATGAATAAAAAAGGGGAAAAGGGGTCCCCTTGCCTAACCCCTTGAGTGGTATTGAAGAAACCTATAGGTGTCCCATTGATGATGATAGAGAATTTAGCCCTTGATAGGCAAGAAAGAATCCATTTGCACCATTTATTGCTAAAACCAAACTTTTCCAATACTCTGATTTGGAAGTACCAATTCACCTTGTCATATGCTTTCATCATGTCCAATTTGATGATGAAAGATGTCAAATTGTTAGAGTGAATGGAATGAAGGGACTCATGTGCAACCAAGGAACCTTCATATATTTCTCTTCCTAGTACAAAAACTCCTTGCTCCTTTGATATGGTTTTGGGGATTAGAGGTTGCAATCTGAGATACATTTCCTTTGTGAAAAATTTTTAGATTGTGTTACATAGTGAAACTGGTTTGAAATCAGCAAACATTTTTTGGTTCTTTTAGTTTTGGAAGTATGGCTATGTTTGTAATGTTAAACCGCTTCAGCATTGTACTAATTTTCCTTGATTCCTGTAGAGCCATTAGCATTTCAAAACCTAAAAAGTATTAATTTTTTGGAGAAAAGTCGTTGTGAAGCTGTCTGAGCCTAGGGCTTTATTTGGGGATAGTCAAAAAACTACCTTTTTTAGTTCCTCTAGAGTGAATGGCTTCATTAGACTTTGGTTTTATTCTTCAAAAATAATGTTTGGAATTGCATATATTAATTATTGTGTGTCTTGATTGGTCTACACTGAGTTATTCTGTGGAGCAGATAATAGATTGGTAAATAATTTCACTCCCTCCTCTAGTATCTCATCTTCCTTTGTAATTTAGTTTCTTGTAGCAACATTTTGGATTGTAAAAACTGATTTGGAAGCCCTTTTAAGCTAAGCGGAGGCATGAAAGTATTTAGTGTTTTAGAGTTGGGATTTTATTTCCAACTTTTTGTGTTTTTTCATTTATGCTTCAATTTTTTAACTTTATATTTTGCAAATTCTCTATTCTATTTTTTATGGATATTATAATTTTTCTATGTTTTTTTATGGTTTTTTAAAATTTTATTTTTCTCTTTGGGGTTTTTCTTCTAATATGTTGTTTACAAGTTCTTGGTGATCTATGATTCTTTGCTAATTTGTGGTTGTAGGTTTCTTGTGTTCTTTAGTTTTTATCTTTTTTTTATAGATTTCCTAAGGTCTTAGAGTTGTAGTTGTGTCTCTTAAAGTGTTTCTTGTGTTTATCAGATTTATACATGTTTTTTATGAGTCGTGCATGTGTTTCTCAAAGTGGTGCCTGTCTTGCTCAGATTGTTGTTTGTGTTTCTCAAAGTTGTGCTTTTGTCTATTTTAATTTTTTTTCATAAGTTTTCCTAATTTTTATTTTTTATAACCTAATTTTTTATCAACTAACTTGGTGGTACAACTTGTTATCACCTATCAAAGGAAAACAAGAGAAACTACTAACATCTTTCTTATATATTTTCTTATCTAAGACTCTTTTTTCCACTAATCTAGGCACATTTTGATATCTTAAAGTTAATGAACACTTTTTTTATTTCTTTGGGTATGTGGTGTATATTCTCTCCTCTTTCACCTTTGTGTGATCTCCAGGATAAAAAACATCACTTACTCTCTTTTCTTTTTTCCATTATTATCCCAAGGAACCCAACATGTGTATGCTCTCCCCTTGCATTGTATGTGATCTTGGGTGACCAAAAACACTTGGTTCATTCCTTCTAGGAGGCTTACCTAGGTATTTGATCACCCTAGGTTACAAACTCAACTCCCATGTTCCAACAAAGTATAAATATCAAGGGGTGAATTGAAAGAAACCCCTCTTAGAAGTGAAATCTAGTCAATCTAGGCTAAGCGTCCAAGAACTTTATACCTTGGAGAAGTGAAGGTGAAGAGTGGGTTACCCTCTCCTCCTAACTATTTGGAATTATTCCCTTTCATCTATGGATTTGGCTTCACGTACCCTTGATGTATTTAGAGGACTCCTTAGCAACCTTGTTCATCCTAGAATACGACCTTTCAACTATTTCTTAGTGTGGCACAAGGTTCAGTATCAAGCCTAAATTTACTCACCATATACCTACCTAATTATAAATATAAATTATTTTGGAAAGGTGTTGAAAGACTCTAAATAAAGGGAAAATGTGAGCCCTTGTGCCACTAGATCCCCACCTATTGACTCTTGAAAGATATTTCCTTACACTATCTTGAGGTATTTTATTGTGTGGGACTACACTAAATTAACACTCATACTTGAATAATATATGATTTTTCAAGTACTTGGTATTTCTTCTTTTGTTAAACTGGTGCATATCTATCTTCCAAATGTTCCTCAAGACACTTTGTTTGTTTATGTTCTTTCAAATCTATCTCCTAGTCAAGAAAGAAAAACCTTCATCCCAATCCAGTCAATCTCCCAATATTTTCATCCAAATCCATTTATCAAATCCCTCATCTTATCCTAATAATACTTAATCACCCTAATCATCTCATCATAATCTTCCATAATCATCTCTAATTATCCCCCTAATCATCCATCTTGTCATAATCATCCCCAATTATCCAATCCACATAATCCCAATTATACTAATCATCCAAATATATCTCCAATCCATCCCTTATCCATCATTTAATAACATAATCCTAAATAATTTTCCTAATATAATCAAGGTCCTAATCACCATCCATTCATTTATCTCTCGTAATCCATATCAAAATCCACTTCTCTTAATCAAGTTTCACCATTCATCTTTGTCCTAATCATCCTCTATCTATTATAATCCTCAATCCACATCCCTCATCATAATAGTAATCCAATCCCCTTATCATCCTAATCCCATTCTTACCAAATCCTAATCTAATCCATCTACACTTCCAAATTAAATCACCCATTATCCATCTATCTATCTTAATCAAGCTTTCAATCCCTAACCTTTAATCAAAAATCATCCTTTGAACATCAAAATTTGGTTAAGAACTTGATTTCCTTTATACCCCATATCCTTTCATCATCATGAAAATACTTCACCCATGAATCTTTTCCCTAATTCATTGTCATCCATTTCAAATCCAATCTCCCAATAAGAAATCAAGACATTAAGTTTATCCCATCCTTAATCAAGAATTTCTTAAGAATGCTAATCTATCTTAAGTATATTTATCAAATCCCATAAATTTCTACTTAATAAATTTTCCTATCTTAGGTAGAAATCAAATCCAATAAACTCTTACTTAATAATATTAGTCTATCTTAATTATAAAGAATCATCCTTTATTAAATTAAATCATTTTATGGTCTTTAAATTTAATCCACAATAATCCATCGTCCTTTATCTTCAAAATCTCATCCATATCCAACCTCAATCCCCATACAATACATCACCTAATCCTAAACCAAAACTCATAAATAAACATCATGAGTTCTAGTTTGACAAAATATTTATGGAAGTTAAAGCACCTATGTCAAACCCCATTCCTTAAATCATACCAATCCAAAATATCCATGCCTCAATGTTATCCAACCTTCACCTATTCATATATCTCACCCCAACCTACTTACCAAGTCCCCAACCTACTTACCAAGTCAATACCATAACCTCATACCCATCTACCATATCTTCATCCATGCCACCTCAATAAACTATATCTAGTCCCAATCCATCTCCTATTTCTTGTCCTTCCCCTTCCTTTCACAAGGGAAACCAAACCCCCATCCCAAGTTCCCTTCCAACCCCATTCTCATCTTATTCCCCATCCTTGCTTCCCTCTTATCTCTTACCTATATATACTCTTCATTAAACATCCATACTTTCATATTTAACCTTTTATAAGGCCCTCATTACCTCCATCCTCCAAGCTATCATTCTAGTCCCCCAATCCATAATTATAACCCTCAAACTAATCCTAGTCATCCAATCCATAATCCTAATCCCCCATCTAATCCTAAACTATTTACTCTTTAATATTTATGAGGACTAGTTGCAAAGAAGACTAAATCCGTGCCCCAAATAAATTTGTACAATCTCCCCATGTCATGTATCCACCTCCAACTCCTTTAGATCAATACATACCCCTATCTTTCAAATATATCTTAGGACCTTGTATTCCAAAGCTCAATCCTTTATCCCTTCCATCTATTTGGGTCCCTATATCCCAATACCAATTCCTTCATTCATTCCATCCATCTTGGGTCCTTACATTCCACCACCCATCACTCCAATTTCAAAAACCCTTCACCCTATTTATCCATCACCTCAAATCCCAAATCAATATAAAAAATACACTCATTCTTGAAATACATGCTAAAAAAAATACAAATATGATCCAAAAGAAAAAATATAAATCCCAAAGGACACAAAGGCCCACAAAGAATCAAAAACCAAAATAAAAATTGAGTGGATTCCCAAATTACTCATAGAAGAAATACATCCCAAAGCACAATCCAAATTAGCATCCAAACTTATTGATCTAATGGCTTCATCAAATCCTAAGTACCGTAATCCTCCATCTAATCATCCTACATCTTCCAAATCCATTTTGAAACCTTTTGTCACAAAATCCATTGTCCTAATTGCTCCATCATCTTTTCCATCCATTTTGGGCCCTTATGTCCCAAAATCTATGCCCACTCATTCATCTAAATATTCAATTTTACAATCCACTTCTCTACACCATTGCCACCCTTCAAGGTGTGTGTCAATGTTGCTCTTGAAAATATTTCCATCAACTCATCCACAAGTATTCCAACACCTAATCCATCATTCAACATCCATCCCTCATCATCCCCCTTTACTCCAATTATTTGCAGAAGTCCTTATATTTTGCATCATGTCATCATTCCACCAACATCTGTGAGCATACCTCCACTTTCCATGATCTATTGCAGTACATCTTCAAGAGATATCGATGGAACTAGACACTTGATTCCTTCCTCCATATCCCTATCATCCATCCACCATCTCCGAAATCTACCTATCCACATCCTTATCCTCATCCTTCTCCATCATTTCTATTCCAAAAATCCAACAACAAAAAAAAAGAAAAAAGAAAAAAAAGTTAAGAGAAATCATTTCTCCAATGGTGAAAACCATTCTTATGGCACCTTGGGAAAGTCCCATGAATGAAAACATAGAAAATATGTTTCATGTTTAATCCCCTATCTTCTTGCACTCTATACTTATGGGAAGACTTCAACCATGCTATCATATCCACTCATCCTACCCAAATTTATCCTCCACCATCCCTCATCCCCTATCTATCATCCTATATAAGTCCATCCTCCCTTTTCCACCTTTGATCTTGGCAAGGATAAGGATATTTATAAGTATCATGTACCTTATATATCATCATCCTATCCATGTTTCCCAATACCCTTCATCCCATATATCTCATCCTATCCAACTCCATCCTCCTTTCCCATCTTTGATCTTGATAGGAAAATAGTGGAAAATATATATAGTATTCCACCTACCACATCTTATCTTATTCTCCACTATCCACATCTTCCACAATCCCTCATTCCTTATCCATTATACTATCTAAATCCATCCTCCCTTTGTACCTATGATCTTGATATAACTAGGGAAAAATATATTTACATACCTTGGATACTGAAAACCTTAGTTCCTCCAACATCCATATCCCTTATTCACTATCCTCCTATATCATGCATCTATTATTATCTTCCATCTAGGATTGCACTTTCTCTAGAGTGGGGAATCTTACTCCTTTGTAACATATTCCTTGGATCTTCATCCTCATATCCATCCATTTAATCCTTCTCACTCCTAGCTAAGTTATTCATCCATCTTTACTAGTCCTTGGTCCTCCTTGTCATTAGATCCCATCCATTCTTCTATCCTATCATATGCTTGTATCCATTTATCCTCCATCCAATCAATTTATCCTCCTATCCATCTTTTACCAAGCCTTGGTTTTCCCTTGTCATTGGTTCCTCTATTCTAACCATCATATCCTCCATACAATCATATCATCATATCCTATCCAATCCATTTATCCTCACTTCAACCCAATACTATCTCATCTATTTATCCACTATCTATCCTTCCAATCTAAAAATACCAATCCATTCCTATAATATATCTCATCATCTTAAATAAATCCATCATCTTGATCCAAATAAGTTGAAATTAATTGATCCATTATAAAATTATCATCATAAGGATGTATCCTTCCCAATCCAAGTGTTTTTCTTATCATTAGCAACATAATCCCTAGGATGTGCATTATTCTTATCATTAACTTGGTTATCCTTATCATCATCATCAATCAATCAATCAATCAATTGATCAATCAATTTTCAACTTGATTATGGGCATAATCCTAGTTTATTTTTGGTTATCTGTGCATGATTTCTTTTTTTTATTAGATAAGCAAGGAAGGGCCCTAATCTGTACAATAGCTAACAACAAAGAAAAAAAATTCAAAGAAATAGACTGGCAAAAATAACCACCAGCCAAACAACAAATAACCTAAACAAAACCAACACTAGCTAACCATAAAAGATCATATATAGGCACACAGGCCTAAAACAATTTTACCATCAAGCCACACATACCACTTATCATCACCGAAAACATTGATAAAAACTATACTATCATAAGGTCATAGGACATATTATCCAAATAGTCTTGAAAATATAATTATAAGTCATAGTGAAACTATTAAGAATAGTAGCCATAGTCTTGTTTGTTGTGTGTATTATCATTATTTGCATTTATCATTGTCTTTGCATCATATTTCCACAAGGAAATCATGATCTTCCATATCATGGTGTTATAGGAATATGTTTGCATTTGACCTTTTGATTATGCACTCAGTACATTTTCATCCTTGTTCCTTATACCTGGTGCATAATGCCAAGTATAATATCAAATCTATGTTTCTTATACAATTGCATCATGATGATCATCCATCCTTCCTCTCTATCAATATCTTCATCATCCTTATCTTCTCCCATCCATCCTTATTTAGTTCCTCCTTTCATCCTTAATCCTCTAACTCTCTCATCCATTGCGAGAGCATACCCATGTTATTTGAACTCATCTATCCTCTTGAGTGGTAATACCTAACTCCCATTCTTTTAGTGACCCGATAATCATGCCACTAGTTCCTATCCCTTTTTATCCACTACATTTTATTCTTCTTTTATATAGTTCACCACTTATTACATTTGTGACATCATATCAAAGAGGAGAAAAATCTAGACACCTAAAAAATTGGCCATACCTAACCACACTTGACTTTACCCCATTCTAGCCATTTATTAAAAATATTCATTATTTATTTTATTTATTTATTCTTCACCTTTATCCCACACTTCAATTAAATAAATATTTATTATTTATTTATGTATTTTATCCTTCACCTTTATCCCCCACTTTAACTAAATAAATTAATTTACCCTTCCACATCACCCTTCTCCAATAATTAGTTAAATAATTTTATTATTATTTAATTAATTACTGAGAGTCAAATGACTAACTAAGATGTTTTCTAGATTCATTGAACCTAAACACTTGCCACAAAATCCAAACTAACTTTTCATCTCATCCATCCATTTCATACTACATCTCCAAATCCCAACAATTCACATAAGGATATGTCCTAATGCATATCCTAAACGTAGCCCTTATCCCTCATGTGAAACTTGTCATATGACTACAAATTTTGATCCAAACCCTAATCCTCAATCAATCCTAACCATCTATTAATCTATCTATCTTGGCCCTTGATTTTTCTTTTGGAGATTCTATAAATGAGAGACCTCTCATTCCATTTAAGAATATTATATCTTCATATCCTTATGTTTTTCAATTTTGTATTGAACCCACCATTACCATAGCCTCATATATCCATTTAATCATTCATTATATCAATCTTATCATCATGTCATTGGTTTCATAAGAAACTACATTCCTCCATTGACACATCAAAAGAGCAAATAAAGTGGAGATAGGGTGCACTCTACTTTACCTCTATCTAAAGAGAAAGAATGGTTTTAGGTGAAGGTATTGTACGTGTATTGCATTATCTTCTATGTTATTTACCTTTTATAGTTTTCTTGCCTTCATGCATCATATTGTAAGAGTTTTTATTGCAACATTTCTACCTTGCTTTCAGCATATCGCTTCATCATTCATCACAACACTTGATTCACCCATTCATCTCCTAGGACTTTATTGTCCATTCATCACTTAGGACACACATTATCACCTAATTCCTAACCATTTAATTAAATAATTACCAATTATTTAATTAATTCAAGTTAACATTATTCATCTATTTAATATGTAATTATCCAATTTAATTATTCATTTAGTTATCCATAATTATCTATAATTATTCATTTATTTATCTACATATTTATCTAATTATTTATTTATTTAGATCCAATTATTATTTATTAATAAATTAATTACTATTAATTTCCATCTCATGTGCACCAATAATTCAATTAATTAATTCCACCTCACCTAACTGATTACCTAGACTAATTAGTTCACTTAGACTTGCTCATAGTTCCACTCAACAATAAAATATCATTTAATCATCCATGAAATTAGTTAACTATTCCATGAAAATAGTCAACTCCCCTTCATTCTCTCATGCATTTAGTTAACTCCTCCATACAAGCAGCTAACTCATTAATTGGATATATTAACTCCCTAGTTATGTTTTTGATATGATAAGCATCATTTATAGGGTGTTATACCCTACATGAAGAGCCTCAAGGGCCAGAAAGTTCTAGAACAATAAAACATTAAAAAAACCTAAATACCAAAAAACATAACCAAAACAAGATGTAGATCAACAACACACATGGACCAACAACCAACCAGCAATAGATTAGTTGGCTTTTTCCCAGTTCTTCGACATCAGCTGAACCATATCATCCCCAACCCAATTAGGGTGGTCCTTAGTATTTTTCATCTCCAACTCTTCCTTCATTGCAGCCAATATGGTACTAGTGACAAAGTGGATCATCCTGACCGTGAAGCGAGTCAACCCATGCATTTTTTTGTCCAGGATGTCCAATCTCTCTTTCAGTGCACCAACCTCCTCCCCACAGCTCATAGTGTACTTAGGAACATTCTGCTCCATCCCCATCAGCTCCAAAGAGTGGAAGGTCGACACCTCTGCAGATCACCACCTAAGTCAGGAACCGACGGGGGCCCTCTAGCTTTCTCACCAATCTCATCCTCTGACACCACCTCCATACGGCTATCCTTGCTATCCGATAGCTCCTCCTCGGTGTCCAGGTCTCTAACATGCACTTTCATTTTGTTCTTAGCAAGCCTACTTGAACATCTTATAATTGCATCACCACCAGCAACCACAGTTTCCACCACCACCGTATCTACCAAGGAATTCTTGCTGACAACATGCTTTCATTTAATCGGAGGCACCTTCTCCTCCTTACAGTTCTTCTTCAGACTAGGATTACCAGGAGTCCTAACAGGAGTAGACTTAAGGTCACATAGGCTAACCACCGCACTGGCTTGGGCAAAACCCTCAATACCTTTGAGTTTTTTAGTAGGAGGGTTGGGTTTCTCAGCATGAACTGGGTGATTCTTTTTAACAGGGCCTTTAGACTCGGCCGAAGATAATTTGTGCACAATGGGGTTCTCAATTTCTTAAATACGAACGACCGAAATAGGTTTAGGAAGGCATAGAGCAAGATGAAAATGGTAAAGTCTAAGAATAAGACCTTGATGGAGCAGAAGAGGAGTAGGCTCATTTGGGTTAGCAGCGACTAAGGAAATATAGTTTTCAATAGAATTTTTGAGGTCAATCAGCAGGAAAAAGGGCAAGCTCAGAAGAACTTTGAGAAATAAAATTATTTTAATAAAAAGATTAAAATAATTCTCAACTCTCTCATGCTTGTCACATAAAATCATTAGTCTCCCTAATCATGGATCAAATTTGAGATTCCAAATTGAAACCTAGTCATTCATCATATTCTCTTAATAGTCTATAAATCAAATCCATTTCAAATTTTCTATCAAGAATTCATTTTGTACCCAAGTTTTGTTAATTTGATATCTAGAGAATGCTAAGATTATTTTATCAAATCAATCACCCACATCACAATGAAAAAAACTTTACATTCAAATCAACCTAAAGTTTTTATGTGAATTTTTTGTTGAATTGGTTTTTTCTATGAATATATCCTATTTAAATCACATTAATTTAAAGAAAATATTATAATATTCACAATAAAGGGAGGATGATAGAAAATCACACCCATGATTCAATCACAAGGGCCTATCCTTGAAACAACACTACAAAAATAAAAGGGTCAAGCCCAAAAAAATAAATTAAATAGCCATGGATATGTTGAGCATATGAGGATCTTTATCATCAACTTTCCCCAAAATATCATTGAGGGTAGAATCATCAATTGGATCCTAGCCAGTGAGAGCACTATCTTCTACATTCTCCTTTGGAGGTAGCTAAGTGTGAACCAGAGAGATGGAAAGCAACACATGAGGAAATTTTTTGGTGTCCATCCAACCAATGTCCAGTCTAGGAGAAGATGGATGTAAGGGTTGAGGTCATCCTCTATGAGTATTAGATTTTGTGGGATTTAGAGGCATAGGGCCACAAGAAAGACTCTTGATCTCCATGAATATCTTGTCTAGAAGAGTGTCTATGCCTACACTGACACCAATGAGGAGAAGTGGATTTGGGAGGAAATCAAGTAATAGTGCAAGGGGAATTATTCTAATGGTTTAGAAACTCTTGGAGATGTGCCACTTCAAGTGGAAATTTACTAGCTTCCACCTCAATTTACATAATAAAATTAGAGAAAATCATAGCTTTAGTATACAAAGAGTTTTTTTTATCAATAATGTTGTAATTAAACAATGCAACATTTCTATCCTTCCAAATCCTAAGTAAAATTTCCACCTTAAAAGTGCGTTAGATATAGGTAAACTTATGAGAGAAATTAGTCCAATCTCCAAGAAGAATCATGTTCCATGAGAAGGAAGTAGGCCTTAAGGGCCTAAAGAAATCATGAATCCAATTCCAAGCTTCTTGGTCCCAATGAAAAAACTAGAAGAGATGCTTGAGTGACTCAATTTGGCCATAAAAGGGGAAATTTGGAGTTAGAATTCCCATGTGAGTGAGATGGGTCCCCATAGGAAGATGTTGGTACAATAGACACCAAGAAAAGTGAGCTAGCTTAGGCTCAAGCATAACATCTCAAATGCCTTGGAATCATTTTTTCCCAACAAGAGGAATATAGTTTCCAATGAAAGTTAAGTTGATCAGCCATATGAAAGTGAGGAAAGAGCCAAGAGTATCCCTTGGAATGCCTAGAACTCTAAAATGGAGTTTCCAAAAAACATTTCTATACCTTCCACCAAGGCTTAAAGCACCACACCCAACTTATAAATTGAATGTGAGGGAATGGAAGAAAGAATCATCTGGTAAGTCTTTGAATCATGGTTTGTGATTTTTTACTTTAGTTTGAAATCCAACCAAGGAAGAAAGTTCTTGGTTGTCAGATGAATAAAATCTAACAAGGTTTAGGCTCTTTTTTTGAAAAAAATTAGAGCCTGATTCTAAGGTAAGTGAGCCAATGACCTCCATTGAGAACTAAAGAGTTGGGACCACAAAATGGAGTATTAATTAATGGATAGACCATTGAAAAATAATCTCCAGCCCAAAAAATCTGAGGTTTGAGGGCTTCCTAGGATTTTTAGATACTTTTGATAACATAAGTGCCTTGAACTTGAATTTACTCCATGGTTAGAAGAGTGTCAATATCTAGGCCCTTCCTAGCTAGATGACCATGAGGAAGGCCATGGCCAATAAAATGGTGAACAAGAATTTTGTAGGCCTCATTGCCAATGAGCACCCTAATTATCCACTTGACACACAAAGCAGTGCCTTGTATGTGAATATAGATAAAACTAAGACCTCCAACCTTCCATAGAAAACAACATAATTCTTATACTACTCAATGAAAGCCATGATGCCATCACTGGAAACCCAAAGAAAGTCTGATGATATTTCCTATCTTTAGGTATGAAGCCTTGGGGGGAACCCTGCAAGTGGAATAAAAATGTGGTTTCCAATATCTTGGAATAAATTTGAAAATTACCATCCAAAGAGAGAGGTTTGGTGATCCAATGTTGAAGCTTCCTTTCCATTCTCGCAAGCATCACTTGCCAAAGCTTGAAAGGGTTAGAATGGAAAGAAAAAGGTATGCCCAAAAATCAAAATATTTCTCCACGATCAATCCATTTCTAATTAAAAGAGTCCAGCCAAGCAGGCTTAGGCAGAAATTATTGTCTATAACATAGGGTCTTATGTTATTAAATATTGGAGTTGGAGGCTTGAAAAAAATTTCAAGGCACTTGTAGGCCTAAATGATATTATCTTCTTCCTCACAAAGAGTGAGGAAAGAATCATAAAAAAAAATGACCGTTAACCAATTATTGGTTAGAATTAGAAAGAGGAATCCCCTTGATATGGAATTGGGAAACAACTTGAGTAAGAAGGTAGCCAAAATGTTAAGCGAATAAAACATAGAGAGCCAAGGCAAAAGGGAACCCTTGTCTAATCAATCAAAAAATTCCAAAAGAAGGAGACTGTTGACCAGAAAGATTAATGCAAAAAGAATCATTTGCACAAATCATTTGAATTCATTGGAGAAATTGTAGGCAAAAACCAAGCACTTGAAGCATGGCCAAAATAAAAGGTCATTCAATGCAATCGTAAGCCTTAGAAAAGTCAATTTTAATGAAATTGATGGTTGCAAAGAATGTTAGACCCATTACATTCCTTCCCAAACTGCTATAATGTTATCTAAGATAAATATGGACTTGATAAATCATTTCAATTTAGGTCTAAAAATAATTGGAAATAGAAAACATAGCTTTAGATCCAATGCTTTTGCAATGATATTTTAGGAGATTTTCAATAAAGTGATAAGGTGCCAATTGTAGATATCCTCCAAGTCACTAGTTTGAGGTATGAATTTGATATTACCCATGATTAAATTTCCTTATGAACTAGTTTGCATGGATTCATGGTACACATTATGAAGGTCACTCCCAACTATGTCCCAATAGGTATTGTAAATTTCACAAGGGAATCTATAAAGGCCAAGATCCTTGTCATGAACCATAAAGAAAATAATCTCCTTAAGATCACATTGGGTGAGGAGTTGGTCACAAAAAATGTGTTGAGAATTTGACAACCTATTAGGTACAACCTTAAGACATTGTTGTAAGGAAAGATATCTTGTAGGAATGTAATCCTGGGCAACAAAAATACTCATAATTTTGGACAAAGTCTTGGAGAACATCAAGTAACTCTTGGAAGATTTGATGACCTTCATAAATTTTCTTGATGGTATGAGAAGTGTAGCGAGCATACAAAGCCTTAAAAAATTCCTTTGAGACTTTATCACCTAGTTTGAGTCAATGCAACCTAGCTTTTATCTAAGCACCTTGAGTAGTATAGGAATCTACACTTTTCTTCTATTGTCACAATTGGGCTAGATAGAGTTGGGTGGTGGAATAAAATGGTTGAGCTTCTAGACTAAAGGTGGCTAGGTGGACCTCCCAAGAAGTGGCTTCATATGAGTGATGATGAAAGTAGGCTAGCTAACGCTTGTAGATGTAAATAAATTGGGTTATACAAGCTATGACATCATTCCACCACTTGATCAATCAAATACCATGAAGGGGACATGGTTCAAGATTCCAAACACATTGGATATGAGTAGATGTGGCCTTGTGATTTAGCAAAGAAGAAATAAGAAAGAACTTCATATCTTTGGAAGATGCAACTTGTCATTCATTGTGAAACCATATGGGGAAGTGGTCAAACAAGATAACTTCCACCAATGGCTCAATGGGTAAGGAATAACAAATAGAAAAGGTAAATGATAGGATGAGTAGGAAAGGGAGCGAAGGAGAAAATTTCAAATCTATAGAGGATGAGGAAGATGGAGAAGGGGATTTAGAGGATGTGGATCAGGATCTGCCTGGTGTGGTTGTGGTTGCATTATTTTTGGAGTCTAGGTTATTTGTGGTTGTTTTGATATCAATGCCTAGAATGGTTATGGTTGCTCTAATACCTAAGATTAGTATAATCATGGTTCTAGTATTGGAGATTATTTTTTTCTACTATTAGAATAACTACCTCAGCTTGGTTTTACAATTTGTGTTGTGCATTGTTGATCTTAATAGGGTTTTGTTATTATTATAATATAGGATGCACCCACCCTTTTTTCTATTGCAAGGGTCATTTCCTTGCAATTTGTTCTTCCCCTAGCTGGTGGAGAATGGGTTTTAGAGAATGTGGATAGGCATCTGCCTGGTATGGTTGGGGTTGTTAAATGTTGTTAGTGCCTGGTGTGATTTTTGATAGGATGAGCGAGAAAGGGAGTGAAGGGGAATATTTCAAATTTTTAGAGGATGAGGAAGATGGAGAAGGGGATTTAGAGGATGCAAATGAGGATCTACTTGGTATGATTGTGGTTGCAATGTTGTTGGAGTCTAGTGTGTTGGTGGCTATTTTTTTGTTGGTTCTTGGAGCATGGTTATGGTTGCTCTGTTGTTGAAGATTGGTGTAGTTGTGGTTCTATTGTTGGAGATGCTTTTTCTTTGCTATTGGAATGACTGGCTTGGCTTGGTTTTGCAATTTTTATGCATGTTGTTGAGCTTGGTAGGGTTGTTATTGTTATAATACAAGATGAGCCACTTTTTTTTTTTTGGTGCAAGGGTCATTTCCTTGTGGCTTTTCCTTCCCCCATTTGGTGGAGAAGGGTTTTTAGAGAATGTGGATGGGTATCTACTTAGTATGGTTGAGGTTTCTTTGCTTTTGGTGCCTAGTGCGATGGTGGTTGTTCTATTATCGATGCCTAGTATGGTTCTGGTTGCTCTACTATCAGAGCTTGGTGCAGTTGTAGTAGTTTGTGAAACCATCATGTTGCTTGGTTTTGGGTTTGTTTCTTTGGAGCTTGGTTGTGTGGAGCAGGACTACTTCCTACTTTTACCTATGTATGTAGGTATGGATGGGGATCTTTATTCCCAGTTTTTATTTTTAGGAGGGATTTTTCTACTCTTTTTTTGAGATCTTTTTCTACTCTACCTATAGAGGTGGTATATTTTCCTATTAAGGTGGATGATATTTGAGTTGAGAAGATGATCTTGTTGGGAGATTTTTCTACCCTTATTTTAGTTTAATTCTCATTTCTCCTATTGAGGTGGAGGTTGAGAATGGGAGGTCTTTGTCTACTCTTCCTATGGAGGTGAAGTATTCTCCTATTATGGTGGAGAATATATAAATGATAAAGTGAAGTTATTTATTGGGAGCTTATGCTACCTTGCTTCTATTTGGTTCTATTTTCTCCTATTGAGGTGGAGGTTGATAAGGATGATGAGATCAATGTTCTACAGTCTATGTTTGAATATGGTGATTTAGTTGTTGGTTGGACTTGTTTATCTTATGTAGTGTTGTTTGTTTGATAGGGTTTCAAGTCCTTGTAAAACTTGGTTGTAAAGGGCTCTAGGGTCCCTTTATAACTTTTTCAATGTAGTTAGTTTGGTCTTGGTTATCTTCTTGTTGACTATTGTAGTTAGGCGATTGGTTGGCTCTGTTTTATCTTTTAGCAACATTATTTGTTATGATATGGTTTTGGGTCCCTTCAAAACCTATTTTTCCCTTAAAAAAAACAACTAGCAAAGGTGAAGAACTATTATGCTAAATTCATGGCATGATCAAGTCACTTTAAAAAAAAATAGGCTCAGATTGCAAGTTGGTCCATGTGTACCTAGGTGATTGACTAGAATGGTGGCTATAATTAGGATTAAAAGGCCCTAATTTATTGTGCATATAAAACCAAGGCTCTCTTTTGCCAATTTTCCAATGCATGGGAAAATTTCAAATTTATCATGGGACTCTCAATCATACTGAAATCCCCACACAAGACCCAAGTGGTGGATGGTATTGAATTAGTTATCCAATGCTAGAGGGTAGATCTTTCAATTGGAAGAATAAACATTAATCACCCCAAAGGAATGATTAGTCATATGGAAAAGATCCCAAACTACTAAATTAGTGGTGTCACATACATGATCAACTAAAAACTAATGTCATGTAGGCAAGAGAAAGGTGAAAACTTTGTTAGAGCCAACCTTTTAGTTGGAACAAAGAGAAAATTTGGAAGGCCAAATGACATGGCATGCAATAAAAAGCAAAAAACTAGACACTTTGACCTCCTAAAGGAAAATGATGTCTAATTTTAGGAATTGAGCATAAACATCGTGAAAATATTATTTCTAAGGGAGATTTGTGAGACCTTGCACATTCTAAGAAATATATTTCATTTAACAATCAAATGACATTTCCATGGGGAAAATAAATATTTTGAACCATAGTGTCAAGAGTAGCATAGCTACCAATTTGAACATTGAGATAGGTCAATTGCTTGTGTCATGACACAAACAAACCTTCTTCCAAATTCGTCAACGGGCTATAAGATCTCCTTTATCTCACCACTAGTGGGGAAGTATTTCAAACATGACTAGCCTAGGGTTTCAAAGAAACTAAACCAAGTTGGGAAGTAGAAATTATCATCGTGGTTGACAAAAATGTGCCAACTAGATTTGAAACTTATGGGAATAATTCTCCTTGCTCTAACGAGTTGGGTGTGGCTTTAGAATTACTAGTATTCTTATCTTTGTGTCTAACAATAGTAGAACAACCTAACTCCTCTTTTGGAGGATGTGGTAAACCCCTAGAGGGATGAGGTGCAAGTTTGAGGCATTGTGAGACCAACAGATAATCTCTAATCTTATGATTAGAGACTTGAAATTGATTAAAAGAGTTCAAAAGGTTGATACATTAAATTCTTTGAGAGTAACGAGTCTTGTCAATTTGAATATCCATATTTTATTTGAGGTCCTTTGAAAGGTCAATCTCAACATAGAACCAATGGTTAGGCCAAGCTGAACAAATATTTTTAGGTCCTACATAAATGAAAGAACCCACTAAGGAAGAAGGAAGTTCCAAAAAAGTAGAGGTAAACCTAGGAATTCCACCCAAATCAGCACACAAAGATAATTTTCAAATATAATTGAAAATTCATGGATCCAAGGTTTAAACATGAGTAAATAAGAACAAAAAGTTGATGGGCCTCAAGTGAGAACATCCTAGGCATGATTTACTTCAGCAAAATAAAAAAGAAAAAAAAATTGAAATGTTTTATATGGGGGTAAGTTGAATTCCAAGTGGGCTCTAGAATTTGGTAACCTAGTCTTGGAGAACACTTTTTGGGGGCCCTTCCCATGAGATATCCAAAAAGAGTGAAGTTCTCAATAAATTTATTGTATTCATCAAACTCTGGAACTAGAAGAACAATATTGGGAGGTGGGTCAAGATACTTACCTTGTGAAACACCTTTTTTGATAAATTTTTGAGGTTGTTTGGGTGAGGGATCCATGAGGTATTGTCATCAAGATTTCAAATACATTAGTAACAACTATGGATGATTGAAAAATTGAGGCCATTAAAAGGGGAAAAAAGGGGAAAATGCAATAGGACCATAATAAATGCAAACAAGTGCTACAAGGATCTTGCAAAAATATATGGTATGACATGCACACTACAAAGCCAAGAAACCCTAGCAAATCCCAGTTCCAAGTTTTCATCATGTTGAATTGGTTAGATTTTTTATGTTATTTCATTTTACATGCATACATGTACGACCAAAAAAAATTTAGTAAACAAAGTTATTTTTAAAATCCCTTTGTGAAAAGATGCATATGATGTTGAAGTTTTCTTAGGATATCTTTTATAATTTTTAATTAATTTTTTTTTTTTGGTAACTTAGAGGTATCCCCATGACCCTACCCAGCGATCCCCCTCGCCTTACCTTGGTCTTACAGACTGCCAAGTTGGGGTTCAAGAGGGGGTGAGTAGAGGCAAGACTAGTCCTCTGGGGGTACGCGCAGTAAGCCCCACCACACGTACCATTTGAATTTTTTACTAGTATTAAAGTATTTTTAAAAACCCTCATGTACAACCAACTTAATGTGACCTAAAATAGTTGTAATATGATTCTTTTATTATGTAGAGAATAATGTCTAGATTGGTCAAACATAAAAAAATTTCAAAAAAATCTTAAAATCAAAAGTTAATAAAAACATAGTAATATATGAAATTTTAAGTTTATGAGACTTTTTGTCTTAAAATTAATTAATAAATATAAAAATATGTTCAAAACAAAAAATATTCATTTACAAACTAGACATTGTTATTTGTAATGAGTTTCAATTTTCTCCAAAAAAATCTTTTAAAAGGTCATTAGCCATATTTTCAAAGTCAAATTTTACTCTTGCTACTATCATGACATTGTACCTATTCTAAAAGGAATGTATATGCATTTCATAAAAATGCTTACATGTTTAAGAACAAAAAGTTGAACCAAAATAAGTACTCATTCTAAAAGAGAATGCATTTAGTTTCAGGTTTCTATTCTTATGTAGGTACAATTTTTTTATGTAACATGTACGCATTCCTTACGAAAATTATTTTTCCCATGATACTTCCACTAAAAGTGGACTCAACTTCTTGAACTTACCTCGAGGTAACTTCATATAGATATTTGTAGGTGTGTCTTCAATATCATTATAGTTCCGTAAATTGTCAACCCTAAAAATTTTACACTATGTTTGGCTCCCCCTTATGTGCTTGGACCTAATTATGCTTATTATTTATCTATTTTATTATCATTTTTGGAAAATCAAGATAAAATTGAGAATTAAGATTAATTATTTATTTAACAACTTAAGTCCCAAAATAGGTTCGGTCTAGGGCATCCTTGCTCTTGACCATCCTATTTTGGCCCAATTTTAATATTTTATTTTCAGTATTACATATTTCAAAATTTAAATTTAGTTATCTTTTCAAAAGAATTACTGTGGGAAATGAAGAAATGCATATAGATATTTCTTTTTCACCATTTCAAACTAGGCAATTTGAATTTTAATTGAGCATCCTAAAAAGTAGTCAAGGCAATTCAAAAGCAAAATAAGCATCATTTTATAGCATTTTCATTAGTCAAGATTCATGTTAATAATGCATCATGTAAGATTTATTTTCATTGTGAGTACTAACACTTGTATGAACTTCAATCAAGTATCAATTTATCCTTGCATTATGGGTGACATGACTTCGGTCCATCAAGGAAAGCATGTTTGAGTGGTATGTTGTAGCACTTGTGATTTATTATTTATTTTATCCATTTGCCTCTACCCAACCTAGGGTAAGCACTCTTTATCCATCATCATAATCATTGTGGAGATGGAAACATCAAAACAGGGTTTGACTTAAGAAAGGCCCTACATGACACAAACCTTCTCTCCTCTTTTTCTTACAAGTGGCAGATCTAAAGTGGATTTGGAGAAGATTGAAGACTCAACATCAATATCAAGAATTTAAACACATACACTCATCAAAATTAGGGCAAGATCAATTATTTATCAACATACAAATTTATGAAGCCAAATCTGACAAGAAAGCACCTACAAATTGTAACTCACTGATACTTGATCACAGATTCTAGAAAGCATCATTCTTAGTCTAGGGTGTCCATGCCCTTGACCAAGAATTTTGTGTTCAAATTTGAATGATAGGTTCCTCTGAATCTACCCTCTACTTTGTTGTTCTCTATTTTTTCTTACCAATTTTGTGCTTTTTTGTATTTGCATCAGTTTACTATAGTTGTATAATTAACCTAGTTTACACTTTACAAAACCAAATCAATTCAATTACTAATCAACACAACCCACATCCCCCAAATGAGACCAAAACCCTGATCAATCATTTTGGCTCTTCCTTGAGGATAGTAGTCAAGTGATCTTTTATGTTCATTTTTGCATCCCCCGAATGTTGTAGGTTAAAGGTGTGATTTAGACCCTAGATCCTCTTTTCCCACATAACAATCATAACACTAACCTAGGATAAAATTGAGCTTACAATTAACATGAGTAATTTCTAGAGTTGTGGGGATCCTTGCAAAGATAACAAGTTGTATAAAGGAAGAAGAAACTTATGCTATTATTAGTGGTATTATAGGCAAGAGTGATAAGTAGGTAGAATACTATGTGGATCTTGATTGTATAAATCTCCTTACTATTTTAATTATACATGGAAACAAAGACTTTACACAAACTTTACTTAAAGGCCTGGAGAGGATGTTGAAGCTCACAAAAGAGAAAAACAAACACACATATTTTTTGAACCATTAACCTTAGGGATTTCAATAAAACACAAGCACAAAGCATACTCGGATTATTAGTTATTTTGACGAATGGCTAGATCTAGAGCACTATAGTTTTATATTCCCTCCTAAGAAGTTGTGTATTAGTTCTTTAGTACATCTAAGAGAATAAAGTTGAGATGAAAACTTTTAAATTGAATTCAATCTAAATTTTCAACTCTATTTTTCTTGAAATATAAAAGTTCAATTGTGTGGAAAAGTTTGTGAGGCATTTTGTTTTTATATAAGTATTTATATATATAATTCTTTATAAATATAATCCTCTCTCTATATATAATCCTCTATAAATATATATACAACATATTTTAGAGTGTAAATCAATTATTTTGCACTTTATGTTGGCTCATTATAATCACTTAGAGAGAAAATAATTAAAATCAAATTTTAATTTTAATTTTAAGAAAAAAATTGTCATTTTCATACTTATGGAGGTGATCAAAATTACTTCAACAAATACAAATTTGATCCAAAATAAGGAACATATAAACTAACAATATTATTTAAACTCTAAAAATAATACAAATATAAACAATATCAAAATTAAATTATGTCACCAACTTTCATTAAAAATCTTCATTTATACATACTAATTACTTCATGAGGCACAAATGAATCCAAACACAATTTTCTTCCATTAACCTAAATAATTATAAAGTAAAATAAAATAACTTTTAACTCTAAAATTACATATATAAGTTATATAATCTAATAGATGATTAACATAGAGAAATACTTACACAAAGCAATAAAAAATAATTTAAAAACCTACCAAAAACCTCAACAAATAAAATATTTTTTAATTAAACTTAGTTCTAACACAAAAAATTAGGAGTGATTTAGAATGACGTTCTTAATGGAGTTTACCAAATTGTAGAAAGAAACTTTGGCAAATACTTAGTTCCCAAGTATAACTAGAACATAGTTTATCATTGTTATGATTTTATTTATAAACATGAAAATCAAAATATAAAATAGCACTTGCACCTAAAAGAGTTTCAAGGATTACGTCAATAGAAAACTATGTGTATGTTGGTATGAGTTTTCCATGGTCCATGAAGATAAAATAGAAAGCTTTTGCATTTTAATATTTCTTGATTTGTGGTTGCATATATATGTTTTTCCTTTTTCTTATTGCTTTATTTAATCCTATTTTATGCTTATTTCCTCTTGTTGGTTCCTATTTTCTATTATTATTAATATAATATAATTTTGTTTGTCTATTTTCTTTTTCTTATTTTCTTATTTTCTTCTTCTTTCTTCTTTTGTTTTCTTTTTTATACTATTTTTTATGTTATTAATATAATATAATTTTGTTTTTCTATTATCATTAATTTCTATTTTATATTTTCTTTTTATTATTTTCTTATTTTCTTCTTCTTTCTTCTTTCATTTTCTCTTTTATTCTCTTTTATTTATGTTATTAATTTTCTTTCTTTATTTAAGGGTTTATGTTTTCTTGTTTCATTTTTTCTTTTTGGTATTTTCTCTTTACTTTTTCTTTTCCCTTGTACTTTTTAGTTTTAATATTATAGTATCTCTTAGTATTTTCTTTATTTTCCGCTTTTTTGCATGATTTCTTAGTATTTTTTAGTGCCTTGTTTATAAGTAATGTGTTGAGTATTTTTACTAAATTGGCTCCTCCCCTTTTTATTTTTATTTATGTTTATTTATTTGAATAATTTTATATATATATACAAGATAGGTATAGTATATATAATGCATATATATATATACATATATAAAATGATATATATATGTGTATATATATATACATATATGTATATATATGTATATATATATACACTATAATGATATATATATATATATGTATATATATATATATATGTATATATATATATTTCATACTTTATATATATATATTTATATATATATATATATATATATATATATACACATATATATATATATATATACATATATCTACCTATATATGTATGTATGTATATGTATAGTATAAGAGTATATATATATGAGGAAATGGCAGGCAGAGAGAGAAAGAGAGCAGGGGAGTGAGAGAGAGAGAGTAGCAGGGAGAGACAGGCAGGCAGGGAGAGACAGTGGTGGTGGTAGTGGATGGAAAGAATAAGGCATATGGACGGACAGCACATGGATGGATGGAGACAGAAAGGAAGGATGGAAACACAGGAAGTGGATGAGGGGAAATAGAAAGGAAAGGGAGCGGAAATGAGAAAGGAATGGATGAAGGAAAGAATGGGGAAGGGGAAGGAAATGGTGGTGAAAAAAAAAATGTACACCTTTACATTTTCTCACTATGTTTGCATCCCCTTAATTAATTGGACTTAATTAAGCTTCTAATTATCTAAATTATGTATTCCAAAGCCTTAGCATTCCCGTTTTCTCAAAGGGAAACTTGTATTAAATAATTTCCATAATTAATTTAAACACCTTGGAAATTGTGTCATGGACTTAGGTCCTATGACCCATTTGCCCAAGGGAAAATGGGTCCCCTTTAAGTGCCAAGACCTAGTTTTAAATATGTTTTTGGTAGCATTTTAATGATCCAAATTCAAGTTTCAAATGTCGGATTGTGGAATCAAATTTTCAGGAAATTAGATAAACACCTACAAATACATAATTATTTTATCAATTCAAATCTAACACACTTTATGAGAGATTTCCTATAGAAAATATTATTGTCAAGAGCATTCAAGAGCATATATCAGTCCTCTATAGCAACAATCAAGATCATATCATCATACCAAATTTCATGTGTGTTCATATCATTTTTTGGAGCTAACATTATGATGTAGCTTTCAAGCAATCATTCAAGCCAATTCAAGCAAGATCAAAATCTTGAGTGATGTGTTAGAATTTAGTCCTTTAAGGGAAGCCATTAAGGGTTTGGTGAGTTGTAGCATAAATTTGTTCATTCAACAATTCCCTCCATTTATCATTATTTTATCATCAAGGTTTAATTACCAAACCCAAGTTTGACTAAGGCAAACCCCTCTTCACCAAAAACAAATAATTTTTCCTCTCTTTGTATGTGTAGATTTATAGGTGAAGAAGGGCTGAAAGTCAATTAAAAGAGCAATATTTCAAACTTGTCAAAGTTGTCAACATTATTATCAAGCTACAAAAACTCACCTATAGATTTTATTTCTAGCCTTAGGGAAAGTCTATCCTTCAACAGTGTTCAAAACCTACTTTTGGTGCCAAGTACGTACCACTTTTCCCTTCTTAGATCTACTTGTAACTTGCTATTTCTATTTCTACTATCATAATTTTCTACATTTCAAGTATTAATTCATACAATTGAGTTTGTTAATGCATTTAAATTTATCTCCCAAAACAACCAATCAATCATTTTTGTCATAAGAAAATAGCAGACCTTCTAGTAGAGCTTCTAAATTTTTTGAAAATTTGAGAATAGATCTTTCCTTGTCATGGTTTTGAGCATATGTGTCCAGGGGTAGAGTTTAGGGTTTAGTTTAAAAGCCCTCTTTTCAAATTTTGCATAGTCATAAACCTTGAATGTTCTAATCCTTTGTTAACTTGTTGCACTCGACTCTCAATTGTTAAAGTTGTCACTTGAACCAGTAGAATTAGCATTTTCACCGCCCCCCTGGTCTAGGTTTGTCAGTCATCAAATGCCTTTCATTGCTTCTTTTCCCTATGGTCAGGCTTAAATTTCATATTAAACGAATTAAATCTTAATTCTTCTTTCCTAAGGGTCTAGACATCATCGACCTAGTCAAGTCCCATTTTTAAGACTAACATTTGTGCATGTGCAGATATTGCTAGTCATCGGATCAGCAAGTTTGATATGGATCATTCCCTGCCAACCCTGCACAAATAAAATAATAGTTTCTCAAAAGCCACAGGGTAAGCGGGTGATGGATGTGTGTCCCTTTGCAAGTGTGGGGCCTGATCTCTACTATCATTCCTGACACTGTAAAGTTTTGCATCAACGGTCACGATCAGATGTCGAGAGTTAATCTCAGCCATCCCTCGCTGGTCTCACAGAATATAAAAAAATATTATTAAATCCCATGGGGTCAGTGGGCTTGTGACATGTGGATCTCTTTCTCTGCCCATAAGACAATGGTGGAACCTATGAATGGATGATTTGGAATCTAGCTGGCCAATTTTCACTAGCTAAGGGATTGGCAGGCAGTGGGGTTAGGATTGAGATCCTACTAACTCAATCTGAATCATTCGTTGTACCACTTCACTAGGGGATCAACGACTATTATTTAAAACTAGAGATGTGAGCATCATATCTATTTTGCTTTGCACGAGCGAACATTAATGGTAGAGGACACTTGTAGGATTAATCAAATTCGATCTTAATGCATGTGAATGATTAATCTCCTATAATCATTGAAGATGATACACAAATTTTGATGTACCTGATGATTAACAGTTGTGATGCAAAATCCAACGGTTGATCATCTACTTTCTTGTGTGGGTTTCCACTGAGCATTGATGATCAAAATGCTCAAACTGCTAAGAAAATAGGAGTTGATAGCCTTTGTTTCTTCACAATTGCAATTATAAGCTAAAAATTCTAAGTCCGTGAAAAGAGTGGTGATAGTTTTATATTTTACATTTTTTTCTAGAAACCAGTGGAGTTAATCTACAATTGTGAAGTCTTATTGCTCTTAGCTTATTTTCAACAAAAATGAGTAATTCTATTGTGTCTGTGAGGCCTGCCCCTATGATACACCTAGTATTTAGACTATTTTGAGTTGTGGTTATTGATTATGCTTAGAGATACTCTTGATGACATGATACTTAGACATTTGAGTTCTTATGATGATTTGACTATGGTAATTAGACATTTGAGTTCTTATGATGATTTGATTATGATGCTACATGCTTAGTTAGATGACTATGATGGTTGACCTAAATTTATGCCAGTTACTGTGGTTGTTCAATTTGAATTTTGAAATGATGAACAAATGAAATGTGTTGTGAATATACCATGTTATAATTTGATGAAATTGAAAATTAAGGTAAAAAGAACTAGATATGATAGGTGATTAGTGATTTTTCTAGTTATGGTATGAGATATATATATGCTATGTGAAATTGTGAAACTTGTGTATATGAAATGGTGCTTCAATTATTTTGATATATGATTTATTTGGGTGGAAACTTGTGTATATAAAATAGTGATTCAATTTTATGATTTATTTGGATGGAAACTTGTGTATATGAAGTGGTGATTTGATTGTTTTAATACTTGGATGGATTAACGTGTGCATCAAGTGTGCAGGTACACTTTCCATGGCCAATGGAAATTGGAGGTAACCTTTGGGAACCCTGAGTGAATTTACAAGTGAAGCCAAATTATAGTCCATATGGAGGGACCATAGTTCCATTATGTAATGTATTTTTTTTTATGTTGTTTGTCAGTGTTTGTAAATTGGTTTTAATTTCCATATCAATCCATTTAAGTGGTGAGTTATCCACCTAAGTGGAAAAACTCGGATTTGATCTTTAGGGCACTTTTTGGAGGTTGAAAAGTTGAGTTTTTAAAGTGTTTTTATTGATTTAAGGTCCCTAAGAAAAGTACCTATGGGTTAGGTACCTTTTCAGCCTAAAATTTTGAGTTAGTTTCATGATTAGGCACCCTTTTTGAGGCCTTAAAGAGGTTTGACGAAAATAAGGTTTTTGAGAAGTGGGATGGGGACTAGTCTCTTTCCACTCCCACTTTTCTATGTTGTCTTAAAAGTACCCCAAGTTCTCACACATGTGAGAGCACACATGGCTGAATGTGTTTGGGAGGGTGAATGGGTGAGTGACAAGTGTCACTTCTCCATTCAAAAGAAATTCAAACTTGAATTCTATAAGAAAAACTAAGAAGAGGGGTTTTGGGGGTTCTCTTTTGCATTCTTTAGTTTTGGACTTGAATTTTTTTGGGATATCTTGGATTTGGATTGGGGAGATTGGAAAGCAAGCTTGGAGGAGGTGGAGTTGTGCTCATCCTCATCACTTCCTTCCAAAGCCTGGATTAAAGTAGGATCACCAAACCATTTTGATTCTTATGTTTTCAAATTTGTATACTATGTACATGTAATTGTGTGTTTGAAATTCTTTCCCTTAAGTGTTGTTTTATTTTCTTTGTGTGAATGTTGTTGGAAAAAAAGGGGTTGTAATGGGATAGGCTCACCCAAATTTGGGAAGAGCATCCCAAGTTTGGGGATGGTTGGAGTAGGAACCTCCATGGGGACAAGTTATTCCTCTTTTAAAATGAGAGGTTAATAAGAGGGTATGAGTACCCATATGTTGTGTGAAATGTGAAGGATGGTTGGGTTGGATAAGGAAATGAGAAGGAAGGGTTGAAAAAAAAAACTTGGTGATTGTTATTCATGGTGTTTTCTTTTGAGTCCCCAAGATGGAATGCATAATCCACCCTCCATTCCCCGTTTTGGGTTCATAATGAACTACTTGTCATGTGAAAATCCCCTTGGGTGGGTGTGTATAATGTATGTGTATTTTGTGTGTTAAAAGTAGTTGGCTTGCTTGAATGTTCCTAGTTCCCAAGGTGCCTCCTCGCTCGGGGGTGGTTGGTTTTCCAACCAAAGGTTGGGAGGTGAGCTCCCCATTGGCCTATAGAAGAAATTTTGTGCCTTGTAAAGTTGCAGGTTTGAAGAACTCCTTGCTTGAAAACAACTATGTTCCTTACTGATTTGTATTAGTACTATCCTTTGGAGAAAAATTTCCTTGTGGAGTTAAATGTCATAGCCATGACAGGCTATTGTAGAGAGCTTGTGATAATCTATTGTTAACATGTAACTATTGTATGAAGTATATTCTTGAGGAAGAAAATTGCTATTCTACGTAGTATTGATAGAAGAGTTATAAGAGTAAATGTTGCAGAAAATAAAGAAAGGAATATTTTACTCTATTATTCTGCTTTAAAAGAAATATTTTACTTTGTTATTCTATTTAAAAAGAGATATTTGCACCTTGTTGTTCTATTAGGAGAAGGAAGACTCTTATGTACTTGTAAATAAATGAGTAGTTACAGATTTTATTTTTTTTAAATGGACTCTATCTGTTGTTCATGTGATTAAATGTGCTTGGAATATGGAAAACAATTATTTTGAAGTCTATGTAGATGTGCAGACTGTGGAAATTATGTGAAGAATTAGAACGATACATACAGGTCAAGAAAAGATTGTTCCCTTACCATTTTAGTAAAAAAAATTGTGCACAGTAAATGCTATTTTAAAATCTGTTGATTACTGTAAATATGTAACTTTAAGGGATATTTTACTTACCCTTGCATTACGACATTGTGCATTATTTTGAATTTGCTCGTTCTTTCAAATTAAATATATGCAAGTATGGTATTTGGGTTTCCTAGTTATTAATGAAGCTCAGAATAAAATGGGTGTAAATCTGCATCTGTTACTATTTCATTTTATGTATGTCAACACTGGAAGTAAACAAAATAAGTTTAGAACATGGGAATACACCATTTCAAATTTGTAAATGGAGTAGATAAATTACAAATATAGGATGCATTCATTTAAACCTGGTTCTTACGCATCTGTTACTATGTTCACCTTGAGTGACTACTTTTGTGCTATGGAAACAGGAGTAGATTACATTAGGAAAATATTAGTTTGTTCTTTGTACATGGTATCTCAAAATTACCACATGGCCTAGCATCGACCAGCATATGGATGATTCCCCCTCTCTTTACCCCTGTGAGTTTTGGGAGACACTGGGATAAATGACCCATCTACCCAGAACAAAAGAAAAATATATTACTTTGTTTGATATTAAACAATAAAAAAAGAGAGGATTGAAAACGAAGTACAAGAATATATATACATATATGTAAAAATAAATGTAACAACATTTCAAGCTAGCATGAAACCTGCGTAAACCTGTGGAAGGCTGATGCAATATTAGTATTATTTTATAGATGACTACCCTGTTAAAATGGAGCAAATGTGTTATAAAAAAAATAGATAATAAGTATGAGAAATAGGTTTCCCTCCACCCCATTTCTTCCACCAATCCCTCTATGAGGTTGTTCCAAAAAATAAAAAATAAAAAAAATTGCACGATCTGAACCATAGGGTTGTACCTGAAATGTTGGGAAATGGCACAGATCTTGTGCCAATAGCTTCGGTAGCGAAGTTCCTTTCTATGGATGGGACGCTGGTATGAACATGGCCACTGCCTACAAACAAAAGTGGAAACAAATAGAAAAATATAGATATACATATATATCTTCCGAGCAAAGTGGGAGATAATGGCGCTGGATGGTGCTAGCATCTAGATTTGCTTCAACAACATTTCTCCTCGTCTTTGCCACACACAGTTTCCGCATACTCAAAAGTCTCAGCTACCACATCCAGCAATGTGAGGTCTCTTAAGAAATGAGCTTAGGGTTTTCCTTTGCTTCCTGTCGAATACATTCAAAATGGATGCCAAAGAATACTTAATTCCATCAAAACTTACTTTGTCATCCATTGCCTGGAATTTCAATGCAAATGGTCAAATAATTTAGATTTGGCAATAAGAATTATGCACGTGGTTGGCATCCGATTAATAGATATATAAAAAAAATTTGCCAAGTTACATTTGGATAGTGCCTCAACCCGTGAACCAATGTTTCTAAACAAATGTTGCCTATCCTGGACGAGGAAGACAATATACCAAGCAATGAGATTGAACATATATGTAAAAAAATAGTTGCTATCAAAATATAACAAGCAAACATAATCATTATCGCCTTAGAAATGTCCAAAATATGAATATCTATACGCATGCAAAATCGCACATATGCCTTAATACTATCATTTACATGATTGAGAATCGAGTGAATAAGGTTTATATGCAGGAGTGGTTTTAAGTTGAAGCTATCTTCAAGAGATTCATTGATTAATTTTTAAGCATGGTATTTCCTTTCGTGGGTAGGGGAAAACCCCCAGTAGTCGTTAGGGCTAACTTCGCGCATTCACGTAGAGTGCAAAATAGGTCTGATTTTTTTTTTTTGGGCTTCTTCATAAGTGAGTTAGGACCTTAAAAAGAAAAATTTGGCTTCTGGGTATTTAAAATGTGCCTTGTGGAACCCGTAAAGCAAAAGGTGCTCAAAAAGGGTGTTTTTAAACCTCCGGCCCTTACATCTTTACCACTTCGCCAGTACCTGTTCATTTAGACACCAATAAAAAACCACAAAAATTTAAGATGTTTTCAATAGTTAAAAAGGTGTTTTCAATAGTTTTCAATGTGTTTTAATTTTTTTGATCAACTACACATTCAGTAGTGAACATATATTGGTGTAATTTGTAAATTTTTATTGGCATAATTAAAACAATGTAATGACTAAAATGTAAATGGTTATTGGGGGATCAGGCAAACAAGGAGTAAACAACAATTGAATCATGAATGGCAATTAGGGGTTTTCCCCAATTCATTCCCACCCCAAAAAGAATAAAATTAAAAAAAGAAAGATTCCTAAACCATGTTGACAAGTCTTAAAACAAGAACTTAATTCAAAAGGGAGTGTGTTTTAAGAGTCCCCACATTTCCCTAAGGAGGTCCATCTTAAACATAAATCACTTTATTCAATGTTCCTTTAAACATTTAAAATAATCCTACTTCCTTCAAAAGAGGGGAGATATATTTAAGAGGAGAAATAATCATATATGAAAAGAAATAAAAGGACTCTTATGAGTTTTTAATAATACTCTATTTAAAAGGAGTGGAGGCTTCTTTTAATTACTATTATGTTGTGTTTTTATTCATCTAATTTCTTTTTTTTTTAAAACTAAATAAATTAATTTTGTATGAATTATCATATATTTATTTATATATGTCATTTAATTATATTATTCTTAAATCTTGTAATTTTTAAGGTTTAGAGTAAATATATATAGGGTGGATAAATAATTAAATAATTAATAATTAAAATATAAATAAATAATTTAATGGCTAACATAAATTATAAACATTCTACCAATTTTGTATATGATCTTCAAAATGAAATGTGAAAGGTGGACTTTGCTTTGAAAATCGTCTTGGTGTCAATAAAAGGGTAGGTTTTACAAGTAAAGTAATGTTTCGTCCATTAATCCTTAGGTTTGATAGTAAATCAAGTTGATGATATGAATATGTTTTCCCCACGTGAGAACCCATACAATGGGGGTCGTTCAAGGGCATTAATTTTCATGCGAGTAAGCATCAACCTTTGGTTGGTAGTTACGAAATTAGTAAACGTTGTGTCGTAGACAACCCAAATGAAATTTCATTCCCTTACCCTAACCTTGGGCCTAGTGTCAGGGATGATGTGTGATATAAGTACCATGTACACGTATGATTTCTAAATGTTAGTATTTTGTATTATTATTTTTAAAAAAAAAAAATTAGTTGTGGTTTTCCCTAGTGTAAATTTTGGGCATTACAGTGTCCACCTCCCCAATATGAAGTTTGAGAAGAATCGGCTCACAAGAGTCACAAGATGATGTACCAGAGAATGAGCAAAGCACACCTAGAGTCCTTCTAACTCCAAAGGAGAAGGGAAAGAATGGTGCTTGTGGCAAGAAATCAGTGCAGGTTGGTGTGAGGTGTAATTATCATTTGAGCCAAGTTGTCATGAGAGAAGCGATAGAGTTTAAAGAAAAGGAGCATGTAAGGTCTGTAAGAGAGGAAAGGAGGAATATTAAGTATAATTGAGCTTATCTGGGACAACATAGTTCTCCCATTGAAGTCTTAGATGGTCCCTTAGATAATATGACTGAGACTAAATCAGGCTATCAATATTACTTACTTTCCATGGGTAACTTGAAAGACACTAATGAAGAAGTGGTGACTTCTCCAGTCTTTGTGAAGACATGAAGTGGGTGTGTTTATTTTGGTTCTGGTTTTTGTTTTTTGGTGATAATAATGCCTTGGTAGAGTTTTGTGTCCTTTGTGCTGACTTAGGTGCTTCTAGGTGGATATCATGAAGAGTCTTTTCATTTAATGTGGAATGTGAAGGCTTGACAATAGCTAACAGTGTTTTTGGTGGCCTCAGCTAGTTCCTTTTTGGAAAATGGTGTAAAATTTTGTTTACCCCTCTTTTGTAAATGATTACGTATAATTGTTCAAGGAATATCTCAAAGATAGATTAAATTTGTCTTGAAATGAAATGTAACTATAATTGAGTCAATTGCTTATTGCTCCCTTTTTCTATAAAAGGGATTTTAAGGCTCATTACATGGGGTTCATTCTCTAAGTCTCATAATGGTTTGAATGAAAATCTAAGCTTAGGAAGAAGCATATTGCAAAAAAAATACTAATGAATAAAACTATATGGAGTCTAGGGTTTGAGTCATGTATGTATGGATCTTAAAATGGTTTTATAGAAGCCACAGATATGAAAGAAAATATTAGTTCTCTAATGTATACTATCCTACGTGATTCTCTTGCAAATTATAAATGAAATGATCAATGATCTTTTTTCTTATCTTCAGTTGTTTTAATTGAATGGGTGGGTTTATTTTTGCTTCAATTCAAAGAATTGATTAAATGCTAGAATAAGGTCATATGTTTGTGAGGAAAATGCATAGGATTTAGTTAGAAGTTATGTTTTAGATGCAGTGAGTTGAATAATACAAAGTAGTATAATAATAGTCCACCAATTTTTGAGTTAGATGGCTAATATATTACTGGTTATTACAAATTTGACTCCATTATCCCAATAGATGAAGCACTGGTCTCTTCATTAGGTCATCTTAAAGATAAATGAGCTAACAATACACTTGGATAGAGATTTGGAACGAGAATGAAAATCATTAAAACTTTCAATTACAATGTATGAATTTGAAGTTTCACCTAATTCCTAGCAATAGCTAGCAATTTGTTCAAATGTTAGCCAAATCTTCAACAAATAATGTTATTTGCACTTAATAGGAATTGATTTGTGTATAGAAGTGTTCTCAATTAGATAAATATTACTTGAACATGATAAGGAATACCCTACTAGGTCTCATAGAGCCCAAAGAGAAGAAGGGCATCAATACTCTTACTGTATATGTCTAAAAATGGTCATGATTAAGCTTGTTAATTAATTAAATATGATTTATTTAATTAATTCCTCTAATGTCATCTACATATAAATAAATTTAATTATTTATTTATATCGTTCATTTTCTAAATTCTTCTACCTTAATTAAATAAATAATTTTATTTAATTACTAACATTTCCATCTTCTGCTTGATTAAATTAAATAAATCTTTATAATTTATTTATATTTAATTATCATTTGGTTCTAAAGTTTAAATATTTTAAATATTTGAATAATGGAATATTCTCCATCCCATAATCAATTTAAATATTAAATATTTTATTTAATATTTCCTCACCCTAATTTCATTTTCTAAAACGTAATTAAATATGATTTATTTAATTATATGGATTTCCATTTTCATCTCCACTTCCAAATTAAATAAATATATTTTATTTAATTTCTAACTCATGCTAACTTGACCTTCCAAATTCTTAACTCATCCTTCGAAATGGAAGTTTCCCTTCAAATCTCAATAATGAAAATTGAAAGAAAAGGGAAACCTTCCATCCTCTTCTCCACTTTCGAAAATTTCCCGCCGTCCGTTCGAACAAGCTTAATCCGGACCATCGATCAAATCAGCCAATCGAATCCGTTCGAAAACTCTATAAAAGCCTGCACAAATCCAAGCTTTGGTTACCCACGCATTTATACGAAAACGCTCAAAAATTCATGCAATCATAGTCTTTTAGCATCACAGCCATATTCTCATCCTAGCATTTTAGCATAGCTTTGCATTTAGCATAGTTTGCATGTTTAAATCTCGTTCTTTAGTTGTCATTTTATTGAGCTTGATCTACTAATCTGAGTGCCATTCGAAGCAACAAAACGCTGGAGTTAGAGGAAGATACGACAATTTCGGGAAGCTGCTGTTACGGTTTGCATATTTCTGTTTATTTTTTAGTTTTTCTGATATAATGTCTTATTAATATGTGTTTGATTTCATATACATTGATACAATTTTCACTCACACATTAAAATGGCATCCACCGTGGTGCTCGAACCCATGAATTTAACATTTTTTGCAAGTTTCTGTTGACAGTTTCTGTGTTCTGAAATTAGCTTTCGGCAAATAAATTTGGCGTTTAGGCGCATTCAAAATTTTCTAAGGCGCATACAGGGATTTTAACTTTTTGATTTGCAAGATTTTGGAGTGCATACTGTGACTGTTTAGGCACATCCCATGACTGTTTAGGCGCATCCCATGACTATTTAGGCACATCCCATGACTGTTTACGCGCATATAGAGTCTTTCTTTCGGCATACACAGTTACTATTTTTAAAGCATATAAATCTTTCTTGCGGTGCATTTAGTTTCTGTTTAGGCACATATAGCATTTGTTCCGGCGCATATACCCTCTGTTCTAGCGCATATATCATCTAGTGCATATAGCTTCTATTCGGGCGCATATAGACTATAACAAAAACACAATATTCTGAGTCTGACGCCTTCCGCAGACAAAATTCTTTTTCTTTTTCCAAATTTTAAAATGAAGCAATCCTAGGGTAGCCACATCTGGATTAAAATGAAGCAATCTAGGATAGTCGCCAAACAATGATCTTGTAGTTAAAATTGAACAATCTATTTTTGGTGAAGCAATATCTTCACTTAGGTTAGATCATTGTGATTTGGAACTTAAAAAGAACATCTACTTGCTTTGACTGTGGCAATAGGTCTATGCTCTCCCCTTAACTGGGTGATCAAAATACCAGACTTTCCTTTTCATTTCATGAATTTTACTGCTTTAATTACATCCTATAGAGAGCCTGCCATAGTGGGAAAAAGTACTCACCCTACGGGAACGACTCAAGTGGGTTCAAGCCAAAGCCAGGCTATTCCACCCCACTATAAAATTTAAAGAAAATTTGGGGAAACCCTCTTTTGCCAATAGTGGGCAAGATAACCATCCCCAAAGCCTTTGTTCTAAAGGTTGGGAGGTCTCCTAAGGGAGTTTATTATTGCCGCACCGAACGGAAATCCTTACTACGAACCTAGTGTAGTGGCCAGCCAAGTCAGTTTCCAAACATTCTAATAATCACAGTGTTGAGGAAGACCGGCCTCTCAAGACACTCACCATATAACTACTAAGGACCTGCTTACTCAGTGGATCCGTATCTACTTCCTCGTGACCTCAGTATGCACTTGGGGGAAGAAAAACACTCTTCTGCATGACCCAGGTGAGCTCTTAATGAGTTCTAAGATGTGGGCTATTGATTACTAGAGGACCTACTTGAGCATTTAAGAGTGAGTTCCAATTTAAATTGTCTTTCATGTGCAAGACCCATGAAAACATTTGATGAAAAAAAAAATTTCTGATCAAACACTTCATATTAGTATAGGGCTTTAAGAACAATTGTTTTCAAAATGTTTGTTGTGTCTTCCATCACATAAATTTAGATAAAGAGATCATCCAAAAAAAGAACATGAAGAACAACAACTGAAAGCCACTTAATATTTTTTCATACCATTGGTTCAACAACATTCCCAATAACATTCCCATGCTTAGAGATTGGAAATCAACAAAATTTCCCAAGAAATCAGTGTCGAAAAGGATCATAAAACCCAAGAAACCATTAGGATACAAGAAAACACTGCAAAAGAGAAAATTATTGTACAAAAGTCGACAAGTCTTGCTTCACTACCGAGGATTTCTTCACAGATACCAGGACTTTGTTAGAGGATTCACTGATGAGTATGCTGAAGATCCCTTAGATTCTCAAGCTTATTATCAAAGATTAGCTCTATCACAACGGCATAATCATAACCAACCTCTTAAATTTGACAACATACCACAACCTTCTATAGAGTATCATTCACATCCTAATCAAATCCTTCATTTATTTTGGAACCTTTCTTCGAAAA